>OW121744.1:42833748-43002066 GCA_933228675.1 Stomorhina lunata
TAGTCTAGTCATAAGTCTAGTCATAGTCTAGGTCATAGTCTAGTCATCAGTCTAGTCATAGTCTAGTCATAGTCTAGTCATAGTCTAGTCATAGTCTAGTCATAGTCTAGTCATAGTCTAGTCATAGCTCTAGTCATAGTCTAGTCATAGTCTAGTCAAGTCTAGTCATAGTCTAGTCATAGTCCTAGTCATAGTCCTAGTCATAGTCTAGTCATAGTCTAGTCATAGTCTAGTCATAGTCTAGTCATAGTCTAGTCATAGTCTAGTCATAGTCTAGTCATAGTCTAGTCATAGTCTAGTCATAGTTAGTATAGTCTAGTCATAGTCTAGTCATAGTCTAGTCATAGTCTAGTCATAGCAATCTAGTCATAGTCTAGTCATAGTCTAGTCATAGGTCTAGTCATAGTCTAGTCAGTAGTCTAGTCATAGACTAGTCATAGTCTAGTCATAGTCTAGTCATAGTCTAGTCATAGTCCTAGTCATAGTCTAGTCATAGTTCTAGTCATAGTCTAGGTCATAGTCTAGTCATAGTCATAGTCATAGTCTAGTCATAGTCTAGTCATAGTCTAGTCATAGTCTAGTCATAGTCTAGTCATAGTCTAGTCATAGTCTAGTCATAGTCTAGTCAGTAGTCTAGTCATAGTCTTGTCATAGTCTAGTCATAGTCTAGTCATAGTCTAGTCATAGTCTAGTCATAGTCTAGTCATAGTCTAGTCATAGTCTTAGTCATAGTCTAGTCATAGTCTAGTCATGTCTAGTCATAGTCATAGTCTAGTCATAGTCTAGTCATAGTCTAGTCATAGTCCTAGTCATAGTCTAGTCATAGTCTAGTCATAGTCTAGTCATAGTCTAGTCATAGTCTAGTCATAGTCTAGTCATCTAGTCCTAGTCTACATAGTCCTAGTCATAGTCTAGTCATAGTCTAGTCATAGTCTAGTCATAGTCTAGTCATAGTCTAGTCATAGTCTAGTCATAGTCTAGTCATAGTCTAGTCATAGTCTAGTCAGTAGTAGTCTAAGTCAGTTAGTCTAGTCATAGTCTAGTCATAGTCTAGTCATAGTCTAGTCATAGTCTAGTCATAGTCTAGTCATAGTCTAGTCATAGTCTAGTCATAGTCTAGTCATAGTCTAGTCATAGTCTAGTCATAGTCTAGTCATAGTCTAGTCATAGTCTAGTCATAGTCTAGTCATAGTCTAGTCATAGTCTAGTCATAGTCTAGTCGTAGTCTAGTCGTAGTCTAGTCGTAGTCTAGTCATAGTCTAGTCATAGTCTAGTCATAGTCTAGTCATAGTCCTAGTCATAGTCTAGTCATAGTCTAGTCATAGTCTAGTCATAGTCTAGTCATAGTCTAGTCATAGTCCTAGTCATAGTCTAGTCATAGTCTAGTCATAGTCTAGTCATAGTCTAGTCATAGTCTAGTCATAGTCCTAGTCATAGCCTAGTCATAGTCTAGTCATAGTCTAGTCATAGTCTAGTCATAGTCTAGTCATAGTCTAGTCATAGTCTAGTCATAGTCTAGTCAGTCTAGTCATAGTCTAGTCATAGTCTAGTCATAGTCTAGTCATAGTCTAGTCATAGTCTAGTCATAGTCTAGTCATAGTCTAGTCATAGTCTAGTCATAGTCTAGTCGTAGTCTAGTCGTAGTCTAGTCATAGTCTAGTCATAGTCTAGTCATAGTCTAGTCATAGTCTAGTCATAGTCTAGTCATAGTCTAGTCATAGTCTAGTCATAGTCATAGTCATAGTCATAGTCTAGTCATAGTCTAGTCATAGTCTAGTCATAGTCTAGTCATAGTCTAGTCATAGTCTGAGTCATAGTCTAGTCATAGTCTAGTCATAGTCTAGTCATAGTCTAGTCATAGTCTAGTCATAGTCTAGTCATAGTCATAGTCTAGTCATAGTCTAGTCATAGTCTAGTCATAGTCTAGTCATAGTCTAGTCATAGTCTAGTCATAGTCTAGTCATAGTCTAGTCATAGTCTAGTCATAGTCTAGTCATAGTCTAGTCATAGTCTAGTCATAGTCTAGTCATAGTCTAGTCATAGTCTAGTCATAGTCTAGTCATAGTCTAGTCATAGTCTAGTCATAGTCTAGTCATAGTCTAGTCATAGTCTAGTCATAGTCTAGTCATAGTCTAGTCATAGTCTAGTCATAGTCTAGTCATAGTCTAGTCATAGTCTAGTCATAGTCTAGTCATAGTCTAGTCATAGTCTAGTCATAGTCTAGTCATAGTCTAGTCATAGTCTAGTCATAGTCTAGTCATAGTCTAGTCATAGTCTAGTCATAGTCTAGTCATAGTCTAGTCATAGTCTAGTCATAGTCTAGTCATAGTCTAGTCATAGTCTAGTCATAGTCTAGTCATAGTCTAGTCATAGTCTAGTCATAGTCTAGTCATAGTCTAGTCATAGTCTAGTCATAGTCTAGTCATAGTCTAGTCATAGTCTAGTCATAGTCTAGTCATAGTCTAGTCATAGTCTAGTCATAGTCTAGTCATAGTCTAGTCATAGTCTAGTCATAGTCTAGTCATAGTCTAGTCATAGTCTAGTCATAGTCTAGTCATAGTCTAGTCATAGTCTAGTCATAGTCTAGTCATAGTCTAGTCATAGTCTAGTCATAGTCTAGTCATAGTCTAGTCATAGTCTAGTCATAGTCTAGTCATAGTCTAGTCATAGTCTAGTCATAGTCTAGTCATAGTCTAGTCATAGTCTAGTCATAGTCTAGTCATAGTCTAGTCATAGTCTAGTCATAGTCTAGTCATAGTCTAGTCATAGTCTAGTCATAGTCTAGTCATAGTCTAGTCATAGTCTAGTCAAGTTAGTCATAGTCTAGTCATAGTCTAGTCATAGTCTAGTCATAGTCTAGTCATAGTCTAGTCATAGTCTAGTCATAGTCTAGTCATAGTCTAGTCATAGTCTAGTCATAGTCTAGTCATAGTCTAGTCATAGTCTAGTCATAGTCTAGTCATAGTCTAGTCATAGTCTAGTCATAGTCTAGTCATAGTCTAGTCATAGTCTAGTCATAGTCTAGTCATAGTCTAGTCATAGTCTAGTCATAGTCTAGTCATAGTCTAGTCATAGTCTAGTCATAGTCTAGTCATAGTCTAGTCATAGTCTAGTCATAGTCTAGTCATAGTCTAGTCATAGTCTAGTCATAGTCTAGTCATAGTCTAGTCATAGTCTAGTCATAGTCTAGTCATAGTCTAGTCATAGTCTAGTCATAGTCTAGTCATAGTCTAGTCATAGTCTAGTCATAGTCTAGTCATAGTCTAGTCATAGTCTAGTCATAGTCTAGTCATAGTCTAGTCATAGTCTAGTCATAGTCTAGTCATAGTCTAGTCATAGTCTAGTCATAGTCTAGTCATAGTCTAGTCATAGTCTAGTCATAGTCTAGTCATAGTCTAGTCATAGTCTAGTCATAGTCTAGTCATAGTCTAGTCATAGTCTAGTCATAGTCTAGTCATAGTCTAGTCATAGTCTAGTCATAGTCTAGTCATAGTCTAGTCATAGTCTAGTCATAGTCTAGTCATAGTCTAGTCATAGTCTAGTCATAGTCTAGTCATAGTCTAGTCATAGTCTAGTCATAGTCTAGTCATAGTCTAGTCATAGTCTAGTCATAGTCTAGTCATAGTCTAGTCATAGTCTAGTCATAGTCTAGTCATAGTCTAGTCATAGTCTAGTCATAGTCTAGTCATAGTCTAGTCATAGTCTAGTCATAGTCTAGTCATAGTCTAGTCATAGTCTAGTCATAGTCTAGTCATAGTCTAGTCATAGTCTAGTCATAGTCTAGTCATAGTCTAGTCATAGTCTAGTCATAGTCTAGTCATAGTCTAGTCATAGTCTAGTCATAGTCTAGTCATAGTCTAGTCATAGTCTAGTCATAGTCTAGTCATAGTCTAGTCATAGTCTAGTCATAGTCTAGTCATAGTCTAGTCATAGTCTAGTCATAGTCTAGTCATAGTCTAGTCATAGTCTAGTCATAGTCTAGTCATAGTCTAGTCATAGTCTAGTCATAGTCTAGTCATAGTCTAGTCATAGTCTAGTCATAGTCTAGTCATAGTCTAGTCATAGTCTAGTCATAGTCTAGTCATAGTCTAGTCATAGTCTAGTCATAGTCTAGTCATAGTCTAGTCATAGTCTAGTCATAGTCTAGTCATAGTCTAGTCATAGTCTAGTCATAGTCTAGTCATAGTCTAGTCATAGTCTAGTCATAGTCTAGTCATAGTCTAGTCATAGTCTAGTCATAGTCTAGTCATAGTCTAGTCATAGTCTAGTCATAGTCTAGTCATAGTCTAGTCATAGTCTAGTCATAGTCTAGTCATAGTCTAGTCATAGTCTAGTCATAGTCTAGTCATAGTCTAGTCATAGTCTAGTCATAGTCTAGTCATAGTCTAGTCATAGTCTAGTCATAGTCTAGTCATAGTCTAGTCATAGTCTAGTCATAGTCTAGTCATAGTCTAGTCATAGTCTAGTCATAGTCTAGTCATAGTCTAGTCATAGTCTAGTCATAGTCTAGTCATAGTCTAGTCATAGTCTAGTCATAGTCTAGTCATAGTCTAGTCATAGTCTAGTCATAGTCTAGTCATAGTCTAGTCATAGTCTAGTCATAGTCTAGTCATAGTCTAGTCATAGTCTAGTCATAGTCTAGTCATAGTCTAGTCATAGTCTAGTCATAGTCTAGTCATAGTCTAGTCATAGTCTAGTCATAGTCTAGTCATAGTCTAGTCATAGTCTAGTCATAGTCTAGTCATAGTCTAGTCATAGTCTAGTCATAGTCTAGTCATAGTCTAGTCATAGTCTAGTCATAGTCTAGTCATAGTCTAGTCATAGTCTAGTCATAGTCTAGTCATAGTCTAGTCATAGTCTAGTCATAGTCTAGTCATAGTCTAGTCATAGTCTAGTCATAGTCTAGTCATAGTCTAGTCATAGTCTAGTCATAGTCTAGTCATAGTCTAGTCATAGTCTAGTCATAGTCTAGTCATAGTCTAGTCATAGTCTAGTCATAGTCTAGTCATAGTCTAGTCATAGTCTAGTCATAGTCTAGTCATAGTCTAGTCATAGTCTAGTCATAGTCTAGTCATAGTCTAGTCATAGTCTAGTCATAGTCTAGTCATAGTCTAGTCATAGTCTAGTCATAGTCTAGTCATAGTCTAGTCATAGTCTAGTCATAGTCTAGTCATAGTCTAGTCATAGTCTAGTCATAGTCTAGTCATAGTCTAGTCATAGTCTAGTCATAGTCTAGTCATAGTCTAGTCATAGTCTAGTCATAGTCTAGTCATAGTCTAGTCATAGTCTAGTCATAGTCTAGTCATAGTCTAGTCATAGTCTAGTCATAGTCTAGTCATAGTCTAGTCATAGTCTAGTCATAGTCTAGTCATAGTCTAGTCATAGTCTAGTCATAGTCTAGTCATAGTCTAGTCATAGTCTAGTCATAGTCTAGTCATAGTCTAGTCATAGTCTAGTCATAGTCTAGTCATAGTCTAGTCATAGTCTAGTCATAGTCTAGTCATAGTCTAGTCATAGTCTAGTCATAGTCTAGTCATAGTCTAGTCATAGTCTAGTCATAGTCTAGTCATAGTCTAGTCATAGTCTAGTCATAGTCTAGTCATAGTCTAGTCATAGTCTAGTCATAGTCTAGTCATAGTCTAGTCATAGTCTAGTCATAGTCTAGTCATAGTCTAGTCATAGTCTAGTCATAGTCTAGTCATAGTCTAGTCATAGTCTAGTCATAGTCTAGTCATAGTCTAGTCATAGTCTAGTCATAGTCTAGTCATAGTCTAGTCATAGTCTAGTCATAGTCTAGTCATAGTCTAGTCATAGTCTAGTCATAGTCTAGTCATAGTCTAGTCATAGTCTAGTCATAGTCTAGTCATAGTCTAGTCATAGTCTAGTCATAGTCTAGTCATAGTCTAGTCATAGTCTAGTCATAGTCTAGTCATAGTCTAGTCATAGTCTAGTCATAGTCTAGTCATAGTCTAGTCATAGTCTAGTCATAGTCTAGTCATAGTCTAGTCATAGTCTAGTCATAGTCTAGTCATAGTCTAGTCATAGTCTAGTCATAGTCTAGTCATAGTCTAGTCATAGTCTAGTCATAGTCTAGTCATAGTCTAGTCATAGTCTAGTCATAGTCTAGTCATAGTCTAGTCATAGTCTAGTCATAGTCTAGTCATAGTCTAGTCATAGTCTAGTCATAGTCTAGTCATAGTCTAGTCATAGTCTAGTCATAGTCTAGTCATAGTCTAGTCATAGTCTAGTCATAGTCTAGTCATAGTCTAGTCATAGTCTAGTCATAGTCTAGTCATAGTCTAGTCATAGTCTAGTCATAGTCTAGTCATAGTCTAGTCATAGTCTAGTCATAGTCTAGTCATAGTCTAGTCATAGTCTAGTCATAGTCTAGTCATAGTCTAGTCATAGTCTAGTCATAGTCTAGTCATAGTCTAGTCATAGTCTAGTCATAGTCTAGTCATAGTCTAGTCATAGTCTAGTCATAGTCTAGTCATAGTCTAGTCATAGTCTAGTCATAGTCTAGTCATAGTCTAGTCATAGTCTAGTCATAGTCTAGTCATAGTCTAGTCATAGTCTAGTCATAGTCTAGTCATAGTCTAGTCATAGTCTAGTCATAGTCTAGTCATAGTCTAGTCATAGTCTAGTCATAGTCTAGTCATAGTCTAGTCATAGTCTAGTCATAGTCTAGTCATAGTCTAGTCATAGTCTAGTCATAGTCTAGTCATAGTCTAGTCATAGTCTAGTCATAGTCTAGTCATAGTCTAGTCATAGTCTAGTCATAGTCTAGTCATAGTCTAGTCATAGTCTAGTCATAGTCTAGTCATAGTCTAGTCATAGTCTAGTCATAGTCTAGTCATAGTCTAGTCATAGTCTAGTCATAGTCTAGTCATAGTCTAGTCATAGTCTAGTCATAGTCTAGTCATAGTCTAGTCATAGTCTAGTCATAGTCTAGTCATAGTCTAGTCATAGTCTAGTCATAGTCTAGTCATAGTCTAGTCATAGTCTAGTCATAGTCTAGTCATAGTCTAGTCATAGTCTAGTCATAGTCTAGTCATAGTCTAGTCATAGTCTAGTCATAGTCTAGTCATAGTCTAGTCATAGTCTAGTCATAGTCTAGTCATAGTCTAGTCATAGTCTAGTCATAGTCTAGTCATAGTCTAGTCATAGTCTAGTCATAGTCTAGTCATAGTCTAGTCATAGTCTAGTCATAGTCTAGTCATAGTCTAGTCATAGTCTAGTCATAGTCTAGTCATAGTCTAGTCATAGTCTAGTCATAGTCTAGTCATAGTCTAGTCATAGTCTAGTCATAGTCTAGTCATAGTCTAGTCATAGTCTAGTCATAGTCTAGTCATAGTCTAGTCATAGTCTAGTCATAGTCTAGTCATAGTCTAGTCATAGTCTAGTCATAGTCTAGTCATAGTCTAGTCATAGTCTAGTCATAGTCTAGTCATAGTCTAGTCATAGTCTAGTCATAGTCTAGTCATAGTCTAGTCATAGTCTAGTCATAGTCTAGTCATAGTCTAGTCATAGTCTAGTCATAGTCTAGTCATAGTCTAGTCATAGTCTAGTCATAGTCTAGTCATAGTCTAGTCATAGTCTAGTCATAGTCTAGTCATAGTCTAGTCATAGTCTAGTCATAGTCTAGTCATAGTCTAGTCATAGTCTAGTCATAGTCTAGTCATAGTCTAGTCATAGTCTAGTCATAGTCTAGTCATAGTCTAGTCATAGTCTAGTCATAGTCTAGTCATAGTCTAGTCATAGTCTAGTCATAGTCTAGTCATAGTCTAGTCATAGTCTAGTCATAGTCTAGTCATAGTCTAGTCATAGTCTAGTCATAGTCTAGTCATAGTCTAGTCATAGTCTAGTCATAGTCTAGTCATAGTCTAGTCATAGTCTAGTCATAGTCTAGTCATAGTCTAGTCATAGTCTAGTCATAGTCTAGTCATAGTCTAGTCATAGTCTAGTCATAGTCTAGTCATAGTCATAGTCTAGTCATAGTCTAGTCATAGTCTAGTCATAGTCTAGTCATAGTCTAGTCATAGTCTAGTCATAGTCTAGTCATAGTCTAGTCATAGTCTAGTCATAGTCTAGTCATAGTCTAGTCATAGTCTAGTCATAGTCTAGTCATAGTCTAGTCATAGTCTAGTCATAGTCTAGTCATAGTCTAGTCATAGTCTAGTCATAGTCTAGTCATAGTCTAGTCATAGTCTAGTCATAGTCTAGTCATAGTCTAGTCATAGTCTAGTCATAGTCTAGTCATAGTCTAGTCATAGTCTAGTCATAGTCTAGTCATAGTCTAGTCATAGTCTAGTCATAGTCTAGTCATAGTCTAGTCATAGTCTAGTCATAGTCTAGTCATAGTCTAGTCATAGTCTAGTCATAGTCTAGTCATAGTCTAGTCATAGTCTAGTCATAGTCTAGTCATAGTCTAGTCATAGTCTAGTCATAGTCTAGTCATAGTCTAGTCATAGTCTAGTCATAGTCTAGTCATAGTCTAGTCATAGTCTAGTCATAGTCTAGTCATAGTCTAGTCATAGTCTAGTCATAGTCTAGTCATAGTCTAGTCATAGTCTAGTCATAGTCTAGTCATAGTCTAGTCATAGTCTAGTCATAGTCTAGTCATAGTCTAGTCATAGTCTAGTCATAGTCTAGTCATAGTCTAGTCATAGTCTAGTCATAGTCTAGTCATAGTCTAGTCATAGTCTAGTCATAGTCTAGTCATAGTCTAGTCATAGTCTAGTCATAGTCTAGTCATAGTCTAGTCATAGTCTAGTCATAGTCTAGTCATAGTCTAGTCATAGTCTAGTCATAGTCTAGTCATAGTCTAGTCATAGTCTAGTCATAGTCTAGTCATAGTCTAGTCATAGTCTAGTCATAGTCTAGTCATAGTCTAGTCATAGTCTAGTCATAGTCTAGTCATAGTCTAGTCATAGTCTAGTCATAGTCTAGTCATAGTCTAGTCATAGTCTAGTCATAGTCTAGTCATAGTCTAGTCATAGTCTAGTCATAGTCTAGTCATAGTCTAGTCATAGTCTAGTCATAGTCTAGTCATAGTCTAGTCATAGTCTAGTCATAGTCTAGTCATAGTCTAGTCATAGTCTAGTCATAGTCTAGTCATAGTCTAGTCATAGTCTAGTCATAGTCTAGTCATAGTCTAGTCATAGTCTAGTCATAGTCTAGTCATAGTCTAGTCATAGTCGAGTCATAGTCTAGTCATAGTTTAGTCATAGTCTAGTCATAGTCTAGTCATAGTCTAGTCATAGTCTAGTCATAGTCTAGTCATAGTCTAGTCATAGTCTAGTCATAGTCTAGTCATAGTCTAGTCATAGTCTAGTCATAGTCTAGTCATAGTCTAGTCATAACTTCTCAAATTTTAAATGTATGTTTCTTATTCAAAAATTTATTTTGCTATCACTTGTGGTGGGATTATTCGTGTGTGTAAGTGGATACCTCTGGTCTTGTAAATAGCAACTTGTCATTATAATTCATTATGTCTTTTGACATAATAATTCCGAGATGATTAAATTTGTATTAAACCTTTTAAATACCAAATATGTATATATGTATATAAAATTAGTCTGATTTATACTTATGTACATTGAAGCATTAAGATTTTATTTCTGTATCTTAGTTCTTTATGTTGCATATCTTCTTAACATAAGTAAATATGTATTAAATATATACTAAATAATATTTTGTATATTATGGAATTATTTTTTTTTTATGCTTGAATAATATTAAATTCTAATATGTGGGTATTTATAAAGACTTATTTACATTAAAACAATTTTCGTTCGAAAAACAGACAATACAAATAAAAAATTACTGAATTGTTAAATATTTGAATAATTGTATAAATATTTGCATACCTGCAGTAAAAATATGATGGCACTACATTTGGAAACGCTTTATAGTCATTGTCTTGGATTAACATAATACGTCAGATGTGTATATGTTTTCAGTAGTTTATTTTAGAAAGTTTTTAACTGTTAAAAGTAACACATAGGGCAGTATTACTTTCCGACATAGGACTATTACTCAAAAATTTGTATATTATTCAAGAAAGTATCTTCTAAAAAATGTTTCCATTGGAGGTATTCTTTAAGTTATTTGTTAGAAGGTCGTAAATTAAACCTCGTTGTCTATATGAAGTATTGATTAACCTAAAATAGGTTTAGAAGAGTGGTTGAGTGGTTGTTATATTTTTTTGTAGGCCTTTAAACTACAACTTATTCCCTCGGAGCTTGGACGATTTGTGGGTATTAATGTTAAATATATTTGATATTTTAAATACACAATATGTATATAATGCATCACTTTTATTTAATATAAATTTTTTAAATCAAATTTATATTAAATTTGCTTATGCCTGAATAGATATTTATAAATATTGGCTACCCCATATAATACAAATAATATAATGTACAGACATATTTACTTTTTACACCCACAGTTAAAAAGAAAAAATGGGTACTTATAAAATTCTAAGACATTTAAAATGTCTGTCTTCTTCTCTACAATTATAATAGCTATGAAAAATATATTTAGAACAAGGAAGTTTAAGGAAAACATTAATTAGTGAACTGACATTTTAAAAGCGATCTTTTAGGGTAACCCATACCTTTTAAATACTTATAAACAGTTGAATTCGATAAAATTAGAGTATTTTTAAATTTTGTGATGTATAAAATGGTAGTCAAGTTACCAGCGTTAAAAAAAGATTTCAATCAAAAATTTCAAATTTCATTAACTTATGAAACCCTTTTTTACACAAGTTGCATGTAATGAATACACTGTGTGACGTTTTTTAAAATAAAATGCATTTTCGAGTTAGAAAAATTTTTATTTTCTGTACGATTACTTTAGGTAACTTCGAGTGTACTTAACTATCAGAATAGCAAATTTTCGGAAGTGCTTCCATTAGAGAACTAATAGCTGCTTCTGTAACCCTTTTACGCTTAAAATCGGACATATTCTAGAATGACTTTCCCATGTTCTTTAATTTCTTCACATTCAGAAGCTCTCCAATATTGTCATGACGCTAAATCAGGGTAGAAATAATAAAAAATAAGACTGTTATTATATACCCACCATCAAGTTGTGTTAAATTCAGAAACAGGGTGCAGCTAATTCAAAATCTGGATCAAAACTGAAAAAATCGCTAAGCTATTTTATTGTTGGTAAAACCTTTGGACTAAAATTATTAGCTTTATAGTTCAAAATTTAAAAATATCTTAGTGGTTTCCCGAGTATTTACTTTGATCAAAATTCGGTCTCATAACCGGGTATAGTTTTATATTAATAAGTTGTTAAATACTTTTCGTTGTGCTTAATATGTACTTAGGCTAAACAAGTAAATAGTAATACGGCAGGCCCATATATTTCGTTAGGAGTTCCTAATGCATTCATCATATATAAAGTCTGGGCTGAACATTGATTGATGCCTATCTAATTTCATAGGTGCAATCTTAATATAATGAATGTACCTATAAATCTTTTTGATTGTAGATATAAAAAGGGGATGTTATATATATATAAGAATTAAAGCCAAATGTTGACCGACTGTAACAAAATTTTCCACACTGGCTGGTATATATATAGAGCTTATTCTTGCATTCTTGCAATTTAGTGACCATAGCTATCATAGTTTCTAATTTAATAGCTTTTAACTGGCCTTTGCTAAAATTTTTGTTTCCGTGAGTGTTTTCTATATGAGACTTAAAGTCAAATATGGACTGATTCCTATAAAATTTGATAAACTGATCAAAAATTGCATAAAACTTCCCTATTTTAAATTTAATCGTCATAGCTGTTACAATTGTATTCAATTTATCAGCATTAATGTGTTTCCCGGGGCGGGGTTATATGGGAGGTCTAACTAAATTTGAACCGATTTTGTCCATTTTCAACACACATCTTTTTCAAGTTATCCAAAATACTTTTGTCAAATTTTGTCCCTTTACATCTTTTCGTTAAGTCGCTATCGTGCTTTTATCTGACGGACAGACGGACATAAACAACCTTTTCTTTATTTATTTTTGTGTTTCCATAAGTTTTTTATATGGGAGCTATTATGAAATGGTGACAGATTGAGACAAAATTTTGCACACTGGCTGACATTGACATAAGACTTCTTTTTGCTTAATTTAGTCTTACTAGCTTTTGTAGTTAAGGAGCCATCACGATTTTATCTGACGGACAGACGGGCATAAATCCGCTTTTCTTTTTGAATTTTTGTGTTTTCGTAAGTTTTTTATATGGGAGCTAGGTCAAATGGTGACCGATTGCAACAAAATTTTGCACAGTGGCTGACATTGACATAAGACTTTCTTGTTTAGTGGTTAATCTGTTATACTTTTAGATTTATTAGCATTTAAGTGTATTTTAGGTGAAATTTAGGCTGTTTTCGTAAGTATGGGAGCTATGGCTACATGTGAACCGATTTTGATGAAATTTTACACGCTGCCTAGGGCTAATGTAAAACTTCATCATAGCTGCTATAATTTGTCATTTATTAACAAATAAGCGATTAGCCTAGACGAGGTTATACGGGAGCTATGGTCAAATTTGAACCGATTTTGCCCAATTTCAATACCAAAATTTTCTCAGAGATGAAGAATATTTTTACTAAGTTTCAGTGAGCTAGCTCCTTTCGTTTAGGCGTTATCGTGATTTCAACAGACAGACAGAATTTCATAAGGATTCAGAATATAAATCGTTTTTGGTTTTTGAGCCAATATGAAGGAAATTACAAACGGAATGGCAATCTCAATATACCCCCCATTCTTTTTGATGGTGGGTATAAAAATCGTTTTTGTAGGAAGTCCGTTATATAAATTTCTGAGTTTAATAAATTTGCTACAAGTAAACGAGCTAACATTTTGGAGTACCATTCAAATAATTTTCTTCCCTGAATAAGCCACAAATTTGCATTTGTCTTTATGAAATTTGAAACTGGCCAAAATCGGTCCATTATTTCAGCTAGCTTAGGGGTTATTTTCCATTTTAAGATACTGAGAAGAAATATAAACACATATAAACAAAAATTCATCGACAGCATTCCAATTGAAACAAGGGGTACTTCTCTCAGGCAATGAGCTACATCCGATTTTTTTTTTTAGACTCATTGAAAGGAATCACGTATTAATGCCGGCTCCGAATGGCAAAACCATTAGTTAGAGAAGTTTTACATAGCCTAATACTCGATAACCAGTGGCTAGCTGAGCTATGAGCTTAAGCGCTTTTCCTTATGAAATTGTAGGACGATTGAGCGATGTCCGTCTGTCTATATTTTGAAAGCACTATAACGCCTTAACGAAAGGAGCTAGGTCACTGAAAATATTTTTCATTTTTGGCAAAATTTTGTTAATGAAATCGGGCAAAATCGGTTCGCATTTGACCATAGCTCCTGTATAACCTCGTCTAAGCTTATCGCTTATTTGCTTGAAATTCAGTTTTATTTTCCAGCCGAGTTCTTTTGGAACTTCGGCTCTATGTAATGTACAAATGTTTCTTAATACAAACTACATTGTGTTATGGAACATCGATCGGGATTAATTATGAGGTCTTAGATATCTACGAAATATTTATAATGATTCGACTGGTTAGCTATGAATCTATAATTCAACGATATAAATGCTTCAGCTCTCGGTTGGTTGACTACGTTTCTATGATAAGTACTTCGGCTACTATTGATCTGATGGGCTATCTACGGAATTTAATCCTATGAGATAAATGCTTAGGCTCTCGGTCGGTTATTTACAAGGAAAGTAATACACGGATGAGATAAAAACTTCGGCTTTCGATCGGCTAACTATGGCATTCAACGAGAGATAAATACTTCGGTTCTCGGTAGGCTAATTACAAAGCAAATAATACTCCGATGAGATAAAAGCTTTGGTCCTCAATCGGCTAAATACGGTATTATAATATAACAATCGGATCAACTAACAACGATGTTAACTACTAGGAGGAACTCTAAGTTCAGCCCCCCTCTGTGTAAAAAACAAGAATACTTATACTGGTATGGTTATCAACTAAATGAGAATTATGTTTAGGTTCTGGTTTTTACTTATTAACATACGTTAAGATATATTGAGGAAGTAGCAAAAATTAAAAATAGGGTGTCCAGAAAAAGAAGCTAGTGTCGTAGATAGATAAAAGTAGAAGAATATTTGACTTTAGCTTTCGTATAAAAAACACTCCTGGAAACCAAAAATTTTAGCAAAGGCCAGTTTAAAGCTATAAAATTAGAAACTATGATAGCTATGGTCGACATTTCTCTATAATTCTTATATATATAATATCCCCTTTTATACCCACCATCAAAAAGAATGGGGGGTATATTGAGATTGTCATTCCGTTTGTAATTTCCGTCTGACATGTCCGTCTGACATGTCCGTCTGTCTGTCTGTCTGTTTGTCTGTCTGTCTGTCTGTCTGTCTGTCTGTCTGTCTGTCTGTCTGTCTGTCTGTCTGTCTGTCTGTCTGTCTGTCTGTCTGTCTGTCTGTCTGTCTGTCTGTCTGTCTGTCTGTCTGTCTGCCTGTCTGTTTGTCTGTCTGTCTGTCTGTCTGTCCGTCTGTCCTTCTGTCTGTATGACCTTCTGCCTGTCTGTCTGTTGAAATGGAGCTAGCTCACTGAAACTTCGTTAAAACATTCTACATCTCTGAGAAAATTTTGGTATTGAAACTGGGAAAAATCGGTTAACATTTGACCATAGCTCCCGTATAACCTCGTCTAGGCTAATCGCTTATTTGCTAATAAATAACAAACTATAATAGCTATGATGATGAAATTTGGTTTATAGCATTAGCCCTAGGCAGCATATAAAATTTCATCAAAATCGGTTCACATTTAGCCATAGCTCCCATACAAAAAACTTACGGAAACAGCCAAATTTCACCTAAAATACACTAAAATGCCAATAAATCCAAAACTATAACAGATATAACCACTAAATTTAGTACGAGGTGGTCTTATGTCAATGCCAACGAGTGTGCAGTTTTGCAATTTTGTCACAATCGGTCACCATTTTACCATAGCTCCCATATAAAAAACTTACGGAAGCACAAAAATACAAAAAGAAAAGGGGGTTTATGTTCGTCTTTCCATCAGATAAAAGCGCGATAGAGCCTTAACGAAAAGTGTTACAACAACCAAATTTGACAAAAGGAAGTTCTATGTGAATGCCAGCCACTGTGCAAAATTTTGTTACAATCGTTTACTATTTGACCATAGCTCCCATATAAAAAACTTACGGAAACACAAAAATACAAAAAGAAAAGGAGGTTTATGTCCGTCTTTCCGTCAGAGAAAAGCACGATAGTTCCTTAACTACAAGAGCTAGAGACACAAAATTTAGCAAAAGTATTTTCGATATGCTGTAGAAACTGTGTTCTGAAAATCGGTAAAATCGGTTCACATTTAGTTAGAGCTCCCATATAACCCTGCCCCGGGAATCACATTTATGCTAATAAATTGAATAAAATTTTAAAATATATGACTACTAAATTTAGAACAGAGAAGTTTTATGCAACTTTAAGTCAGTATGTCAAATTTTATAGGAATCGGTCTATTTTTGACCATAGCTTTCATATAAAAACCGCTCCCGGTAACCACTAAAATGCCACAAACGCCAGTTAGAAGCAATTAAATTATAAACTATGTCAGCTATGGCCAAATAAACTTTAGTACCTGGTTGACCGAGCCTTGCTCGGTTCTTTATGATAAGCATTTTGAGGCAAATTTTAAAGTTTTTATATATTTTATTTTATACAGTTACAGTTTAACTCATTTTAAATAATTTTGAAAATTGGTCATACCAACAGAAACCTCCGTCGACTCATGCGCAACAACTTTGCTAAAGATTATAGTCTGATCAAATGCACAGTTTACGATTTAATTAATTTTGAGTAGTTTTCAGTGGCGCCGCCTGAAGTCGTTCATACCACTAAGAAACCTTCATCTGCTTATGCGTAACAACTTTGCTTATAATCATAACATGATCAAATGCACAGTTTATGATTTAATTCACTTATAGTCTGATCAAATGCACAGTTTACGATTTAATTCATTTTGAGTAATGTTCAGTGGCGCCACCTGTCGGACTTTGGTCATTCCAATTAATGAACCTTCGTCGGATTATCCGCAATAACTTTGCTAAAACTATAGCATGATTAAATGTACAGTTTACGATTAAATTGACTTTAAGTAAATTTCAGTGGCACCACCTGTCGAAATTTCTTCATACCAACTAAGAAACCTTCGTCGGCTCATGTGCAACAACATTGCTATAGATTATAGCATGATTATATGTACAGATCATAGTATGACCAAATGTACAGTTAACGATTTAATTAATTTTTAGTAATTTTCAGTGGCGCCACCTGTCGGAAACTCGGTTTACCAACTTAAAAACCTCCGCCGGCTTATCCGCAACATCTTTGCTGAAGAGCATAACATGATCAAATTCACAGTTTACTATTCTATAAAGAACATACATACAGACAAACATTCATTTGTTTTAAAGTTATAACATTACTAATTTTTTCCATATGCATAATTGGTACTTCTTTGGTACCAATTGAATTCGGTACATTTTATTAGAAAGCAGTTAACATAATTTTCCTATTCATATTACTTTTGTAGGTGTTAAGTTATCAGTTTATCCCTTTTTTACACATTTTGGCCACAAAATCAAAAAAGTACCAAATACGTGTTCAATATTTCTTTCACATCTATTGATTGTAGTACAAAGTTTCTTTCTATATTCCTTAGTTTAAAATATAAGAGTGGGTTAAAAAGGTACCAAAAAAATTATTTTCACCCTTTTTTACCCCTTATCGGACATAGTTTCAAAAAAGTACCAAACACCTGTCCATTTATTTTCATAGCTGTTTAAAACGTAATTTAAATTTTGTTTCTATACCTATTACTTAAGGAGATATAGCGTTTTCGATTTTTTCCCCTTTTTATCCGTTTTTACCCTCTTAGAGGCAAACGTTCCAAAAGTTCCTTCTTCTTCGATCTATACATCAAAAAAGATACCCACAGTCCAAATTATATCAAAATCGTTAGAGCCGTTTTCGAGATAGTCATTCTATATATATATAAATACATACAATTATTGCTCGTTTAAGAATATAAGATATTAACACCAGCCAGTATGTAAAATTTTGTTACAATAGGTCAACATTTCTCTATAATTCTTAATTATATTAAGATTGCACCTATGAAATTAGATAGGCATCAATCAATGTTCAGCCCAGACTTTATATATGATGAATGCATTAGGAACTCCTAACGAAATATATGGACCTGCCGTATAACTATTAACGTGTTTAGCCTAATTGCATATTAAGCACAACGAAAAGTATTTAACAACTTATTAATATAAAACTATACCCGGTTATGAGACCGAATTTTGATCAAAGTAAATACTCGGGAAACCACTAAGATATTTTTAAATTTTGAACTATAAAGCTAATAATTTTAGTCCAAAGGTTTTACCAACAATAAAATAGCTTAGCGATTTTTTCAGTTTTGGTCCACATTTAGAATTAACTGCACCCTTGTAGATATATGAGATATATTTAATATAACTTGATGGTGGGAATAAAAGATTCGGTACAGCCGAATATAAAAACTGGAGGTATAAGTATCAAAAAGTCGATCTTCATAAACTATAGTACTATCATTCTTATTTTTCTTCACTTTTGTATCACAGTGTTATCTATATTAAACAATGCACGTTTTGCATATATACATTCATTCATTGCTAAAAGGGTCAGAAGATGTAACATTGCCCAACAGAAAAAAAACATATGCCATGAATAACCAAATGGTTTTGGATAAAAACAAACAAAAACTGCATCCTTTTGATCATGTAATTGTAAGTTTTCTGCGTGTAAGTGCTGTATATTTGTGTAAGGACTCATACAACCAGAGTTTAAAAAAAGCAAAAATTCAGGCAGTGCATAAACAATATTTCGTATTGGATTGGTCGGGGAACGTGTCGAGGGAAAGAACGTAATGAAACAAAAGAAGCAAAAGGATGTTGGAACATAATTTTAACTACATGAACATAATTGTATTGTGTTTTTGCCCAGTAGTTTAAAGTTTGAAATACTTTTAAAGTAAAAATAAATTGATATAGAAAATGTTGCTTTAGAATAAAATTTTTATCGAAAGTTTTTTTATAAAATATTTTTTTTTTTTAGAAAATTTTCATTTGAAAAATATTTAATTTAAAATTTTTTTTACCAACAATTTTTCTATAGAAAATATTTTTATCAAAAATATTTCTATAGAAAAATATTTTTTTTGTTAAATTTTCACAGAATAATATTTTTATTAAAAATTTTTCTATACAAAAATATACTATAGAAAACTTTTTGATAAAAAAAAATTTCTGTAGAAAATTTTTTGATGAAAAAATATTCTTTAGAAAAATTTTAGAAAAATTTTTGGTAAAAAAATTTTCTGTAGAAAAATTCTTGATAAAAAAATTTTCTATAGAAAAATTTTTTGATAAAAAAATTTTCTATAGAAAAATTTTTT
Organism: Stomorhina lunata; assembly: GCA_933228675.1. Lineage (NCBI taxonomy): Eukaryota > Metazoa > Arthropoda > Insecta > Diptera > Rhiniidae > Stomorhina > Stomorhina lunata. The sequence goes on from OW121744.1 coordinate 42,852,307, forward strand.
GATAAAAAAATTTTCTATAAAAAAATTTTTTGATAAAAATGTTCTATAGAAAAATTTTGATAAAAAAAATTTTCTATTGAAAACTTTTGATAAAAAATTTTCTATAGAAAAATTTTGATAAAAAATTTTCTATAGAAAAATTTTGATAAAAAATTTTCTATAGAAAAATTTTGATAAAAAATTTTCTATAGAAAAATTTTGATAAAAAATTTTCTATAGAAAGATTTTGATAAAAAATTTTCTATACAAAGATTTTTGGCAAAAAAATTTTCTATAGAAAAATTTTTGGTAAAAAAATTTCTACAGAAAAATTTTAGGTTTTATCAAAAAACTATTTATTACAATAATAAATAATTGTAATAAATTGGGATCTTAGTGCAATACACTACAGTAAAACTTTTTAACTAAATGTTTTATGTCCCAAAACTTTGATAAAAAAAAATTTTTGATAAAAAAATTTTCTATAGAAAAATTTTTGATAAAAAAATTTTCTATAGAAAAATTTTTGATAAAAAAATTTTCTATAGAAAAATTTTTGATAAAAAAATTTTCTATAGAAAAATTTTTGATAAAATTTTTCTATAGAAAAATTTTTGATAAAAAAATGTTCTATAGAAAAAATAGAAATATTTTTGATAAAAAAATTTTCTATAGAAAAATTGTTGATAAAAAAATTTTCTATAGCAAAATTTTTGATAAAAAAATTTTCTATAGAAAAATTTTTGATAAAAAAATTTTCTATAGAAAAATTTTTGATAAAAAAATTTTTTATAGAAAAATTTTTGATAAAAAAATTTTCTATAGAAAAATTTTTGATAAAAAAATTTTCTATAGAAAAATTTTTGATAAAAAAATTTTCTATAGCAAAATTTTTGATAAAAAAATTTTCTATAGAAAAATTTTTGATAAAAAAATTTTTGATAAAAAAATTTTCTATAGAAAAATTTTTGATAAAAAAATTTTCTATAGAAAAATTTTTGATAAAAAAATTTTCTATAGAAAATTTTTTGATAAAAAAATTTTCTATAGAAAAAATAGAAATATTTTTGATAAAAAAATTTTCTATAGAAAAATTTTTGATAAAAAAATTTTCTATAGAAAAATTTTTGATAAAAAAATTTTCTATAGAAAAATTTTTGATAACAAAATTTTCTAAGAAAAATTTTTGATAACAAAATTTTCTAAGAAAAATTTTTGATAAAAAAAGTTTCTATAGAAAAATTTTTGATAAAAAAATTTTCTATAGAAAAATTTTTGACAAAAAATTTTCTATAGAAAATTTTTTTTATTTTGTACTAAATTTTATATTCATAGATAATTTTCTTTTTAAGGGTTGGGTTATTTGGTATTGTTTAATGTTGACCGATTGTTGCAGAGATTGTTACACTGATATGACTTCATATACAAATTCTTAGTATCTACTTTTTTTGTAAATAAATACGGCAAATACATTATTCACAATTGAAATAATTTATACGAATCGGATAAATTTCTTTGAATGGAGATAGTAGTGAGGTGAAAATTAATGAAAATTAAAGATAAAGCTTTATGTTATTATAGTGAAGTTGCGCCATCTGCTATTAGCTTGAAGCATTATTTAAGCTTTGTTTTTTTTACAACCAATTTTATTTCATTTACATCGACGGCATGTTATCGCTGTAGGCTTACCATCTATGGAGAATGTGGTGTTAATTAAAAATTTTAATATTAATTACAAATTAGAGAAATTGATGTTGCCTTGGCCGGAGATCGAAGCTAGGGTTAATGCGATATGTTATTCTTTGTAGTCGATGTGCCAACCAACTAAGCAATAGCGGCCTCTGGAATACATTGGAGCTATGGTCAAATATGGTCAAACTGTCCATTAAAGTACGGTACATTCATTTATGTTTACAGAAATGATTAAGTATGGACCGATCTCGTCCAATTTTAATACCAAACTTTTTATGTATAAGACACTAGTTCTTTAAGTTAAGGTGCAAACATATAAGACGGACATCGTTTAATCGTTTTATAAGTATCTAGAAATCGGTATTTTATTTCCTAAAATTTGTAAGATAGTACACTAAAATTAAAAATAACTGCCTAACATTAGCATACATACACATATTCTCACAAATACATATACATACATATAAGTATTCACAACTACTAATTAAGAAGTCAAGGAAGTTTTTAAAATGAGATAATTTTTCAGTATAATTTTGCAGGCATTATTTAAGAAGAAAAAATAAATTGTGATACAAAAGACAAAGACTTTATGTCCATGGCCATTATTTTTTAATTGTAAAGCAATTATTTATTAAGATAGGGCGAAAAAATGTTTCTTATTAGCAAAATTAAAGTACTTATATTATTCGATTCAGAATCTTGTTGCCTACTTTTAGGAAACTATACTAAAAAATACATGCTTACGTATGACAGTAAAAAAAATTGTTTGTTCAAAAAAAAATAAAAGATAAGATTCTATCACCAACGATCACTTTTTGCCTTTTTCTGCAAACTATCGTGAATAAGTTAATGCTTGGCAAAAAAAAGCCCCACCTTAATGCATAAACTTAAATCACTAGATATTTCTTTTTATCGGGTGATTTTTTAAAAGCTCTATAGGAAGAAGTCTTTCTATCGTCAACTTTTCTATAGAAAAGTCTTCCTATCGTCAACTTTTCTATAGAAAAGTCTTCCTATCGTCAACTTTTCTATAGAAAAGTCTTCCTATCGTCAACTTTTCTATAGAAAAGTCTTCCTATCGTCAACTTTTCTATAGAAAAGTCTTCCTATCGTCAACTTTTCTATAGAAAAGTCTTCCTATCGTCAACTTTTCTATAGAAAAGTCTTCCTATCGTCAACTTTTCTATAGAAAAGTCTTCCTATCGTCAACTTTTCTATAGAAAAGTCTTCCTATCGTCAACTTTTCTATAGAAAAGTCTTCCTATCGTCAACTTTTCTATAGAAAAGTCTTCCTATCGTCAACTTTTCTATAGAAAAGTCTTCCTATCGTCAACTTTTCTATAGAAAAGTCTTCCTATCGTCAACTTTTCTATAGAAAAGTCTTCCTATCGTCAACTTTTCTATAGAAAAGTCTTCCTATCGTCAACTTTTCTATAGAAAAGTCTTCCTATCGTCAACTTTTCTATAGAAAAGTCTTCCTATCGTCAACTTTTCTATAGAAAAGTCTTCCTATCGTCAACTTTTCTATAGAAAAGTCTTCCTATCGTCAACTTTTCTATAGAAAAGTCTTCCTATCGTCAACTTTTCTATAGAAAAGTCTTCCTATCGTCAACTTTTCTATAGAAAAGTCTTCCTATCGTCAACTTTTCTATAGAAAAGTCTTCCTATCGTCAACTTTTCTATAGAAAAGTATTCCTATCGTCAACTTTTCTATAGAAAAGTCTTCCTATCGTCTTCCTATCGTCAACTTTTCTATAGAAAAGTCTTCCTATCGTCAACTTTTCTATAGAAAAGTCTTCCTATCGTCAACTTTTCTATAGAAAAGTCTTCCTATCGTCAACTTTTCTATAGAAAAGTCTTCCTATCGTCAACTTTTCTATAGAAAAGTCTTCCTATAGTCAACTTTTCTATAGAAAAGTCTTCCTATCGTCAACTTTTCTATAGAAAAGTCTTCCTATCGTCAACTTTTCTATAGAAAAGTTTTCCTATCGTCAACTTTTCTATAGAAAAGTCTTCCTATCGTCAACTTTTCTATAGAAAAGTCTTCCTATCGTCAACTTTTCTATAGAAAAGTCTTCCTATCGTCAACTTTTCTATAGAAAAGTCTTCCTATCGTCAACTTTTCTATAGAAAAGTCTTCCTATCGTCAACTCTTCTATAGAAAAGTCTTCCGCTGCAAAAATAGAGCAATAAAACGCTGTCGATGTAAAAAAATAAAATTGGCTGTAAAACAAAATGATGCTTAAAAAAATCACCCGATATTACAGAACAACAGCAACTAACAACCGCCTGGTTAGTTTGGTTGTGATGAACTTAAATTGCTTTGTCAGAATGTTGGATTTTTTGTTTGTGGGCAACACAATCGAACTTCATGCTTGCGGGCAGCAAACCTAAAGCACAATGGGCATTGTATTCCCCAAAAACCAGTGTATTTTGTACATACATGTATACGGTAGTATCCTAGGGCTTTGTTTGCATTGTTTGTGTGTGTTTGGTTATGTTTGTATACAAATTGCATGAGATGTTCAGGTTTGGTTTTAAACTATGCGAAGCCCATCAAAACCATTGATGTTAGAAAACTGGAATAAAAGAAATGTTAATAATTTTGCTGTACTGCAATTAAAGACCATTGTGTTTGTAAATTTCTAAAGTTTACATTTTGTAAAAACGAAATCATTCATAAACAAATTTTAATTAATTAATAACTAGAAAACAAAAACACTAACTAAAATATCATAGTTATGCACAAAATCTTTAGTATATTTAAGGATTAGAAAACTTTTGTGTATGTAAGTTAAGGTCGACTTATTTTAGTGAATCTTTGTAGTTTTTATACCCTTCACCACCATAGGTGGAAAGGGTATTATAAGTTTGTGCTGATGTATGTAACGTATAGAAAAATTGGTCTTAGACCCATCTTTTAGTATACCAATAGGCTTAGAATCGCTTTCTGAGTCGATTTAGCGATGTCCTGGCTGGCTGGACCCCCATGTATACCTTGTAATCAAACTACAGGTCGCAATTCTAAAGATAATTTGATAGTGGGACCATGGCTATTCGTTAAAATCGGTCAATTATTTATGGTACCTCCCATAGGTCCCACTTCCCGGAATTGATATATTAGCCACAAAATTATTTTTTCATGAAATTTAAAACGAATACTGCTTATGTAAACTTAAATCACTGTACCAAATTTCGTTGAAATCGGTCCACATTTGATCATAGCTCCCATACAAACTTTTTTTCTCAAAATACACTAAATGAGACAAAATTCACTAAAACGCTCGTAAATCCGAAGATAATGCGAATTTTAACTTTATGTAATTTTGTAACAACTGTAATCAATTTGGTCGGGCTTGACCGACTATAGCACTTTCTTATTTGTTTATATGGGAGCTATGATTAAATATGAACCGATTTCGAAATTAAATTTTATATCCTGCCTAGTGCTTATGTAAAACTTCTAGATACCAAATTTTGTCATCATAGCTGTTATAATTTGTCATTTATTAGCAAATATGCGATTAGCCTAGACGATGTCATACGGGAGCTATGATCAAATGTTAACCGATTTTGAAGAATCTTTTTACTAAGTTTTAGTGAGCGAAATCCTTTTGTTTAGGCGTTATCGTGATTTCAACAGACAGACAGACACACAGGCAGACAGACAGACAAAGAGACAGATAGACAGACAGACAGACAGACAGACAGACAGACAGACAGGCAGACAGACAGACAGACAGACAGACAGACAGACAAATAGACAGATTGACAGACAGACAGACAAAGAGACAGATAGACAGACAGACAGACAGACAGACAGACAGACAGACAGACAGACAGACAGACAGACAGACAGACAGACAGACAGGCAGACAGACAGACAGACAGACAGACAGACAGACAGACAGACAGACAGACAGACAGACAGACAGACAGACAGACAGACAGACAGACAGACAGACAGACAGACAGACAGACAGACAGACAGACATCGCTCAATCGTCTTAGAATTTCATAAGGATTTAGAATATATATCGTTTTTGATTTTTGAGCCAATATTAAGGAAATTACAAACGGAATGACAATCTCAATATACCCCCCATTCTTTTCGATGGTTGGTATAAAAATCACTAAAACGCCCGTAGATCTAAAAATAATGAGAATTTTAAGTTTATGTTTTGCATACGTAATTTTTGTAACAACTGTAATTAATTTTCCAAATTTCGAGATAATCGGTAAACATTTCACTCTAGCTCTCATATAAGTCCAAATGACGGAAACATCTTACTTGTTTAAAATAGAAATATGGAAATTGCATTTGATTTATTTTTAGTGCAGATATAATCACTGTCATTGTGTTCTTGAGATAATGTCGGCACAATCGTATTTCGGGACACTCTAATATACTATGGAAATAATATTTATCAACCAACTATAGCCTGGTATTGAGTGATATCCCACAAAACGTTGTCAAATATAGATTGTTCAAATTTAGATAGAAATCATTTTACAATTGACTTGACAAGAACAATTTTAATTTCTCAATTAGAAGACTGAATGTCATGGATTTATTGACCTGCTTTCGTAATAACATTATAAATAACTTTTCTGAATTTAATCACTATAGCAAACATTTTTATATTAAAGTACTCAAGCCTGAGTAGCATTAATTTAGTACTTATTTAATATTTAAGAAAGGTCAACTTAAGCAAAGCTATTCAAATTTATAATCCTTTATACATATAATAAAATCCTATAATTGTAAATATTTTATAAGCTTTGAAATTTAATAAGTCTGTGATAAAATTTATGTTTAATGCTTGAAGGTATTATACATACTTACAAAACCACTTCACCACTCAAACAAAATAACTACATTTATATTGAAATAATAGCAACAATAATAATCCTCACCCATATGTTTTTAATGTCATAAAAAATAACATTTTATTCATACATTTTACTTTAGCTACTTTTTCAAAAGATTTTTTTTTATGAAAAGTAAAAAATACATATCCGGTCATAAAATAAAGTAATAGGACTTTAACATTAGATTAGCATGAGTTTAACACGCACATACATCCTTACACTTATACATTTATATTTGAATTGTGGAACAGATAGTTTTAGTTCACACAAAATCCAGAAAAATAGATGTGTACTTACCCAGTTAGCATTTTTGGAAAATATTAATCAAATATGAGTCTTGCACGATTAAAATTATCATTTACGATATCACTTATGAGTCATGCAACTCTTCAAAACGAGTCTTTAATGACTCGTTTTGCTGATTAGAATATGATTTGTAAAAAAATAAAGCTTTTTATTACCAAACACAGTATATCTATTTTTAGAACATCTATTTTTAGAACAGTGAAGTTGCGTTAATAACAACAGAAATTGATGTTGCCGAGACCGAGGATCCTGAACCTAGCCTGCTGAAGAATATTATATGTTATGCTTAGAAGTCGACGTGCTAACCAACTAAGCCACATCATCCATCATGAGATACGAGTCTTTTTGTGGCATTTTTGTATCACCTAAAAATAGTTATATTATGTACATTTTACAAGATTTTTGTGCTATTTTTAACTAGTCGCTTGCTAAGCGTATATGAGTCTTTTTGTACACTTTTTTGATCACCAAACTGATTGCATACATTTTGCTTTCAAATAGTCGCTTTCAAGGTATTTTCTGAGTCTTTTTGTGATCTCTTTTGATCACCAAACTGATTAAAATAATATAAAAAACAATCGTATTAGGATCGCTAGCACGATAAGATTTTGACTGCTTTTTTAAACTAGTCGTTTTCTTAGCGTTTTAATGAGTCTTTTTGGAATCTTTTTTTAATCACCAAGCTGATTTATCAGTTTTTGATCATCTATACGAATCCCAAAAGACTCATTTTGCTGATATTATCGTCAACAATCACCAAATTGCCAGCTGAGTATGTACTTATACAAAATTATACATACATATGTAATGTGTATGTATCAATAAATTTATGTATATATTAAAAGATGTTGATATACGGCGTTTCACAGTAGTATTTCTTCATACATCGAAGTGCAAAATATAGAAGGAGTGACCCTACAATGATGAAATTTTCTACTTGTCTACTTGTTCAGTTTTATATGGACAAGAAAAATTTAGAAAAAAAAAATCGAAATCCGTCGACTCTTGGGGTACCTGCCTTGGGTTCCAATTTTTTCACCTATTTTCTCAATGTTCAAGTCGCAATTCTTAACAGAATTCTTTGAAATTTAGCACTCGCCTATTAATTCAAAAAAGAGGTCAAATAATTTTGGTTTAAATTCGTCATCTCGTTGGTATACCCGTCTTGGACCCCATTATTCACCAATTATTCTTTTCAATGTACAAGTCGCAATCCTCAACAGAATTTGATGAAATTCAACATACTTCTATTAATAATTAAAAAAAGAGCCCTTATAATTTTGGTTGAAATTAGACCAAAACCGACTTGGTTTACCTGTCTTGGACCCCTATTTTTCACCTATTTTTGTTTTTGATACACAATTCGCAATTATTTACAGAATTTTATGAAATAAGGCACACGTCTATAAGTTGAGCTAGAAAAGAGGTCTACTAATTTTGGTTAAAATTAGTTGACTCATTGGGTGCCTGTCTTGGACCCCCATTTTTCATCATTTTTTTTTCAATGTATCATATGTCTATTAATTGATTAATACTAATTTTAGTTGAGGTTCCTTGACTATTTGGGGTACCTAAATCCTTATGAAATTCTAAGACGATGTCTGTCTGTTGAAATCGCGATAACGCCTAAACGAAAGGTGCTAGCTCACTGAAACTTAGTAAAAGCATTCTTCATCTATAAGAAAATTTTGGTTTTGAAATTGGGCAAAATCGGTTAATGGTTAACGCTTATTTGCTAATAAATGGCAAATTATAACAGCTATCATGACAAAATTTGGTATCTAGAAGTTTTACATAAGCACTAGACAGCATATAAAATTTCATCGAAATCAGTTCACATCTAACCATAGCTCCCATATAAAAAACTTACGGAAACAGCATAAATTCCACCTGAAATTCACTTTAATGCCACTAAATTATAAACTGTAATAAATTTACACACAAGGAAGTCTTATGTGAATGCCAGCGCCTTAACTACAAAAGGTAGAGAGACAAAATTTTACAAAAGTATTTTTGATATGTAACAAAAGCAGTGTTGTGAAAATGGGCGAAATCGGTTCACATTTAGTTTGAGCTCCCATATAACCCCGCCCCGGGAAACACATGAATACTGATAAATTGAATACAATTGTAATAGCTATGATGACTAAATTTAGAATAGAGAAGTTTTATGCAACTATGAGCCAGTATATCAAATTTTAAGGAATCGGCCCATATTTAATTATAGCTTTCATATAAAAAACACTCCCGGAAACCAAAAAATATTTTGCAAGGACCAGTTAAAAGCTATTAAATTAGAAACTATGACAGCTATTGCCACAAAAATTTGCAAAAATAAGCTTTATATAAATACCAGCCAGTGTGTGAAATTTTGTTACAATCGTGTCTACAGGTGCCAACGAAAATTCTGAACTTAATTCGGGCAATGTACGTGAACTTTAAATGCCGGGTTCTACATAAAGGTAAATTGTCTAATCCGTTCGAAGTTACTACTGGACTAAGACAAGGATGTATATTATCACTTATACTTTTTATTCTTGTCATCGACAATATAATGCGCACGGCACAGAATGGTAGACGTGGTATCCAATGGACACCCTTTAAACAACTCGTGGACTTGAAATACGCCCATGATTGATGCCTTCTAAGCCAAAGCCTAGGTCACCTTCAAGAAAACACTAGCGCTATTACTGTTGAATCTCGGGCAGCTGGGCTGGAAATTAATATTTCCAAGACAAAGATTATGCCTGGAGGCTATGGCGCAAACCCGTCGCCACGCATCAATGTGGATAACGAGGGTATTGGATGTGTAGGTTCCTTTAATTATCTTGGTAGTTTGGTATCTACAAAAGGTGGCGCCGACGAGGACATTGAATCGCGTATTAATAAGTTAAAATTTGCATTCGGCATTCTCCGAGCTATTTGGAAATCTCGGCAAATATCAACAACAACTAAGTTACGAATATATAACCCGAATGTCAAGTCCATCTTGTATTACGGCTGCGAAACTTGGAAACGCACAAATGCCATCGATAAGCGTCTACAAACCTTTGCAAACAAATGCTTGCGGCAAATCCTTAATATATGGTGGCCAAATCGCATATGAAATGAAGATCTACTAAACGCTACTAACCAAATCCCTTCTTATATAGAGGTATGTCAACGGAAAAGGCTAGGCCACACACTTCGAAGGCCAAATACCAACATTGCTCGACAAGCGCTTCGTTAGAATCCATAAGGAAGCGAACGTCGTGATGGTGCATCTGCTAGAACGTGGAGAAGTTACAAGCAGCAAACTATTCATGGAAACGATAACGATTTACAATTGCTAGACTATTTGCAACTATTTTCAGTGGCGCCACCTTTCGGAAATTAGTCTTTCCAACTTAAACATCTTTACCGGCTTATCTGCAATATCTTTGCTAAAGAGCATAATATGAGCAAACGCATAGTTTACTATTCTATAAAGAACATACATACAGACAAACATTAATTTGTTTAAAAGTCTTAACATTACTACTTTTTTCCCCTGTTTATCCCCTAATTTCAAAAATGTTCCATACTTGGCACTTCTTTGGTACCAATTGAATTCGGTACATTTTATTAAAACGTATTTAACATAATGTTTCTATTCATATTACTTTTTGAGATGTAAAGTTATTATTTTATCCCTTTTTTACCCATTTTGGCCCCAAAATCAAAAAAGTACTAAATACGTATTCAATATTTCTTTCACATCTATTGACTGCAGTACAAAGTTCCTTTCTATATTCTTTGGTTTAAAAAATAAGAGTGGGTTAAAAAAGTACCAAAAAACTATTTTCACCCTTATTTACCCCCTTTCGGACATAGTTTCAAAAAAGTACCAAACACCTGTCCGCTTATTTTCGATCATTATTTTATTTTCAGATATAAAAATTTTATAAAAGAACATCAGTGAAAAAATTAGTTAACAAATCGCATATGAAATGAAGATCTACTAAACGCTACTAACCAAATCCCTTCTTCTATAGAGGTATGACAACGGAAAAGGGGAAGGATAGGCCACACACTTCGAAGGCCAAATACCAACATTGCTCGACAAGCGCTTCGTTAGAATCCATAAGGAAGCGAACGTCGTGATGGTGCACCTGCTAGAACGTGGAGAAGGTCAATTGATGCGGAGTTACAAGCAGCAAACTATTCATGGAAACGATAACGATTTACAAATGCTAGGCTATTTGCAACGGATTATGAACTGGGCTACTGATATGTTAAAATATCAAATTTAAATTTTTGCAAATTAAACTTTTTGCAAACTAAATTATTTTGAAAATCCCTAAAGTATGTTACACAGTTTGTGCTTAAAAGTCTTAGTTTTCGATCGATATCGAATAGGGTGATTTTCTGCTGGTTTATAATTTGATTTTTCAGATTTCCTGAAATTAATAAAATTTTAAAAATCAGTGGTGTATCATATGTTTGATTATAACTTTTCACTATTTGCTCTTAAATATCTTTGTACACAGATGTCATTACCGTTAGATAACGTTGCCTTAACTTTATCATAACCAGATTTTGTGTGAACAATTTCTGATTGACTCAACATCTGTTTGAAACAATAATATTTAGCATAAAAAACGGAAGTGATCAAATAAAAAGTAATGCGACTATGAATGCTCTAAGTTGTTAAAAAGGGCCCTAAATTATATGCCCTGATAAGCAATTGGGCATAGTTAAAAAATTATTCTAAATTATATGAGTATAATAAAATAAATTCAAATAATAAGGGTACTCGTTTAAACTGCTAACTTTAGCAACTCTTAAATTTTTTCTATTTAGCAATAATGTTAAACGAACGCACCTCTTAAACTTAATACTTAAATTATTTTTCCTTATGATTTTGTATAGGTTTATCACGCTTGCGCTTCATTTTCTTTTCCAAAAACTAATGGCTATAATGGAACAAATTAATTTACATAGAAAATAGTTTTTTCGTATTTCTTACCTCTGTCATTATAATATCTTATTTATTGTTCCAAAAATTTAAATTTTAATAATTTTTTTCTATTTTTATTTTTTATCAAAGAACAGTGTTGCCCTGATAAAATTATTTTCTATGATATATTTGAAACACATTGAAAATACTATTTTGGTAACCCCATCTCGTATGTTTAACAGACAGTTTAAGAGCCAAAATTGTTGCTTAAAACTTTAATAGCCTTGTAAAAAATTTTCTATACAATTTTTGACACATTTTTTAATATGTCTTAAATATTTAAGCTTTAAGAGGTATAAGAGGCATTTAGTAGTTTAAACGAGTACCCCTAATATTTACATTTATCAAGTTTTTTTTAGTTTTCAGAAATTATAGCAAAGAATTTTTAGGAAAATGAAAACATAAATGAAAAATTTTTGAAATTTCTTTAACAGACCGATCAATTTGTATATAATATTGTTATAATATATATACTTTTAAACTAGGTTCTCTTTTGTAAAATCAGATCTATGTTATGACCGCAAAATAATTTCTTCTGGGGCCTCGATATTCTTAATAACCTCATCAGTAATGCTCTAATGTTGCAATTTTATTCACTTTTAGAATTTGTAACAGATGTTCGATAGTATGATTGCTTATAGCAACGCAAATTCACATTTAACTTATCAATGGGTTAATAAAATACATTCACATAAGATAATTTTGTATTAATGGTCTAGATTTAATGGTTTTCCTATAGATATCAAAATGTGATCTATTGGAAATGCAAATACTAGTATATATTGATGTATTTGCGATTTGCTTCATATATATCACCTACAATATGTTAATCCGATCTTATCAACATTTAAGGATAGCCTTTTAGATGTAGGGTAGGAGGGGGACTATTTGCCATAGGGGCGCATTTGCCACCACTAATTTTCTTGAAAACAAACTTATCTTTTTTGATGCTGTAATCGATTTTATATTCGTTTATCATTGATATTCTATATCTCAAATTTTGACTGCTGTAGCTTTCATATTTAGAACATCTGGCGTGATTTATTGTTTCAGCTGATCCTGAAAAAATATTTTGCTACAAGTATTTTTGTAATATTTTCCTTAGTTTTTTTTTGTTATCCTAAGAAATTGTTCCTTAGTTTAACAAACAATATAGTATTGAGAACAAATATTTTCAGTTTTTAACAATACATCTATTTCTTATATGAAAAGTAGTTCTTTACATCTAACGACTCTACCTGGGGCACATTTGCTATACACATATAACAAAGCAACTCGTCGACATTTTTTCGAGCCCGACATTTGTAATATTCGTAGAAAGGATATCGTATTTTGGTTACAAGGCCCGATTCATTTTCCATCTTAACATTTTTTTTAATGTTGATATGTCACAGTACAATGTTAACATAGGCCCAATAGTTAAAATTTTGATCTCTGAATTTTTTACTGTTTTGTTTAATTTATCCATGTGAAATGAACTTGAATTAATTTTTTGGTTCGTTTGTTTTGTAATTAAAGCTTAATAGAAATAAAAAAATTTATTTTATTACAACAATTTTTTTACTTCTTTTTTGTACCAAACTTTTTGGCAAATGTGCCCCATGGATGGGGCACATTGGCCACTTTTATTTAATTTGCTATTTTTCAAATTTGATACATAAAGAAAAGCCGTAGGAAATCTGAACCAACACAGTTTAAAGCTAACATATATAGGTACCTATGAAGAACGAAAAAATTATGATAACTCTCACGGTAAGAAACCTAGAGCTCTTTTAAAAAAAAGTGGCAAATGCTTCCCCTTCTACCCTATATATGTACAGTACCTGGTTGACTGAGCCTTGCTCGGAGCTTTATGATAAGCATTACAAGACTTTACACAAATATTGAGTTAATTTACGACAGTTTATGATTTAATTCATTTTGAAAGTTTTCAGTGGTGCCACCTGTCGAAATTTATTCATACCAACTAAGAAACCTTCGTCGGCTCATGTACAAAAACTTTGCTAAAGATCATAGCATGATCAAATACACAGTTTACGATTTAACTCACTTTGAGCAATTTTCAGCAGCGCCACCTGTCGGAAATTGTTTACACTAACTAAGAAACCTCCGCCGGCTCATGCAATACAACTTTGCTAAAGATCATAGCATGATCAAATGCACAGTATATGATTTAATTAATTTTTAGTAATTTTCAGTGGCGCCACCTTTCGGAAATTAGTCTTTCCAATTTAAAAACCTTTGCCGGCTTATCCGCAACATCTTCGCTAAACAGCATAATATGAGCAAACGCATAGTTTATTATTCTATAAAGAACATACATACAGACAAATATCACACTGATACATTTTGAGGAAAAAGAAATACACTTTTGAGGAAACTTATATCAAACGATAGGCCTTATTGAGTGTATCAGTTTGTCATTTTTAGAAATTTCGAAATACCCTCAAAATCGAAAGTTATCGATAAAAAACGATTTTTTTGGTCTTCTCGAACAGGCCTAGCTAAGTCATTTGTTTATCGATTTGAAATTTTAACACGGTTTGAGACAGACAAGACATCAGGCTTTCTTCTTGTAAAAAAAGATTTTTTACTTCATCAAATTATCACAAAAATATTTTCAAACAAATTTAAATTTTTATTTTTTATTTCGATTTATTCACATTGGGACGCCGTTTTCCGCAGTATTTTGTTAGGAATGCCAAACTTTTTTATATTTACTTGAAAAGTGCATTAAATATTTTGTGAAACTAGATTATTTAAATTTAAATTAACAGCGAATTAAAAAAAAATATAAGTTTTTTTGTAAAAGGGCCAGTTTAATTAACGTACTATTTATATACGTATAAGTACTTATATTTATACGCACTTATGAATGAAGTTAAAAAAGGATAGAAACAAAGAAGTACGACATAATGTCCAAGCTCTATTTATGCCTCTATAGCCGTTTCTTGTTTTACAAAATGGTAACCATGATTTTTTTTGAAGTCAAAATATACTAGGTCTTCTGATAAATTTTACGAAAAAAAAGCTTCCAAAGTTGAAAAAATCGAAAAAAAAAAATAAAATTTTAACTTCAGCGGAAAATATTTTAATGATAAATTGGTCATGTTAAAAAAAGGTCTTTACGAAAGGAAAGCCTATTTTGTTTTCTGTCGAAACATATTTTAAAAGTTAAAATCGATGTAAAAATGACTCAGTTAAGCCTTCTTTTCTCCGCTAAGTCCAAAAAAATCGTTTTTTATCGATAACTTTCGATTTTGAGGGTATATCGAAAATTTTAAAAATGCTAAAATGATCTTCTAATCGAGTTCTACTGGTTGAGCTTGGTTTCGTTCCGAGTGTATTTTCACTGTATCAGAGTGTATTCATTTGTTTAGAAGTCTTAATATTACTACTTTTTTCCCCTTTTTATCCCCTAATTTCAAAAATGTTCCATATTTGGCACATCTTTGGCACATCTTTGGCACATCTTTGGCACCAATTGAATTCGATACATTTTATTAAAACGCATTTAACATAATGTTTCTATTCATATTACTTTTTGAGATGTTAAGTTATTATTTTATTCCTTTTTTTTACCCATTTTGGCCTCAAAATCAAAAAAGTACTAAATACGTATTCAATATTTCTTTCACATCTATTGACTGCAGTACAAAGTTCCTTTCTATATTCTTTGGTTTAGAAAATAATAGTGGGTTAAAAAAGTTCCAAAAACTATTTTCACCCTTATTTACCACCTTTCGGACATAGTTTCAAAAAAGTACCAAACACCTATCCGCTTATTTTCGATCATTATTTTATTTTCAGAAATAAAAATTTTATGAAAGAACATCAGTGAAAAAATTAGTTAACTATCTAACGAGTACTTTATCTATTGACTTTTGTAAAATTTCGGCTTGAAGCCTGTTTATCCTTTAAATATCCAAAGACAATGTAGAACGTTTTTAAACATCATCGCCGCCATTTCTTCGTATGTGGAAATTTTTTTCACATGTAGTGATAAACCCAAACAAGTGAAACTATTCTGATGGGCGGGACTGTAAAAGTAAACACATTAAGAGGTATTAGGCTGGAAAAAAAAACTTTTGAACTTTTAAGTTATTATTAGTAATATTGGACAATTTCTTAAGAGCTTTCGGATTTGTCTAAAAATATATGCAATTTAAAGAAATGTTTGAAAACTTTAGTTGAATAACTTTATTTTAATAAATAGTCCAAAGGCGAAAACGGATTATTAACTTGATTTTTACTCACTTTCTTTGATTAAAGTTTTGCTTTAAGACGTATATTTTCTTTGTCTAAAAAAGTAATAAGTACTACTTAAAGATAAAGAAATATAACTCAAAATGTTTGCAATGAAAAAGTTCTTAAATACTCCTCATTTAATTCTTTAATATGCCATTTTTTAGCAATATTTTAAAATTTTATCAAATTCGAAAACATTCAACAATTATTTTTGTGTTTATTAAAAAAAAATAAACTATTACTAATATTCTCGTCACACATTTAAAATTTATTTTCTATATCAAACAAAAATATTTGCCAATTTATGCATTTTTCAAACACCATCAAAAAGAATGGGAGTATATTGAACTAGTCATTCCGTTTGTAATTTCTAAAATAATAACCAAAGGAAGACATTTCTATAGAGAAGTTGACTAAAGGAAGACATTTCTATAGAAAAGTTTACCAAAGAAGGACACTTCTATAGAAAAGTTGACTAAAGAAAGACTTTTCTATAGAAAAAAATACTAAGGGAAGACTTTTCTATAGAAATGTTGACTAAAGGAATACTTTGCTATAAAAAAAGTTGACCAAACAAAGACATTTCTATAGAAAAGTTGACCAAAGAAAGACATTTATATAAAAAAGTTGACCAAAGGAAGACATTTCCATAGAAAAGTTGAAAAAAGGAAGACTTTTCTATAGAAAAGTCGACTAAAGGAAGACATTTCTAGAGAAAAGTTGAACAAATGCAGGCATTTCTATAGAAAACATGATCCAAGGAATACATTATTATAGAAAAGTTGACCAAGGGAACAGATTTGTATAGATCAGTTGACCAAAGGAAGATATTTCTATAGAAAAGTTGGCCAAAGGAAGACATTTCTTTAAAAAATATAACCAAAGAACGACATGTCTAATGAAAAGTTGACCAAAGATAGATATTTCTTTAGAAAAGTTGAACAAAGAAAAACATTTCTATAGAAAAGTTGACCAAAAGAAGATGCTTTTATAGAAAAGTTGACCAAAGGAAGACATTTCTATAGAAAAATTTGACCAAAGGAAGACATTTCTTTAGAAAAGTTGGCCAAAAGAAGACATTTCTGTAGAAAAGATAACCAAAGAATAACATGTCTAATGAAAAGTTGACCAAAGACAGATATTTCTTTAGAAAAGTTCAACAAAGAAAGACATTTCTATAGAAAAGTTAGCCAAAGGAAGATGTATTTATAGAAAAGTTGACTAAAGGAAGACATTTCTATAGAAAAGTTGACCAAAGGAAGATATTACAATAGACGAGTTGAACAAAGAAAGACATTTCTATAAAAAAGTTGACCAAAGAAAGACATTTCTATAGAAAAGTTACTGACTAAAAGAAGACATTTCTTAAGAAAAAATGACTAAAGGAAAACATTTCTCTATAAAAGTTTACAAAAGGAAGACATTTCTATAGAAAAGTTGATTGCAGGAAGACTTTGCTATAGAAAAGTTAACCAAACAAAGACATTTCTATAGAAGAGTTGACCAAAAGAAGACATTTATATAAAAAAGTTGAAATAAGGAAGACATTTCTATGGAAAAGCTGACCAAATGCAGACATTTCTATAGAAAAGTTGACCAAAGGAAGACATTTCTATCGAAAAGTTGACCAAAGGAAGACATTTCTATAGAAAAGTTGACCTAAGGAAGACATTTCTATAGAAAAGTTGATTGCAGGAAGACTTTGCTATAGAAAAGTTAACCAAAAAAAGACATTTCTATAGAAGAGTTGACCAAAGGAAGACATTTCTATCGAAAAGTTGACCAAATGCAGACATTTCTATAGAAAAGTTGACTAAAGAAAGACATTTCTATAGAAAAGTTGATTGCAGGAAGACTTTGCTATAGAAAAGTTAACCAAACAAAGACATTTCTATAGAAGAGTTGACCAAAGGAAGACATTTATATAAAAAGTTGAAAAAAGGAAGACATTTCTATGGAAAAGCTGATCAAATGCAGACATT
The DNA here is from genome assembly GCA_933228675.1 of Stomorhina lunata. Classification (NCBI taxonomy): domain Eukaryota; kingdom Metazoa; phylum Arthropoda; class Insecta; order Diptera; family Rhiniidae; genus Stomorhina; species Stomorhina lunata. The sequence goes on from OW121744.1 coordinate 42,870,364, forward strand.
TATATAGAAAAGTTGACCAAAGGAAGACATTTCTATCGAAAAGTTGACCAAAGGAAGACATTTCTATAGAAAAGTTGGCCAAAGGAAGACATTTCTATTGAAAAGTTGACTAAAGAAAGACATTTCTATGGAAAACTTGACCAAGGGAAGACATTCCTATAGAAAAGTTGACCAAAGGAAGACATTTGTATAGAAATGTTGACCAAATTAAGACATTTCTTTAGAAAAGTTGACCAAAGGCAAACATTTCTATAGAAAACTTTACCCAAGGAAAACACATCTATAGAAAAGTCGACCCAACGAAGATATTTATGTAGAAAAGTAGCCCAAAGGAAGACATTTTTATAGAAAAGTTGACCAGAATTAGAAATTTATATAAAAAAGTTGACCATAGAAGACATTTTAATAAAAAAATTTATCAAAGAAATTTATTTCTTTAGAAAAGTTGACTAAAGGAAATATTTCTTTAGAAAAATTGACCAAAGGAAGACAATTCTTGTATAGAAAAGTTGACTAAAGGAAGACTTTTCCATAGAAAATTTGAACAAAGATAAACATTTCTACTGAAGAGTTGACCAAAGGAAGACATTTCTATAGAAAAGCTGACCAAATGAAGACTTATCTATTGAAAAGTTGACTAAAGGAAGACAATTCTTTAGAAGAGTTGACCAAAGGAAGATATTTCTATAAAAAAGTTGACAAAATATTTTTATTTTGAAGGTTTTTCATTATAAAAATTTTTCTTTAGAAATTTTTAATTATAAAAATTTTTCTTAAGAAAATTTTTCATTGCAAAAATTTTTCTTTACACAATTTTTCATTAAAAACATTTTTCTATAAAAAATTTTTCATTACAAAAATTTTTCTTTAAAAAAATGTTTCTTTAAAAAATTTATCGTTGCAAAACTTTTTCATTATAAAAATTTTTCTTTGGAAAATTTTTTATTATAAAAATTTTTCTTTTAAAAATTTTTCATTTTTGAAATTTTTCTTATAAAAATATTTCATAATAAAAATTTTTCTTTAGAAAATTTTTTATTGTGAAAATTTTGTATTTTCACTAGACCCTATATACTCGTAATACTATGGATGGAATGCTATGATATGGAACAAAATTGATGTTGGGCATAAAGGATTCGGCATAGCCAAAACTAATAACACTCTTACCTATTCACATTCAATTTCTGTTAGAAATAAAAACAAATTTATCGATTTTCTATTCTCTGTCGATTAAATATTCCGTTGGCTGAAATTTTAATGGTTTGTCAATGATTTTGTACAACAAGTGTTTCAAATATTTACTAAACACTTTTTTTATTGCAAATTAGTACAATAGTTTTTTCGATGTTTGTTTGTAAAAAATATTTGAAATGGATGTGTTTGTTTGATATCAGCAAATACATATAAAACTTTAATGTATGCATACAGTAGAATAGCGATAGTCAGTATTGAGTTGATAAGAAAATCTGTATTGTTTGAACTAAAGGTATCTTTTCAAATTGGTATTTCAAAAACTCGTTAATGGAAAAAAAGGTAATAGCTTATTAACATTATCGGGATTATACTGTAAATACACAAGTGTACACTTAGATATATAGTATTTAAAAAAGTGTTTTTAACTCAGTCTAAATTTTAGTATCCCTGTAAATTTTTTTCTATATATCTATGTTTAAATTTCATTTAGAAGATACATATTTATATAAATATTTACTAAACAAATGTTGAGTGCGGTAAAAGGAAAAATTAAATATTTTAGAAAATCAATTTTTGGAACTATTTTCTTTTTAAATTTCATAAAAATTAAAGCAGGATTTGAATTTAATATAAAAAAAATTGGAATAAATTCTTCCGTTTTCTATACCATAAACTTGTTTGACAAAAAAAATGGTAAATACAATTTTTTGAGCTAAAAACTTTCGATAGAAAAATTTTTTTGACCAAAAAATTTTCTATAGAAAAATTTTTTTGACCAAAAAATTTTCTATAGAAAAATTTTTTTGACCAAAAAATTTTCTATAGAAAAATTTTTTTGACCAAAAAATTTTCTATAGAAAAATTTTTTTGACCAAAAAATTTTCTATAGAAAAATTTTTTGACCAAAAAATTTTCTATAGAAAAATTTTTTTGACCAAAAAATTTTCTATAGAAAAATTTTTTTGACCGAAAAATTTTCTATAGAAAAATTTTTTTGACCGAAAAATTTTCTATAGAAAAATTTTTTTGACCGAAAAATTTTCTATAGAAAAATTTTTTTGACCGAAAAATTTTCTATAGAAAAATTTTTTTGACCGTAAAATTTTCTATAGAAAAATTTTTTTGACCGTAAAATTTTCTATAGAAAATTTTTTTTGACCGAAAAATTTTCTATAGAAAAATTTTTTTGACCGAAATATTTTCTATAGAAAAATTTTTTGACCGAAAAATTTTCTAGAAAAATTTTTTTAACCGAAAAATTTTCTTTAGAAAAATTTTTTTGATCGAAAAATTTTCTATAGAAAAATTTTTTTGACCGAAAAATTTTCTAGAAAAAAATTTTTTTGACCGAAAAATTTTCTAGAAAAAAATTTTTTTGACCGAAAAATTTTCTTTAGAAAAATTTTTTTGATCGAAAAATTTTCTATAGAAAAATTTTTTTGACCGAAAAATTTTCTAAAGAAAAATTTTTTTGACCGAAAAATTTTCTATAGAAAAATTTTTTTGACCGAAATATTTTCTATAGAAAAATTTTTTTGACCGAAAAATTTTCTATAGAAAATTTTTTTGAAAGATAGCGATAGCCAAACTTCAATATAATACCGTGGTTCCTAAATTGAACGGCACTGTATATTATCATCTTAGCTACACAAACTCCTTAAATATTTTTTCCTCCAGATTTATTATCCCATTACAAAAAAAAAAAGCAAAATAGAAAAATTTATCAATTTATATTAAACCAATCACAGTTTTCTATTTTTTTGCTTCCATTTGTCTGTTGCTTTCAAGAGAATAATTGACCTCCAGCATTTTCACTTAAATTATTTGTATCTTAAGTTAAAAAGAAATATAACTATAACATTTTTTTCCTTAACTTTTCTCTCGTCTTTTTCTTGTAGTTACAGAAAGTTTTTGGTGCATGGACAAACAAAATGTTGTAGTTGAAGAAAAAATTGTAGTTCATTAACTTAATTGAACAAAATGAAAATTGAAAATTCTTTATAAAAGCTATTTTTATAACATAATCATATATTGTTAATTAAAGAAAAAAGATAAAATATATGATACATTAAATAAGCAATTGAATTGAAATAATTGTATGTAAGTACCCAGCAAAACTTTGGTAATAGCAAGTACTCTGATAACTGGTTACCTTGTAACGACTACAACATACTATCCGAATAAATAATAAGTTATTACAGAAGTACTTATTTGTAATTAAGATGGTAATTTAAACTGAATGGCCCCGGTTCAAATCCCACCAAGGGCAACAATTTTTTTTAGTTTTTTTTTTATTAAAAGAGTCTTTTTAAATGATTTTTGAATTTTAAGAACTTAAATATTATCTTCTGTAAAAAAAAAAATTGTAAAACTAACTCACGTTAATGAAAAAATACCATCATGAGTCAATTTTGATTATGTTGGGGATGTTGAATACCAAACACGATTCTAATTGGTCTTAACTTGGTAAGCCCAACTTCCTCTCAACTGTGGACACACACCTCCTCATGGTATCACCCGGGGAGCTAGTTTAACACCCATTAATATTGTGAGTTAACATGTTCCGAGAGTTGTCCCATAAGATCGATAAAAATGGGTTAGGATTACGGGCTAGTAACCCTCTCTTGAAAAAAAATACAATGAAGAGGATAAAATTAGAATTGAAATGTCCCACTACCTAATATTAGAGGAGGATGTCCGAAACTTTGATAGAAAGACCAAGTAGAGGAACATTTTTCAAAGCTTGGCCTATAAAATTGGAGAATATTCGCACAAGATCGAAATCCATGGAATTCTAAAATATGCTCGGACTTTGACCTTGACAGGTTGTAACATTTAAGTAAGTAAGAGTCAATCTTATGTAAAAACTTATACAAAAAAGAAGATTTAAATTGTTTAAGTTTTAAAATAATTTTAAAAAAGTTTTAAAATAATTACAAAAAATCGTATAAAAATATTTTTCCAAAAATTACAACAAAGCAAAAAAAAAAGCAGAGAAAAACAAAGTTATTTTCACATGATTTTGGATCTAAAAATAAAAATTGTTTATATTAATTATAAGCTGCTAAGTTTTCAACATATGAAGTAGCTCAGTGGAAGAGTCTCTGCCTAGCAGTCGGAGGGTCTGGGTTCGAGCCCCCATGGGATCATAAAAAAAATTTTGTATTTCGTTTAAAAATATATGTTTTTAATAAAACAACAACAAAAAAGTTGTTGTTGTTGTTGCTTTCAAATTGCTTACCCAAGCCATTACTTTTCTGCAATTGGTAAGTACTTGCCTCCAATGACATCACCATGTTAATGTAATGACTTAAACAGCGAATGAGTAAGTAGTTCGTGTTCAATAGTTTAACTGTTTAACTCATTATTTGGTAATGAAAAGTTTTACTGGGTATTTTCAAAATTATATTTAAAGTCATTAAAAAGTGATTTTTTCTGAAAAATGTTATATTGTTTTAAAAGTTTTTTTTTTAAATCTCGTCGGTATCCTGCAAAAAAGTCCTAAGTCACATTTTTGTGTTTGCGAGTTATTGACGATTTAAAGTTTGTGATCTCGTGAAAAATGTTTAAATAGTTTTGATTTGAAAATTGATATTAGAATATAGTATCTCAATGCCTTAGCTTTAAAGTAAAAGCAGAAAATGGAATTTAATTTCATTTATTTAAATTTTTTTATACAAAAATGAAAAACATATTGGACATAGGCTGTTTTTGCACTCAAAATACATATTTTTTATGGATATAGTATTTTTTAAAGAAAATGTTCTATTTGAAATTTTTGTACTAAACTGGTTCATCTTGGTCCGATTCCGTCTCATCATGTACGTCCGGTTCAGGAGCTTTATTTCTGATGGTCTTGCATGCCTTCAAACTTTGGTACCAGTGATGAAACTCGTCTGGTATTGCTCCTGACTTACAAAGATTAAGTAGATCTTTTTTCTTTTCAACACTTATAGGAAGATTGTTTTTATACACCTTTTCAATGTTAATTTTTTTTAAATTCATGGGCCGACCTTTACCAAAAACTCGTATTTCTTTGTAGGTTTCGCTGTGGGCGTATTTGTACTCTATTACACCAGGTTTAATCTTTTGGTACCTAAAAGATTTTACTTTCAACCAGTTTACTTTATCTCCATTTTCATCTAAATTTTTGTTTTTTATAATCTCTGATAATTTGGTTAAATCCAGAAAATCGAAAAACCGCATCTGAGTTATGTTATAAGGATTTCCTTTGCTTCTAAGTCGTTTGGAGCGTGCGAGTCTGAATATAGTTATCCAGTCTTGAATGGTGTATACTGGAACATTTTTCTTTTGCTTTTCGATAGCACTGTGCATGCTATCAACTTCCATGTAACTGTGACCACTTTCAAGAAATTTGTGCTCAATTACATCTAAGTCCAGAACTTGAATTAAATGGAGAAACAATGCTGAAATATTTTTGTTTCTATTTTGGCCACTGCAGGTATCAGAGAAAAATGATACTTCTTTTATTTCTGGGGAAAGTTGATGCAAGTATTTATACAAGCATGAACCAATTTCATTACTTCCTCTTTTTCCATCAGTTTCTGTCCAGAAATAGCAAAAAGCATCATTTGGTGGAGCAGCGTTATAGATGGTTAAATTGTATGCACACAATTTTCGGCTATAGTACATTGAGCTTACATCACTTGATGGAATTTGTAACACAGATTGCAAGTCGAATGTGCATGACATGAAATTAGGTTCCTTAATGGCCCTTTCTTTGTCTAAGGATTTTGCAGCTGAACATTCGTCTTTTCTTTCTAAATGGGCCAAATATTCATCATTTTGGGTTTTTTTTACCTTTTTCGCATACTTGACATTGATCTTTTTTTGGATTAAAGAAAGATAAATTGTAGCACTCTCCGAAAATTTTCCTGTAGGTTCCCGATGAAGGTAGCTTCATTGACGTGTCATCCTTGTATTTTTCTACGAATAAGGAATACATTTTTGATATACTCAGATTGGCATCTAAATACATCCTGTTTGAAGTTTTGCGGCAGTAGTGAGACTCTACAGTTGGGAAACTTTCGATGTGGTCCTTAATACGTGCTATTATTTCGTCCGCCGTTTTATTTGAAGGCTTTGATCTGCCCCTTCCATCCTCTTTGGAAAAAACTCCCGCTGGTCCTTTATATTTAAATGCTGTTTTAACTGCACTAGCTGAAATGCTTAGCGTTTCACAAAAAAATACGCGACAGACTCGTAAGTTGGAGTTTTCATTTTTAAAAAAGTACGACCTTGCCACATTACGGTTGACTCTCTTTACTGAATACCTACCTCGCGGTCTTTGTATATCTGTTTCGATTACCGATTTTAAAATAAAATCTCGCTGGCGTTCATATGGTAATCTCCAAAAATTTTTGCATATTTTCAATCTCTGCTCTTCAGTAAATTTGTTTTTGCATTTGAAGCGACAATTTTCACAACTTGATTGCTTCGGATTCTTACCACGTACAATATCAGCATGCCTTATATTTCTTTTCCATAGTTCTGGATACGCTTTTTTCCATCTTATATTTTTCTTCTCAGTGAGTGTTTCTGAGTTAAATTCGTCTAGTGCTTCCAAAACCATGGCCTCATCATCGTTTGATTCTGTATTGCTTTTGGAAACATTGTCTAGGTCATCGTCGAATCCCAAAAAATCTAATAATATATTCTCGGGAGGCTTTATATTTATTTTCAAAAATTCTGGATACCCCTTATTTTCTTTTCTATTTTTCTTTTCGGCCACGATTTTCTTTGCATTCAATTTGCGTGTTTCTTCTCCACCGTCACTATCGCTTGATTGTTTGTTGTTTTCAGGATCATAATCTACGTCATCATCGTCACCTGAAAAATCCTGGTCAACACTTGATTCATCCCATTCTTTTTCATTGGTTTCTGTACTCCCAATCAGTTCTGGAATATCTAAACATAAAAATAAACCGAAAAATACTGCGATTTCACAAATTTCTATCACAATTTTTTTGGGAAAGCTTCAAATTTTATCTTGTTTTGACATTATGCAAAAAAAATTTGCTAATATAAAGAAAATTACCTTTTTCCAAAGAGCTTCTTTTCGAGTTCATTTTTTAAAGAAAATTGAGAATGCTGACTTTTCAAACTAAATATTTTTAATAATGAATAAAAGCAAATTACAGAAAATGTATCTAGAAATTTTATTTATAAAAAATTTTTAAGTAGGCTATGAAATATATTTTTTTCTGCTTAGTGTATTTTTTCATACAATTTGAAACTTTGATTTTTTTTTTTTTTAATGTAGAAAAAAGAGATAATGCAAAAAAGTCCCAAGTCCACTTGGGACTTTTTTGCACCACATACTTGGATGTTTTGGACATAGAATAATTTGCTTTGATATGATAGCTACAAAAATACTTTAAAAAGACATGGGATTTTTTTACAGGATATAGAATGCGACTTTTGGAACACTTCTGCATCATTAACTCCGTTTCGCAAAAAAGTGGACTTAGAACTTTTTTGCAGGATACCGACGATCTAAACTGTCTAGAGCAATACTTCTCTATACTAAATTTTATCATTATACCTGTTATAATTTGTCATTTATTAGGAAATAAGCGATTGGCTATACGGGAGCTATATGCAAATGTGAACCGTTTTTTGACAAATTTTAATAACAATGCTCCTTTCGTTTACGCCCTGTCGTATAATGACTAACAGACGAATGCACGATGGGCCGGCTAGAAGAAGTTATAATCACCGGTACTTGTGCTATATTATGTCATAAAACATTAATAACTTTGGTTCTTATTTTAGAAGTACTTCAATGCCAAAGTTAACAAATTTTTCGTTTAGTTTCTTAGTCTTTCATAGTCTTACAATTGTTCGGGAATTTCGACAATTTATTGATAGTAAATGGTTAGTAAATGTGATTTGTATAAGAAAAAACTCGTGTAAAAGTTGAAGATTTTTTAATGATTTTTTTTGCCGTTATAAAGAATATAAAAATAAGTCAAATATCCGTCTGCTCATCATTAGATTTATCATCCGACCATTCACCTTCTATTTTAACTTTTTTTGAAATTTCCACTGTGGTTCAAGAACAGAGACATTTTTATCCAAACAGGAATACAAACTGGTTAAAATATAAAATGTATGTGAGTTCCCATCTCCCACTGAATATTCCTCTCAGGAGTTCTACAGACATAGAATCTGCAATAAATATTTTTACAAACACCATCACATATGCGGCCTGTGTGGCAACACCAATCATTAAACCCAAGAATAAGCTATTACAGAATACTCCACAAAATGTTCAAACTTTGGTAAATGAAAAGAGGAGGCTAAGAAGACGTTGGCAAAAATGTCGTTCCCCTGCCTTAAAAAGTCGTCTAAACCAATGTCAAAATGAATTAAAAGCAGCATTGAAGTCAAATGAACAAAAAAACTCTTGACACGTACTTAAGAAACTTAGATTCCTCTAAGGAAAAAAACTACAGCCTGTGGAAGGCTGTTAAACATATGCAATGTCCAACTGCATATGAGTCTCCAATTAGGCTCGAGGACGGTACCTGGGCAAGAGATCCTTGCGCAAAAGTTGATGCTTTTGCTAACCATTTAGAAAAAGTTTTTACACCAAACGAAACATTTAGTGATATAGGCTCTTATATTATGGATGACAACGTGGATTCCCCATTGAGATTTCCTCTTTCCTTACTTATATCAAATATACAAAAACTTAACCTAAAAAAGTCTCCTGGAATTGACAGAATTTCTCCTTCAATGATCTTCAACCTTCCAAATTCAGCTTTAAGAATTTTATTATTTATATACAACGCGATTCTTCGTTTGGGACATTTTCCAATGTCCTGGAAGATATCAGAAATCGTTATGATTCCAAAACCAGGCAAGGACGTTACTCAAGTTTCATCTTATAGGCCTACATATAAGCCTACTTTCAATTATCTCGAAATTGTTTGAAAAGCTACTTATTTCCACTTTAAGCACATCCATAAATTGGATGGATATTCTTCCTGACCATCAATTCGGTTTCCGCGAATGTCATGGCACAGTCGAACAAGTACATATAATAACAACAATGACCAGAAAAGCCTTCGAAAACAAACAATACTGTTCCGCCTTGTTCATCGATATTTCTCAAGCATTCGATAAGGTCTGGCATGAGGGACTTATAAGCAAAATTGTAAATCTGCTTCCAGCAAGTACACATAAACTTTTAAAAAGTTATTTGTCCAATAGAGCCTTTCGAGTTCGATCAAAAGATGAATATTCTTCTCCTCGGAAAATTGCTGGTGGTGTTCCACAGGTCCTCTGCTATATATTATCTTTACAGCAGATATGCCAACTAATGCTCTTACATATACATCCACTTTCGCAGATGATACAGCATTTATTAGTATTAATTCCGATCCCGAAATTGCTTCTACTCTACTACAATCCCATATTCACGAGCTGGAAATATGGCTGAACAAATGGAAAATTAAGTTAAATCCTACAAAGTGTGTTCATGTAATGTTTACTCTGAGAAGAGATAACTGTCCTCCAATCATGATTAACAACGTGACGATTCCTGAGTGTTCACATGTTAGGTAAGTTGGAATACATTAAGATCGCCGTCTCACTTGGTCCCATCACATCGAATGTAAGTTAACTCAGATTAAATTGAAATCCGCTGAACTTAACTGGCTCATTGGCCCACAATCTGCTCTGGAGTTGGACTACAAAGTCCTTTTGTACAAATCCATTATTAAACCAATATGGACGTATGGCATTCAGCTATGGGGAACGGCTTTTGCTTCTAACATTGCCAAACTGCAGAGAAGACAATCAAGGATCTTACGTTTAATAACTGGCGCCCCCTGGTACATCAGAAATAATAATATCCATAGAGATTTAAATGTTCAACTAGTCCAAGAAGGGATTAGAAAGTTCTGTACAAAATTATTTCCAAGCTGCATGTTCACCCAAATGTTCATGCAAGACAGCTTTTGCAATTTGAAGGCCACCAACGATTAAGAAGGATGGATACCTTGGACTTAGCCACTCACTAATTTTCTTCAAATTCGAATAAATCTTAAATAGAGTTGCACTGGCAAACTCTATACAATATTATTTTAGATTAAGTTTTGATTACTTATTGTTATTTTCTTTTTAGAAAGATTCAATAATAAAATACAGGCATATAAAAAAATCGTCGGCCCACGGTGGTTCAGGGTTTTATTATACTTAAAAACTATTATAATTGGTCTTTTATGACATTAAATAAAACTTCTTAAATTTATTCACTGCATTTTAAAAACTCCATGAAAAAATTTTTAAAATATCTTTCAGTGAAATACAGGATGAATTTGAACAGGTACAATTTTCCATTTGATTTTATGGACAGCTACCTACACAGAAAAAAATAATTTTCATGTTTGAATACGAAATTCAAGGATTTGATAAAAAAAATTGTTAAATTTCATGCGATGACTTTTTTTGCAGAATTGATAAAAACTTTTGTAAGTGTGTTTATTAAAATTTTTCTATTTTGAGTCAAGAACTTTTGTCATTAAGTTAACAAAAATATTTGTTGTTTTTTATTTCAGTTTCAATAAAAAAATTCGTTGAATGTTGCAAAATAATTGAATACAGAGTTCATCAACTTAAAGAATGAGTTTTTCAAGTTTTTATTTTGCTTTGATAAAAAAAGTTGTTGAATTAATAAAAAAAGTTGTTGAATTAGAATTTTTATTCAATAAAACTATGAGTTGAGTTGATGAAAAGTTTCGTTGACTTTCTGATTTTTATTTCACCCAAAAAAAAAACGCAAAAAAATTTAAATTTTTGTTTTTATTTAAAGAAAAAACTAAATTTTTACAAATTTCTTAAAAAATAGGAAAGTAGAAATATATATGAACATATATAATTGCTTAAATATTATCTATATTTAAAATTTCGTTTTTTACAGTAAAAATTTTTGAAAAATTTTTATTTTTCGGCATTTCATAAAAAAAAACTTGTAAGAAGTTGTAAAAAATTTCAGCTTCTTTAGGAAATTCTAAGTTGAATACAAAAAATAACTTATACAATATATCTACAGCTGTTAATACTTTTAGCATTGGATACTTTATGCCATCAAAATAAAGAAACATTTGCTTGACTTCCAGTATATTTCCTATAACTAATAACATAGGTTGAATATTCTGCTTCTGAATCTTTAGGAGATCTAGCTTAATATTTAGTTCTTTTTCGCAGTTGGCTACTAAAGCAAAAGCATTTTGCGAATCACAAATAGAAAATTTTTTTTTAATTTTAGCTCCAGACTTATCCGTTATGCTTTTTTGTTGCGGGGGAAAGAGGTTATGCAAATGCCAGAAAATACCAAATTTTTTCGATTCTGAAATAAGAAATAAATTTATGTATAAGTAAAAATATATATATATACATATATAAATTTATATTGGTTTACCTTCGTCACATAATAATATATCACATAGTTGTTTAGAAGCAAGTGAACTGGTTACTTTAGCCCTGAGTAATTGTATCAGCTTTGGTTCAAAAAGTGGCCATTTTGAAATTAAATCTTTCGCTTCAACATATTTAAGAGAAAAATCAATTTCAATCTGCAAGAAATATTAAAAAACAGATATGTTTACAATACATAAATATATACATACATATTTTTAAAGAATTTTAGTACTCACCAATTTGAATCCCGAGGGTTTTAAATACTCTGGCCATTCCTTCAAAATATCGTTTGTTGAACTGGACTCTGACATTGATTTAAAACGTAATTGAGAACATTTTCGCCAATATATATCAAATTCGTCTGCCGAAACGTTTCCACTTCGCAAGCTTTGAAGGGCAATAGTGGCATCAGAATCTTGGACTGAAAGATATGAAATAATAAAAATAATTTTTGTGACATCTGACAATTATATATTACCGAATTTTTGATCAGTTTTTTGAGTATCTTTTAGTTCGAAAACGTTTTTCGAATGTCGTTTTAAATTATAAATTTTGGAGTATAACTTTCCTCTTTTTCCCGTATTATAATATTCCTAAATAAATAAAAAGAAAAATATAGTAATAAACCATAAAATTTTACTACGGACGTAATATTACCAGTTCTTCTGTTGGAAAAATTGAACAGATTTCTTTTTCCATTGCAGAACAATCTGAAACAGAACATGACAGTCCCCTAGCTTCTATATACGACCCAATAGTTTTTATAAGCAATTGGCGTTGTTCATCATGAAGTAGGCTCTTTTCTTCGTAGTATTTCAGGACAGATCTCCCATTATGTGTGTCTTTAAGAATTTCCATAACAGAGAGAGTATTCCGGCTTAAATCATTATTTGTGGAAGGTGTTTGGAGTTCAGCTGATTGGAGAAGCATGTGTCGATTTCCATTTTTCCAAATAGTTTTCGAAAAGAGCAAGGTCACCAACAGCAAGACCATAAAAAAGAATATCGATATGTCTGGTTTTTAAAATTTTTAATACATCAATTGTTATACGATGTTCTAATAAAGTACGAATTAGTACGATTAAATATATAAATAATTTTGAATTCGAAAAACATACCTGCGAAATGATTATATAAATGTTGTAGGTTCCATGTGGACAATAAGTCATATAAAGTACTATCAACAGCTGTAGTGTTATCCTAAAAAAAATTGGTAAAAACTTAGTATATACTTTGATAAAACTCTTTCAATTTTACAAAAGTTTTGCCGAAAGATGTTTTTATTTTTTCAACAGGGGGGCCAACTACTTCACTCATTGGTACAAGTTCGTACAAGTTCGAAATATTTGTAATTTGATATGCTGCGAAATGCAGATCATAGTCAGAAATAACTTTTTTACAGCATAAAAAGACGTCAGTATCGCATTTTTTTATTATATAAAGAACGATGAAAATGTCGACATTATTTTTAAATCTCCCTATGAATGATTTATTATCATATTGATAACCCCATATTTTAAATTCTGAATACACAGTAATTTGATTAATTTGAAACTTATCGCAAATAGTTTATTTTATCTTAGGGTCTGTGATTATTTTTTTTAATTCCCCGATCTTACTATCTTTCGAATTTAATATATAATTTGCGAATTTCATTTGATGTTTTATAGAAAATGATTTCGGAATACATTTTCTACTTGTTATAATATGTGCATATATTTTAAACTCTTTGTGCTTAGCTTCGAATTTAAAAGTCCACAAATTTCTCAACGGCCCAGATTTTTGCATTATCATTGGATAATGAAGCATTATGTGGAATTTTGGGGTTAGAGTTTTTTTAAATAAAATTTGATAATCTCTGTTTACTATCGAAATTTTTGCTCTAATTTTTACAATTAAAGAATTTGAAATTTCATAACATAGCAAATCTTCTATGAGTTCAAGAAACGTTATTAAAAACTGCCAAACTTCGTCATTATACGGTACATATTCTCCAAATATTACAGGAAAATAGTATGAAAATGACATCATTTGTTTGGCTGACATTTTAAATTTTCCTTTCTCGAGTTCTTTGATTGTTAAGTTAAACTTTTTAGCACCTTTATCACCTTTAAAATAAGGGAATGATTCTATTTTATTATTTATGTCATCAATATTCATGTATTTCATATTTTTGATAAAGTATAATAATGACTGTGAAAATATATTATGACATATACCCTCATATATGTCATGCATTATATCGACTGAGTAATTTTCTGTAGCGTGAAAGGAGGGAATATTATTAAAAATACAATTAGCTGTTATTCCAGATTCTGATAGGTTTTCATCTGATAAGGAAATTCTATAATTTATCCTGTTTCTTAGAATTTCTGAATTCTGTTTTACAGCTTTTTGAGAATCAGATTTGCTAATAACACAGAAACGGCAAAACCGATTTGCCGAAAAGGATTTTGCAAAATTAAGAGTTACGTTTAATCCCAAGTTATCTGCCAAAATTAAGCCCATTATAAAATAAACTTTCTTTGTTCCATTTTTTGTTTCTATATCAATTCCAAGAACTTCCAAGTCGTTAATTGTCTCAACAAGGTGCTTAAAAGAGTTATTGCCGTATTTTTTAATATCTGCAGAATGCATTGAACAGGCCAAAAAAACATCATTCAAAGAAGATGACTTTTGTGGTAAACATGGAAAGCTGTAATAGAAGTTACATACGGCATGTTTATTTGATTTAGACCCCAACGAATTATTAATTCCAAAGTCATCATCATATAGGAAATATGGAATTAAAGTACGATTCGGATACAATGATTTCTTTTGTTTCCACAAATCTCCCTGCACAAAATTTGTAAATTTTGAGCTTTTCTCAATTGTATCCATGTAAGCTAATACTTCTTCTAAATAATCGTCTTTTTCAAAAATTTTTTTAAATTGAAATTTAAGAGGCATTATTGTTCCTTTAGAATTTGAATTATTTTCAATATTAAATGTCTGGGCTTTTTCGACAAGTCCCATATCTATCATTGATTTCTCGAGCTTGTAGTCTGATTTGACATTATTAAATAAACCTTTAAAATCTTTAGAAATTTGAGCTAACATTTGCTTATTTGATTCGGTATTATTAAGGCAACTTTGCAAGAAAATTATAATAGGATCTAATATACTAATCTCAATAGATTTTTGAAAAGATTGTATATCGGAACGAGTGTAATTATTTTTAGAATGTAACTGTATAATAAATTTATTCACGGAATTAATAACACATTGCAAACTATTGTTATAGTTAAATTCAGATACGATACAAGGGACATCACCAGTACTGTAGTTTGTTTCAGAATCCATAGGTGGAATAAAAACTTCAGAACCGTTTGTAAAATTAAAATCTTTAGAGATTGTATCATTTCCAGTTACAGTACCACTGTTCTTAAAATGTCTTAAAACGTGTCTTTTAAAATTTTGTTTCACTGTAAACTTTTGATAACACTCTATAAAATTACAAATATATATTGTACCAGGTGGAGTATGATGTTCTTTTAGATGAAAAAATAAACTTTCTGGATGATTAAATATCTCCTCACACATAAAACACTTAATTACCATTTTGTTATATTTTATATATTAGTTTTTCTATTAGAATTCACTTTTTATTTATATTTTTTTACTCTTTATTTCCACTAACACGTTTAATACATATTATCGCGGCGAAGATCAAAAAGCAACTAACTAAAATAGTTTAAAATAAAGAAGATTACAAAAACAACATATGAAGAAACCTGTATGTTTTTTATTCTATTCTTAGTTACAACTCCAATTTAGATAGAAAAACAAAAACAAAAGTGCAAAAAAAAAATGATCGAAATAAATCATGCTTAAATTCAAATTAACGGACAAAAATTTAAAACAACTGACAAAATTTAAAGAAAAATCTAGTTTTACGATTATTCAAGTATAATTTTTATTAAATATTTGAAAGTATTCAACAATTTGCTTATTAAATATAGTTTATTGACTGCATTTTCTAAAAGTTGTATCATTGATAAAAATAATATTTAAGTCAAATACATGCATTGTTAAAAATATTTTTTGTGTTTAACAAACGGAGTTATCAAAATTTTTTCTGAACTATTTTTTTCTGTGTAGGTAGAGTATAATAATATCAAAGCATGATATAAGGACAATAATTTGGAAATAAATGTTAGTTTCGAACAAGTATTCGATTTAAAAAGGTTGATAAATATTTGGAAGTTTTATTTCAAAGCCCTTTAAAAGTACATTATTTTCGGCTAAATTAAAATATGGAGACTTTCAGCTATAAAGAATTGGCCGAAGAATATTTTAAAAATAAAGATGGTGTTCTAAGCCATATTCAAACAAAACTGAATATAAATAGTCTCTACATTGAAACACAACTGGAAATAAAAAACAAAGTATCTAATTTCGTCAAAACATTGAATAGATACTACAAGGAAGTTGACTTTAGTAAAAGTAAATTTTACAAGCGCTTTGCGAATTGGTTAGAAGGTGAACTCCGTATCCAGATCATTTCAGAAACAATAAATGATGGGAGTTGTGGAAGACCACAAAAACCGTTAGATAACTGTAGCGATAAATCTAAGAGACGAAAACTGAAGAATTTTAATGAAGAAATCGGGTGTGAAAACATTAAAGATAGTTTTCTGCATAAACTTCGATCTGAAAAACAATTAGCAAAAGTGGATATCATTCAGAAAGTCCTTTCTGCTAGTCCGGTGAGAACAAAACGGGTTCTTAAAAGCATTCCAACACCAAACGAGGAAAAACAGTTTACAAACGAGGAAGCACTTGCATTATTTCTGGATTTAAAGCTAACAAAACACCAGTATACTCAACTCAGATTGCGTGCGATCGAAAAAGGCTTAAATTTATACCCGTCATATCATCACATAATTGCAGCTAAAAAGGAGTGCCATCCTCCAAAGGAATCTATGAAAATCACACCAATTTCTGCACAGGTAAAACTGCAAGCTCTACTTGATCATACAGCTGAAAGGTTGCTGCAATCACTTAAAGGAAGTGATTTAAAACAAGTAAGAGTGTTATATTCGGCTGTGCCGAATCTTATATACCCACCATCAAGTTGTGTTAAATTTAGAAACATATCTCATATATATATACGAGGGTGCAGCAAATTCAAAACGTGGACCAAATTGGAAAAAAGTTGTTACGCTAGTTGTCATTGTTGGTAAAATATTTGGAATAACTTCGGTTGCAGTAGCTTTATAGTTCAACATTCAAAAGTATGTAAGTGGTTTCCCTAGTATTTATTTACTTTGAACAAAATTCGTTATCACAACCGGGTATGGTTTTACATTAATAAGTTGTTAAATACTTTTCCTTTAGCTTAACATTTAGTTAGGATAAAGAAGTTGATAGTAATACGACTGGTCTATATATTTTGTAAGGAGGTCCTAATGCATCTACCATATACAAATCTTAATATGCTGCTTGTACCTCCGAATCTTTTTAATTGTAGATATAAAAAGGGGATGTAATATATATATAAGAATTATAGCCAAATGTTGACCGATTGTAACAAAATTATACACACTGGTTGGTATTTATGTAAAGCTTATTTTTGCAAAATTTAGTGGCAATAGCTATCACAGTTTCTAATTCAATAGCTTTTAACTGGTCCTTGCTAAATATTTTTTGGTTTCCGGGAGTGTATTTTATATGAGAGTTATAGTCAAATATGGACCGATTCCTATAAAATTTGATATACTGACCAATAGTTCCATAAAACTTCTCTATTATAAATTTAGTCGTCATAGCTATTACAATTGTATTCAATTTATCAGCATTCATGTGTTTCCCGGGGCGGGGTTATATGGGAGCTCCAACTAAATGTGAACCGATTTTGCCCATTTTCAGTATACAACTTTTGTTACATATCAGAAATACTTTTGTAAAATCTTGTCTCTCTAGCTTTTATAGTTAAGGAGCTGTCGCGCTTTTATCTGACGGACAGACGGACATAAATCTCCTTTTCTTTTTGTATTTTTGTGTTTGTGTAAGTTTTTTATATAGGAGCTATAGTCAAATGGTGACCGATTGTAACAAAATTTTGCACACTGGCTGGCATTCACATAAGACTTTCTTTTGTAAAATTTTGTTGCTATAGCCCTTTCAGTTAAGGCGCTATCGCGCTTTTATCTAACGGACAGACGGACATAAGCCCCCTTTTCTTTTTGTATTTTTCTGTTTCCGTAAGTTTTTTATACGGGAGCTAGGTCAAATGGTGACCGATTGTGACAAAATTTTGCACACTGGCTGGTATTCACATAAGACTTATTTGTGCTAAATTTGGTGGTCAAAGCTACTACAGTTTATCATTTATTGGCATTTAAGTGAATTTCAGGTGGAATTTAGGCTGTTTCCGTATGTTTTTTATATGGGAGCTATGGTTAAATGTGAACCGATTTCAATGAAATTTTACGTGCTGCCTAGTGCTTATGCAAAAATTCTAGATACCAAATTTTGTCATCATAGCTATTATAATTTGTCAGTTATTAGCAAATAAGCGACTAGCCCAGACGAGGTTATACGGGAGCTATGGTCAAATGTTAACCGATTTTGCCCAATTTCAATACCAAAATTTTCTCATAAATGAGGAATGTTTTTGCTAAGTTTCAGTGAGCTAGCTCCTTTCGTTTAGGCGTTATCGTGATTTCAACAGACAGACAGACAGACAGACAGACAGACAGACGGACAGACAGACGGACAGACAGACGGACATCGCTCAATCGTCTTAGAATTTTATAAGGATTCAGAATATAAATCGTTTTTGATTTTTGAGCCAATATTAAGGAAGTTACAAACGGAATGACAATCTCAATATACCCCCCATTCTTTTTGATGGTGGGTATAAAAACATGGAAACTGCAATTAAACTCTCTTTTGTAAATGGGGATGCGATGGATCTTCAGGACAAAAACAATATAAACAATTTTTATGTGAAGATATTTCTGACACAGATATGTTCATGGTGTCATTTGTGCCATTGCGATTAATAAAAAACTTAGAAGACTCGGAACCTTCGTCCAGCACAATGCAAACAAATTTTATTTGGAAAAATCATACTCCATCGTCCACGAAGTACTGCAGACCAATAAAATTTGAATTTAAAAAGGAAACTCATGATACCATTAAGAATGAAATAAGTGACATCAAAACTCAAATTTCAACACTAAAGCCATTAGAGTTAGAGATAGATGAACATACTTTTAAATTGAATTATCAATTAATACTTTCAATGATAGACGGAAAAACTGCCCAGGCTTTGACTGATACAAAAGCTTCATCCAGCTGTATTATATGTAAAGCAACATCAAGTCAGTTAAACCAAGAACCTACAAAGTCACTAGATAGTATTGATGCATTTGAATTTGGATTATCACCGCTACATACGAGAATAAGATTTATGGAACACATACTGAAAATTAGCTATGATTTGGAATTCGGATCTTCAGGATCATAAAGAAATAATGACACCAACAAAGAGAAAAGAAAATTGAAAAAGAAACAAGTTCATGATGCATTTCTCAAACACTAGTTAATTATAGATCAACCAAAACAAGGATCAGGCAATATAAACGATGGCAATACCACATGAAGATTCTTTTTGGATCCCGAAACTACATCTGATATAACAGGTGTTGATATAGATCTTATTTCAAGATTTAAAACAATTACTGAAGAACTTGCGTGCAATGAACAAATTAATGCTAAAAAATTTGGTGATTATGCCAAGGAAACTGTTGCTATATATACATCCAAATACAATTATAGAAATATGTCAGCAACAGTGCACAAAGTTCTTTATCATGGAGAAGATGTCATTAAGCACCATTTATTACCAATTGGAGATTTATCAGAGGAAGTCCAGGAAAAATAAGGATTACAGATTTTACAGAGAACATAATACCAGAAAAACGTCACGAAGTTCTACAAATGAAGACTTATTTCACATATTATTAGCAACATCAGATCCATTCATCTCTAGCATTCGAAGTCAATGGAAAGTAAATCCTTCGGACCTAAGTGCCAAAGTTAAAGCACTGCTACAGGACAGCAGTAATACAGAGCAGAATATAAAACATTTACAAGAAATATTCCAGCCAAATAAACAATAATTATAATTTGCATTTAACATTTGAGTGCAATAAAGTATACAAATATCAATATTAAATATTATTTTATTTATCTACAATCTATTTATGACTACAAATAAATATATATTTAAAGAAAAATTATGTTACATTCTTTTATTTAAAAAAAAAACTAGGTAATATGTAAGTATTATTAAGCAAAAATTAAAATTAGGGCCACCCTAATAAAAATACTGTAAATACCTCAACGAGAAAAGGGGCACCCTAAGGATAACAAAATATTAAATTGCCATCCAAGGACGACTTGTGGCCCAAATTTGAGCCAAATCGGTTAAGAGGAAGTGGGTCAAAAATGAGTTGGCAGATTTGAAACAAAATAAAAATGAAAAAAATCAAAAATTGAATTTCAAGCTTAACTTTCTTAAGAACCACTGTACCGATCTTAATAAAACCTACAATCGAAAATGCTACAGATGTTATCTATTGATTAAAAAACTACTAAAAAATCTTTAATAGTTAAAAAGTTACAGAGTTTTTGGCCAATGAAAAACGATTCTGAACCACTGTGCGGCCTATATCTGAAATGGCTTATCTGCAGATTTTAGAAATTGACATTTTTATACCACACGATTTCGTATGACGCGTTTTACCTAAAGTGTGATTTTTTTATCAAAATGTTAATTTATTTGCGACTTATTCACTTTTTTGTTTGGCTTATCTACATAAACAATTTTTTTTCGAAGACAAAATGGTTTATCTACATTGTTTTTACTAAATAGTCATAGAAGTTATAAACTAAAAATCTGTAAAAAGGTAAAATTATTAAAACTTTTTTTACTTTTCTGATGAGTGGTAATACGTGAACCGGCGTGGTATAGCAGGTTAGTCATCCGCCTAGCATACCAGAGGTCCAAGTTCAATCCCCGGCCAGACACACTTGAAAAAATAAATTTTCAAAAAAGCGGTGGTTCACCTCATAACTCAGCTAGCCACTGGTTATTGAGTATTAGGCTATGAAAAACTTCTCTAACTAATGCATTCGCCGTTCGGAGCCGGCGTTAAAACGTAGGTCCCTTTCAATAAGTCTAAAAATAGAATCGGATGCAGCTCATTGTCTGAGAGAAGTACCCCTTGTTCCAATTGGAATGTTGTCGGGGAATTATATATATATATATAATACGCTAAATTCAAATGTGCTTTCAAAATTCTTCTATCTTTACACTGTTCAACAGAAAATGCGAAAAAAAGCAGTGTTTTTAGTGATGTTTAAAAGGCATAAACTACGCAAAAACTTCCAAAAATATATTCTATAACTCTTAACAATAAGAAAATATCTTCCTTCAAGTAGGAAAGAAGAAAAATGATAAAATCTTTTAACTTTTATAAAAGAAAGTGCATTTTGAAAAATTCACTTTTCCAAAAAATAGATTATTACCAATAAAATGTAATAAATGTCGTATATGGTAAAATTTAAATACATAAAAGTATCCCAAATCATGAGGGAGTATTGTGTAATCGGAATTAAATAAATTTCTTAAATTATGTTATGCAATCCACTTTCCTACAAATTCACTATGAACAAAATGGTTTATCTACACATTTTAAAATTGTATATAAAAATTTTCGAAGATAAAACGGCTGATCTATCGTATAATCGCGAATATTGGTTTTAATTTAATAAAGTTTATTTCAGGAAATGGGTAGGAGTCTACCAATCATATTGTTAAAAATCACTTTGTTAGAAACTCACTAATAAGAAACTTAAAGAGTTTTTTGCTTCTCCTGAAAAATCTGTATTTTGCAGATAAGCCGTTTTAGATATAGGCCGACGATATGCTGCTTGTGCCTCCGAATCTTTTTGATTGTAGATATAACAAGTAAAAGTGTTATATTCGGCTGTGCCGAATCTTATATACTTATATACTCTTATATACAAGTTGTGTTAAATTTAGAAACATATCTCATATATCTACAAGGGTGCAGCTAATTCAAATACTGGACCAGAACTGAAAAATCGCTAAGCTAATTGGTATTGTTGGTAAAACCTTTGGACTAAATTCGGTTGCCGTAGCTTTATAGTTTAATATTTAAAAATATTTTAGTGGTTTCCCCAGTATACGTTTCGTTGCGCTTAATATGTAGTTAGGCTAAACACGTTAATAGTAATACGGCAGGTCTTGTTCTTCTCTACATGCCAACGGCAAGTGAAAAGATCGAGCAAAACAAGTAATAGGTGAATACACAATCAATTTAACGTAGTGATGTTCGATCAAACTCAATGAGTTAAATTGATGATTATCTCTGCAATTTGACAACTCGACTGTGGTCGAGGGCGCTAAGTGCTGATGACGTCCTGTGGCGGGACAGAAATTGCAATCCACTGAGCCGCGTTCAAAAATAATTTTTTCAGTTTTTCTCCACAATTACTTTTCAAATTTTCAAAATTAATAATTTGAAAGTTAAATGAACTCAAGCCTGATTAAACCTAATTTTTCAATCAATTCTAAAGTTCGAATAAATAATTCCCAAATAAATAAAAGCAAAGGGCACGTTGCATTTACATACATTCATGTAATTTACTTACATACATATGTTGTTAACATTGTTACTATTTTAAAAATAGCATCAAACCAAAAAGTCTTGTTCTTCTCTACATGCCAACGGCAAGTGAAAAGATCGAGCAAAACAAGTAAAAGGAGAATACACAATCAATTAAACGTAGTGATGTTCAATCAAACTCAATGAGTTAAATTGATGATTATCTCTGCAATTTGACAACTCGACTGTGGTCGAGGGCGCTAAGTGCTGATGACGTCCTGTGGAGGTACAGAAATTGCAATCCACTAGCCGCGTTCAAAAATAATTTTTTCAGTTTTTCTCCACAATTACTTTTCAAATTTTCAAAATTAATAATTTGAAAGTTAAATGAACTCAAGCCTGATTAAACCTAATTTTTCAGCAGGTCCATATATTTCGTTAGGAGTTCCTAATGCATTCATCATATATAAAGTCTATATATATAAGAATTAAAGCCAAATGTTGACCGATTGTTACAAAATTTCACACACTGGCTGGTATATATATAAAGCTTATTTTTTAAAAAATTTAGTGGCACTAGCTGTCACAGTTTCCAATTTATAAGCTTTTAACTGGTCCTTGCTAAATATTTGTTGGTTTCCGTGAGTGTTTGTCAACGACTCTTGAGGCGTACTCGGTGAAGGACTGACTGGCAACGCTTGGCATGGTGATCTTTGCCTGGCTAAGCCGGTAGAGGGCGTGCGGTTCACCAAATCAGCCATCCACAAGTCGCTGATCAAAAAGTTTTGAGGCCAAATGCCAATCCTCAATCCCTATCTATTAGAGTCTGGGGAATGTGCTAGTCCATGGACATCGCAACATTCTATTTTCCTGGCTTTGCCGCTGGTGTTATGCTGCTTGGCCTGCCCACCCACTTCCATGGCAGTTCCTTGGCCTAATTATTAGGAACTGCCCCTAAATTTACCCTTACTTATAATCTAGCTCACTTACCTGTTTGTTGTCGCCTCACTCCATCATGGTGACACTCCGAAGTATTAATATGCTTCCTCCATCCAGGGAAAGTTCATTTAAGTCCGTCCCAGTCCACTGTTGTCCTGTATTTCAGTCCTTGGATTCGATTGTTGAAGATTCGTTGCCCTGTCCTAAAGCTATCGAACTGTACAGCCCTCACTTTAAGTGATAAGGCCACAAAAAACCCGAACCTCTCAAATTTCCTCCTTTTTTTATGTGTTCCGGTCCGTAGTCCGTCAAATAAACTCCCCCCTTCTATTTAGTATCCTGGGTTTGATAACCAGGATCAGTGTTGGACAACTCGTTTGTTTTGTGTCTCAATTTCGTGCAATTTATCGATTTATGTGTTGTGGGGTTTTAATGTTTTTGTGGCGCAATTTATTTTTATTATTAAATATGTATTTTTAAATAATTAGTGTTTTAATGTAATTCGTGTGTTTTTCAAAAAAAAAAAGAAATATTTGTGTTTTTGTGTATGTATGTTTTTCTTTTTATTATTTAAATAATTTTCATTTCTTTCAATAATTGTGTTTTGATGTAATTTGTGAATTGTTTAAATAATTTTGGTGTCTTGAGGTAATTGTGTTTATATGTGTTTTTTTTTTTTGCTTTTGTTTAAATAGTTTTTTTTTGTTTTATTTTAAAATTTGTATCTTTTTGTTTTTTTTTTTTGTGTAAGTTTTTTTTTTTTTTTATGTGTAAATGTATAAAAATAATTTTTGCATAACACTCCAAATAATAATCGTTAAAAAAAAAAATCCAAATTCACTTTCTTCACTAGCTTCCTCACACCATCATCTCCCCTCTTCTCCTTTTTCCTCTTCTAGCTCTTTTTTTTCTTCTTCTTCTTCTCCTTGGCTCGTTCCCGCCTTTTTCAGCCATCTTTTTTTTCCAAATTTTAATTTTTTTCGATCAATGCCCCACCAAACAGCTGTTTTGCAGTTTATGTATTTCCCATACATTAAAATACAACCTGCAACTGTTCGGTGGGACATGACATGTTTTTTATAAGAAAGCTTTAGTCAAATATGGACCGATTCCTATAAAATTTGATATACTGACCAATAGTTGCATAAAACTTCTCTATTCTAAATTTAGTCGTCATAGCTATTACAATTGTATTCAATTTATCAGCATTCATGTGTTTCCCGGGCAGTGCTCTATGGGAGCTTAAACTAAATGTGAACCGATTTTACCCATTTTCAGCACACAATTTCCATAACATACGAAAATACTTCTGCTAAATTTTGTTTCTCTATCTCTTGTAGTTAAGGACCTATCGCGCTTTTCTCTGACGGAAAGACGGACATAAACCGTATTTTCTTTTTGCATTTTTGTGTTTCCGTAAGTTTTTTATATAGGAGCTATGGTCAAATAGTAACCGATTGTAACACAGGACTTCCTTTTGTAAAATTTTGTTTCTGTAGCCCTTTTCGTTAAGGCGCTATCGCGTTTAACGGTAATAAAACATTAATTTTCAATAAGAAACTTCTTCGTAAAAAGTAAAAAAGGCACTTTCTTCGAAAGCGCTATCGCGTTTAACGATAATAAAACATTAACTTTCAATAAAAAATTTCTTCGTAAAACGTAAAAAATGCACTTTCTTCGATCAGCGAAAAGTAATTGACTTTGAAAATTTCTCAACCTTAAACTTTCAAGATAAATATATAAAAACTGTGTTTTCTTGTTTAAAGAACTCTTGGCTGTAGGTCAGATTATTTTTTTTAAATATGGGCTTAATATCGAATGCACAATGGGTCAAAAACTAAGAAAAAGTAGCAGAGAAAAATTAATTTTTTTTTATTTTTGAAATGAAATAACTGAAAACCCATAACAGTTAAAGCTAATTCCAAAATGCAAAAAATCTACCATATAGTACAATAGAAGAAAGAGCTTTTTTACTTGGTGATCTAATTTGACGCCCAATGATTCAACCTGTGTAAACACAGGGTAACCATAAATACAAAAAAAAAAATAAAGCTCGAGTCCTCCTCATCCATACTGATGCAATCAGACTTACAGCTTAGAAGACTCAGATTTATTACCCCTTTTTTGTTCTAATGGTTTAACCCTTAAGCGAACACCAGTTCCTGCTGCTCTGCTTTTAATACCTTTCATATGTTGCGTATGATTTATATATAATTAGTAAACCCATATAAATTATACGTACTATAGAATATGTAGTCATTTGTATTATGTCGATTTGGGAAAATTAATACATTTTTATAAAACCACATAATAATCAGAGTTTTCACACAAACCAAACAGAAACAAGTAAGAGTGTTATATTCGGCTGTGCCGAATCTTGTATACCCACCATCAAGTTGTACGTGTATAAAGTCCAAACCAAACATTGATTGATAGATATCTAATTTCGTAGATGCAATCTTAATATACTGAATGTACCTCCAAATCTTTCTGATTGTAGATATAAAAAGGGGATGTTATATATGGGCATTTCCTGGAAAAGGTCAACCGCTACCAAAATATTAAAGTTGAAGAAAAAAGACTTTTCTGAGAAAATTTAGTTAGTTAATGCATTGGATTTTAAGAATATACCTAATTAAATACATATTACTATTTGTAATTTAAGAAAAGTGGTCTGCAAAGAGCATCTTTGCTTTTTTTTTGGTTTTAGCGTTTTTTATTGACATTTTTCCTTTAGTTATTTCTGAGTGTTACATATCATGTCGATTGCACTCTTCTTATGGACTAAATATGCCAACAATAAATATTTAAAAACTCCACAGTAGAGATCAAGCAAACTCCGAATAACGGTATAATTCAAAGATTCTTTATACTACATTCTTTGGAATCATTGTCCCGTTCGCGATGTCCCGTTCGCGATTTAAAAAAAAAAAATATTAAAAAAAATAATAATAAGGATAATGAAAAAAACAAAATGCTAAATAAAAGCTTTATATCTCTGCTTTAGTTAAAAAATAATCTCCATTTAATAAACGGACAAAATTCGCAGACTTTTAAAGAAAAGAACACACCGAAAAAAATGACTTACATTTTTTGTCCCGTTCGCGATCGCAAGTTTATCGAAAATATTTGGAGAACATTCATATTTTATAATTTTCTTTTTGTTCTCAAAAATTGTTCTACTAAAATGCTATAAAATATTTATAGAAAGTTAAAAAAATATTTGAGTTTTCATATTTTTTTTCAAGTTGAGTGCGTACGAATGTCCCGTTCGCGATCCTGGAAATGCCCATATATAAGAACTATAGCCAAATGTTGACCGATTGTTACAAAATTTTATATACTGGCTGGTATTAATATAAAGTTTATTTGTGCTAAATTTAGTGGCCATAGCTGACATAGTTTATAATTTAATAGCTTTTAACTGGCGTTTGTGACATTTTAGTGGTTACCGGGAGTGGTTTTTATATAAAAACTGTGGCCAAAAATGTACCGATTCCTATAAAATTTGACATACTGACTTAAAGTTGCATAAAACTTCTCTATTTTAAAATTAGTAGTCATAGATTTTACAATTTTATTCAATTTATCGGCATAAATGTGATTCCCGGGGCAGGGATATATGGGAGCTCTAACTAAATGTAAACCGATTTTACCCATTTTCAGCACACAATTTCTTCAACATATCGAAAATACTTTTGCTAAATTTTGTCTCTCTAGCTCTTGTAGTTAAATAACAATCGCGCTTTTCTCTGACGGAGAGAAGGACATAAACAGTAATTTCTTTTGTATTTTTGTGTTTCCGTAAGTTTTTTATATGGGAGCTATGGTCAAATAGTTACCGATTATAACAAAATTTTGCACACTGGCTAGCATTTACATAAGACTTTCTTTTGTAAAATTTTGTTGCTGTAGCAGTTTTCGTTAAGGCGCTATTGCGCTTTTATCTGACGGACAGACGGACATAAACCCCCTTTTATTTTTGTATTTTTGTATTTCCGTAAGTTTTTTATATGGGAGCTATGGTTAAATGGTGACCGATTATGACAAAATTTTGCACACTCGCACAGTAGGAAATTACGGCCAAAACCGCCAAAAATGTTTTTAATTTTTTTTGAGAAATTTTAGTGTCAGATTAGAGCTGACATTTCAAAACATATAATCCCAAATTTTTACCATACTGCATTGTCTGCTAAGGCTGTAGTAATAATTCCTCAAAGTTTGAATATTTGTTTATATGTTCGTAATAAAATTATTTGTATATTTGAACGCATATATAAAATTCGCTTAATTTTGGAATACGTGTAAAATTTTGACTTTTTCTTTCTTGAGTTAAAAAGTAGATAGCTTTTACTAATCAACAGCGCTTATTTCAATATCTTTTGACCTATGCTTCATCTAGAAATCTAGCGGTTAAAACAACCATAAAAAAATTAAAAAAAATAAAAATTTTAATACAAAGTTTGATAGACCGCGAATTTTTTTTAGAGATTTTTAGAGGTTGAAGCCCAACACTCTCTATAGCTGAAGTCAATCATTATTAAGCCCAATGAATTTCATATCCATTTGCATCCCATTTCAAGAATTATAACGTTTTTAGTAACACCCCTTTTTCACAATTTTTTGCAATTTATCGCTAAAAAAAATCACTACTTGAAGTGAAATATAGGCGTGATGTAATATTTTTATGCCATTTTCTTTAGTTTCCTTTCTAATTCTATGCAAAATTTATATATAAAGATAAAAAACAACAAAATTTTTAATTTTAAATGACTTTTGTATAATTTATTTAACTATATAGGTGGTGGTCACATTATTGTGGACGCAATAAAAATTTTAAAATCTGAAAATTTAAGAACTCGTAATTTTTTTATAAAAATATTCAATGTTTAGAGTTTTTCTGTAGGTTTGTTAGAAGCACACAAAATCTGGTTTTAAGCTCATAGTATGAACCCACTATCTCTGAAAGGACATATCCGATTTTGTCAAGTCATGTATCGTAGGATAGGTATTATTTTCATATATTATCCTATTTATGTAAATAATTTTTATAATCGCCAGCAAAGAGTTTTTTAGCATGTTTAGTAGTCCAGTTTTATGTGACCACAGACTTTATATTTTCTTAAAAAAAACTATTTCAGTTTAACTAAAGGTATATTATTTATATACACTAAAAATTTCAAGAACAAGAGTCAATAAATGACCAAGTTATTGAGTTTTGGCCGTATTCTCCCACTGTGACTCGTTGGCATTGACATAATACCTCCTCGTTCTTAATTTAATGGTTATATCTGTTATAGTTTTTATTGGCATTTAAGTGTATTTTAGGTGGAATTTAGGCTGTTTCTGTAAGTTTTGTGCATAGGAGCTATGGCTAAATGTGAACCGATGTTGATGAAATTTTATATGCTGCCTAGTACTTACGTAAAACTACTATGTATTAAATTTTATCATCATAGCTATTATAGTTTGTTATTTATTTGCAACTAAGCAATTAGAATAGGCGAGGCTATACGGGAGCTATGGTCAAATATTTACCGATTTTTCCCAATTTCAATAATATTTTTTCATAGATGAAGAATGTTTTTACTAAGTTTCAGTGAGCTAGCTCCTTTCGTTTGGGCGTTATCGTGATTTCAACAGACAGACAGACAGACGGATATCGCTCAATCGTCTTAGAATTTCATAAGGATTCAGAATAAACATCTGCATAGTTCCATCCGTGTATATCCATTTCTGTGTTTTATCATTTTGAGTGTGTATTGATGAGTAGTTAAGTTTTTTGTTATAAGTGAGTATTGTTGTATTCTCCCACTAAGTAAGTCTGAGTGGGTAAAAAGACAATGAGAATAACATATTTATTTTCCTATAGTTTTGCAAAATGGATGGAATGAGTATTAGTGGTTATACAATAGATAACTTATAATATGTCGTATGAAGTTTACTAATAGGATAAAATAAAAACTAAAAACGACATTCGATTAGTTTAATACTTTTTTTTTTTTCAAAACTTTGTTGTTTTTGTGGAAATTTTTTCAAAAATTTGTTATTTTTGTGAGAAATCTTTCAAAAATTTCTTCTTTTTATAGGAAATTTTTTAAAAATATCTTATATTATAGGAAATTTTTCAAAAATTTCTTATTTTAATACGAGATTTTTTTTTAAATTTCTTAATTTTATAGAAAATTTTATTTTTTTTTTATTTTATAGGAAATTTTTAAAAAATTTCTTATTTTCATATAAAATTAAAAAAATATATATCTTATTTTTACAGGAAGTTTTTCAAAAATTTCTTATCCTCATAGAAAATTTTTGATTTTGTCTTTTTATTCTTATATAAAATTTAAAATTTTTTTTTTTTTATAGGAAATTATTCTTATTGTTATAGGAAATTATTCAAAAATTTCTTATTTTTGCAGGAAATTTTAATTTTTTTTTATTTTTATAGGAAGTTTTTAAAAAATTTCTTATTTTCATAGAAACTTTTTAAAAATTTCTTATTTTATAGGAAATTTTTAAAAATTTTTTTATTTTTATAAAAAAAAATTTGAAAAAGTCTTATTTTTATAGGGAATTTTTAAAAAATTTCTTATTTTTATAAAAAAAAAAATGAAAAATTTCTTATCTGATAGAATTTTTTTTTTTTTAATTTTAAAGAAAATTTTTCCTTAATTTTTATGCAAAATTTTTAAAAAATTTCTTGTTTTTGTAGGAAATTTTTAATTTTTATAGGAAATTTTTAATTTTTTTTTTCAATTTTTTAGGAAATTTTTATTTTTGTTTTATTTTTATAGGAAATTTTTAAAAAATTTCTTGTTTTTAAAAAATTTCTTATTATTATAGGATTTTAAAAACTTTCAATTCATAAAAAATTTTACTCCTTCCCTTTATTTCACTAATTTTATATTCTTTTGATATTTTTTTTCTTTTGTTTCTATATTATTCATTTTTATAGTCAATTAAAATATATACACACAAACACTGAAAAATTTTAAAAATTTCTTATTTTTATAAAAAAGATTTGAAAAATTTCTTATTTTTATAAGGAATTTTTAAAAAATGTCTTATTTTTATAAAAAAAAATTTCAAAAATTTTTTATTTGATAGAATTTTTTTTTAATTTCAAAGAAAATTTTTCCTTAATTTTTATAGGAAATTTTTAAAAAATTTCTGGTTTTTGTACGAAATTTTTAATTTTCTTTTATTTTTATAGGAAATTTTTAAATTTTTTTCAATTTTATAGGCAATTTTTAATTTTTTTTTATAGGAAATTTTTAAAAAAAATTTATTATTATTATAGGATTTTTAAAAACTTTCAATCCTTAAAAAATTTTACTTTTACCCTTATTTCACTTATTTTATATTCTTTTGACAATTTTTTTCCTTTTATTTCTATATTATTCATTTTTATAGTCAATTAAAATATATACATACAAACACTGAAAAATGTTAGTATTTCAACATAGAAACATTATTGCTACGAAATTGTCTTTGCATTTACCACAAGTTATTCGAAATACTCATAAATACTTATAGTTATCAAAGTATTTTGGAACAAGATACAGTTGTAAACAGATAAATTTATCTTTCTCAACTTATAAGCAAAAGCATCAGTTACTGACTTTGTGGGTAGAGTGGATGAGCAAAAACAAAAGCAGACAATATCGGTTACACTCATTCTCTCATTTATACTACAAATATTGAGTACTACTATGGTGTATTCGGTTTTGATGAACAATATTGTATACTCTTGCAGACGTTTAATTTAGAATATATATCGTTTTCGGTTTTTGAGCCAATATTAAGGAAATTACAAATGGAATGATAATCTCAATATACCCCCCATTCTTTTTGATGGTGGGTATAAAATATGGCGGTACAGTTTAAAACGCAAGGTTTTAGACATCAAGCCTTTTTCATCTACCCACCAATTAGGGTAGAAAGATATTAAGCATGTAAGAGTGTCATGTTCAGATATATCGAATATTCTGTGTTCCCCATATGAAATATCGAATGGAATTAGAACATTTAGAATGGAAAATTTGGCGGCGATATTTTCATTTGAAATGCCGTAATGGATTTGTCTGCATATTCAGAAAAGGCGTTTCTCAGTTTTAGATGTTGTGACTATGGTAAAGTAGCTCATTTCTGATAGGACTATGTTTTTTTTAACATTTTACTTAATTTGATGTTCTGCCAAACAAAGCCACAATAACAAATTTGCCATACCAAACTCTAGACAAATAAAATCTATGTATGTTCCAAAACCAAAAGCGTTGGAAAAACAATTTGTTTTAGGATTCGGTTTTAATTGGCTTGTTAAACTCTGGTTAAAAAACATAAACTAAATGCAACAATTTATGTGGCCTAGAAAAACAAATAAACACATCGATTTGCTATGCCACAATATACGAGTAAGTTTAATTTAAATATTGTGTTTATGGTTTTTAATGAAACGAAAATGAATACTTTTTAACAATGCAGAATAAAGTATTGTTTAATTTAAGTATCTAAAATTAAATAAAATCAATTTTGTTTTAAAATAAATAGTTGGTCATAAAAGTTATTAAGTTTTTATAGTATTTTTAGCTTTTAAACAAAGAAAAAAAAAACAAGTAGGAGAATTAAATTTGACTATGTCAAATTTTTCTATAGTAAAAATTTTCGATAGAAATATTTTTCTAAAGAAAAATTTTCGATAGAAAAATTTTTCTATAGAAAAATTTCGAATAGAAATATTTTTCTATAGAAAAATTTTCAATAGAAATATTTTTCTATAGACAAATTTTCAATAGAAATATTTTTCTATAGACAAATTTTCAATAGAAATATTTTTCTATAGAAAAATTTTCAATAGAAATATTTTTCTATAGAAAAATTTTCAATAAAAATATTTTTCTATAAAAAAATTTTAATTAGAAATATTTTTCTATTGAACAATTTTCAATAGAAATTTTTTATTATAGAAAAATTTTCAATAGAAATATTTTTCTATAGAAAAATTATCAATAGAAATATTTTTCTATAGAAAAATTTTCAATAGAAATATTTTTCTATAGAAAAATTTTCAATAGAAATATTTTTCTATAGAAAAATTTTCAATAGAAATATTTTTCTATAGAAAAATTTTCAATAGAA
Organism: Stomorhina lunata; assembly: GCA_933228675.1. NCBI lineage: Eukaryota > Metazoa > Arthropoda > Insecta > Diptera > Rhiniidae > Stomorhina > Stomorhina lunata. The sequence continues at coordinate 42,902,768 of OW121744.1, forward strand.
ATATTTTTCTATAGAAAAATTTTCAATAGAAATATTTTTCTATAGAAAAAAATTCAATAGAAATATTTTTCTATAGAAAAATTTTCGATAGAAATATTTTTCTATAGAAAAATTTTCAATAGAAATATTTTTCTATAGAAAAATTTTCAATAGAAATATTTTTCTATAGAAAAATTTTCGATAGAAATATTTTTCTATAGAAAAATTTTCGATAGATATATTTTTCTATAGACAAATTTTCAATAGAAATATTTTTCTATAGACAAATTTTCAATAGAAATATTTTTCTATAGAAAAATTTTCAATAGAAAAATTTTCAATAGAAATATTTTTCTATAGAAAAATTTTCAATAGAAATATTTTTCTATAGAAAAATTTTCAATAGAAATATTTTTCTATAGACAAATTTTCAATAGAAATATTTTTCTATAGACAAATTTTCAATAGAAATATTTTTCTATAGAAAAATTTTCAATAGAAATATTTTTTTATAGAAAAATTTTCAATAGAAATATTTTTCTATAGAAAAATTTTCAATAGAAATATTTTTCTATAGAAAAATTTTTAATAGAAATATTTTTCTATAAAAAAATTTTCAATAGAAATATTTTTCTATAGAAAAATTTTCAATAAAAATATTTTTCTATAACAAAATTTTAATAAGAAATATTTCTCTAAAAATAACAAATTAGTCGGGATGTAAATATTATTCAAAAAGAAGTGTATTTGCATTTGATCCCAAACCTGTTACATTTATTTATTAATGTAACAGATCAATTTATTGATAAAAAGCCAAAAAATGTTTGCGGAGAAACCAAAATTTTCGTTAAAAAATTTTTCTATAGAAAAATTTTTCTATAGAAAAATTTTCTATAGAAAAATTTTTCTATAGAAAAATTTTCGTTAAAAAATTGTTTCTATAGAAAAATTTTCGTTAAAAAATTTTTTCTATAGAAAAATTTTCGTTAAAAAATTTTTTCTATAGAAAAATTTTCGTTAAAAAATTTTTTCTATAGAAAAATTTTCGTTAAAAAATTTTTTCTATAGAAAAATTTTCGTTAAAAAATTTTTTCTATAGAAAAATTTTCGTTAAAAAATTTTTTCTTTAGAAAAATTTTCGTTAAAAAATTTTTTCTATAGAAAAATTTTCGTTAAAAAATTTTTTCTATAGAAAAATTTTCGTTAAAAAATTTTTTCTATAGAAAAATTTTCGTTAAAAAATTTTTTCTATAGAAAAATTTTCGTTAAAAAATTTTTTCTATAGAAAAATTTTCGTTAAAAAATTTTTTCTATAGAAAAATTTTCGTTAAAAAATTTTTTCTATAGAAAAATTTTCGTTAAAAAATTTTTTCTATAGAAAAATTTTCGTTAAAAAATTTTTTCTATAGAAAACTTTTCGTTAAAAAATTTTTTCTATAGAAAAATTTTCGTTAAAAAATTTTTTCTATAGAAAAATTTTCGTTAAAAAATTTTTTCTATAGAAAAATTTTCGTTAAAAAATTTTTTCTATAGAAAAATTTTCGTTAAAAAATTTTTTCTATAGAAAAATTTTCGTTAAAAAATTTTTTCTATAGAAAAATTTTCGTTAAAAAATTTTTTCTATAGAAAAATTTTCGTTAAAAAATTTTTTCTATAGAAAAATTTTCGTTAAAAAATTTTTTTCTATAGAAAAATTTTCGTTAAAAAATTTTTTCTATAGAAAAATTTTCGTTAAAAAATTTTTTCTATAGAAAAATTTTCGTTAAAAAATTTTTTCTATAGAAAAATTTTCGTTAAAAAATTTTTTCTATAGAAAAATTTTCGTTAAAAAATTTTTTCTATAGAAAAATTTTCGTTAAAAAATTTTTTCTATAGAAAAATTTTCGTTAAAAAATTTTTTCTATAGAAAAATTTTCGTTAAAAAATTTTTTCTATAGAAAAATTTTCGTTAAAAAATTTTTTCTATAGAAAAATTTTCGTTAAAAAATTTTTTCTATAGAAAAATTTTCGTTAAAAATTTTTTTCTATAGAAAAATTTTCGTTAAAAAATTTTTTCTATAGAAAAATTTTCGTTAAAAAATTTTTTCTATAGAAAAATTTTCGTTAAAAAATTTTTTCTATAGAAAAATTTTCGTTAAAAAATTTTTTCTATAGAAAAATTTTCGTTAAAAAATTTTTTCTATAGAAAAATTTTCGTTAAAAAATTTTTTTCTATAGAAAAATTTTCGTTAAAAAATTTTTTCTATAGAAAAATTTTCGTTAAAAAATTTTTTCTATAGAAAAATTTTCGTTAAAAAATTTTTTCTATAGAAAAATTTTCGTTAAAAAATTTTTTCTATAGAAAAATTTTCGTTAAAAAATTTTTTCTATAGAAAAATTTTCGTTAAAAAATTTTTTCTATAGAAAAATTTTCGTTAAAAAATTTTTTCTATAGAAAAATTTACGTTAAAAAATTTTTTCTATAGAAAAATTTTCGTTAAAAATTTTTTTCTATAGAAAAATTTTCGTTAAAAAATTTTTTCTATAGAAAAATTTTCGTTAAAAAATTTTTTCTATAGAAAAATTTTCGTTAAAAAATTTTTTCTATAGAAAAATTTTCGTTAAAAAATTTTTTCTATAGAAAAATTTTCGTTAAAAAATTTTTTCTATAGAAAAATTTTCGTTAAAAAATTTTTTCTATAGAAAAATTTTCGTTAAAAAATTTTTTCTATAGAAAAATTTTCGTTAAAAAATTTTTTCTATAGAAAAATTTTCGTTAAAAAATTTTTTCACGAAAATTTTTCTATAGAAAAATTTTCGTTAAAAAATTTTTTCTATAGAAAAATTTTCGTTAAAAAATTTTTTTATAGAAAAATTTTCGTTAAAAAATTTTTTCTATAGAAAAATTTTCGTTAAAAAATTTTTTCTATAGAAAAATTTTCGTTAAAAAATTTTTTCTATAGAAAAATTTTTTTCTATAGAAAAATTTTCGTTAAAAAATTTTTTCTATAGAAAAATTTTCGTTAAAAAATTTTTTCTATAGAAAAATTTTCGTTAAAAAATTTTTTCTATAGAAAAATTTTCGTTAAAAAATTTTTTCTATAGAAAAATTTTCGTTAAAAAATTTTTTCTATAGAAAAATTTTCGTTAAAAAATTTTTTCTATAGAAAAATTTTCGTTAAAAAATTTTTTTCTATAGAAAAATTTTCGTTAAAAAATTTTTTCTATAGAAAAATTTTCGTTAAAAAATTTTTTCTATAGAAAAATTTTCGTTAAAAAATTTTTTCTATAGAAAAATTTTCGTTAAAAAATTTTTTCTATAGAAAAATTTTCGTTAAAAAATTTTTTCTATAGAAAAATTTTCGTTAAAAAATTTTTTCTATAGAAAAATTTTCGTTAAAAAATTTTTTCTATAGAAAAATTTTCGTTAAAAAATTTTTTCTATAGAAAAATTTTCGTTAAAAAATTTTTTCTATAGAAAAATTTTCGTTAAAAATTTTTTTCTATAGAAAAATTTTCGTTAAAAAATTTTTTCTATAGAAAAATTTTCGTTAAAAAATTTTTTCTATAGAAAAATTTTCGTTAAAAAATTTTTTCTATAGAAAAATTTTCGTTAAAAAATTTTTTCTATAGAAAAATTTTCGTTAAAAAATTTTTTCTATAGAAAAATTTTCGTTAAAAAATTTTTTCTATAGAAAAATTTTCGTTAAAAAATTTTTTCTATAGAAAAATTTTCGTTAAAAAATTTTTTCTATAGAAAAATTTTCGTTAAAAAATTTTTTCTATAGAAAAATTTTTTTCTATAGAAAAATTTTCGTTAAAAAATTTTTTCTATAGAAAAATTTTCGTTAAAAAATTTTTTCTATAGAAAAATTTTCGTTAAAAAATTTTTTCTATAGAAAAATTTTCGTTAAAAAATTTTTTCTATAGAAAAATTTTCGTCTAAAAATTTTTTCTATAGAAAAATTTTCGTTTAAAAATTTTTTCTATAGAAAAATTTTCGTTAAAAAATTTTTTCTATAGAAAAATTTTTGTTAAAAAAATTTTTCTATAGAAAAATTTTCGTTAAAAAATTTTTTCTATAGAAAAATTTTCGTTAAAAAAATTTTTCTATAGAAAAATTTTCGTTAAAAAATTTTTTCTATAGAAAAATTTTCGTTAAAAAATTTTTTCTATAGAAAAATTTTCGTTAAAAAATTTTTTCTATAGAAAAATTTTCGTTAAAAAAATTTTAAAATATTTTTCTATTGAAAAATTTTCGTTTAAAATATTTTTCTAAAGAAAAATTTTCGTTTAAAATATTTTTCTACAGAAAAAATTTCCTTAAAAATATTTTTCTATAGAAAACTTTCCTTAAAAATATTTTTCTGTAGAAAAATTATCGTTAAAAATATATTTCTATAGAAAGATTTTCGTTAAAAATATTTTTCTATAGAAAAATTTTCGTTAAAAGTATTTTTCTATAGAAAAATTTTCGTTAATAATAATTTTCTATAGAAAAATTTTCGTTACAAATATTTTTCTATAGAAAAATTTTCGTTTAAAATATTTTTCTATAGAAAAATTTTCGTTTAAAATATTTTTCTATAGAAAAATTTTCGTTTAAAATATTTTTCTATAGAAAAATTTTCGTTAAAAATATTTTGCTATAGAAAAATTTTCGTTAAAAATATTTTGCTATAGAAAAATTTTCGTTAAAAATATTTTGCTATAGAAAAATTTTCGTTAAAAAAATTTTCTAAAGAAAAATTTTCGTTAAAAAAATTTTGCTACAGAAAAATTTTCGTTAAAAATATTTTTCTATAGAAAAATTTTCGTTAAAAATATTTTGCTATAGAAAAATTTTCGTTAAAAATATTTTGCTATTCGAAAAATTTTCGTTAAAAATATTTTTCTAAGAAAAATTTGCGATAGAAATATTTTTCCATAGAAAAATTTTAGTTAAAAATATATTTCTAAAAAATTTTCGATAGAAATATTTTGCTATACAAAAATTTTCGACAGAAATATTTTTCTATACAAAAAATTTGCAATAAATTACATATTTGACATATGACATACCCCTATTTTACTAGACTAATTTCCTGCAACACAATTTTAAACCACGCAACATATTGCAGGACCTTCATACGGTTTCATAGAAGAGACACCTGTACTTTGAAAATTTGTTAAATAATCAAACAAAATAAAAGTTTGAATTAACCAAGACCAATCACATTACCCAAACTTTAGTTTCATGTATAGCCATATGATCTCTTTTAGGTGCAAATAAATATTTTTAACAAATTTTCATAAAGCTCCTAATTGTCCCTATGTAAAAGAGTTTCCAAATTTGTGATTAATCAACTTTTGTGCATAAATATTGAATGTGTCTAAAGAAAACTTTTGTGAATGATAGAGAACATTTTTACATTAAAAGCAAATATTTGTGAAAAATTTTGCGTCTGAAAATTTCAAGGATTGAAATGGATAACATTTTCAAAGTATACTTTATTTGTATATTCATCCTCGTCGTTGGCAAAATTGTTTCGACTTCTTTTCAACATTTTTTGAATTAATGGTAAAAAAAAACTTAATTAAACTTCTATAACATAAAAACTGTAAAGTCATTTAAAAAGGGAAACATCATGTCCTGCTGAATAACCGATTAGGCATGAAGTTTTCCTATGTTCGTCCATGTGTATATGTTTATTTTAGGTCAAAAAACTATAAAAGCTCAGTATTATAAGACTTTAGATTTTTTTCTTTTTATAAGTTTAAAATTTTCGTATTAATGTATATAAAGCTTAAGTGGCCATAGTTGTCATTGCTTATATTATAATTTATATAAATTTAATTATAATTAATATAAATACAATTATAATTTATTAGCATTTAACTAGCGTTTGTGCATTTTAGTGGTTTCCGGGAGTGATTTTATATGAAAGCTATGGTCGAATATGGAACGATTCCTATAAATTTTGATATAATGACCAATAGTTGCATAAAACCTCTATATTCTAAATTAAGTCGTCATAGCTATTACAATTGTATTCAATTTATCAGCATTAATGGGATTCCTGGGGTAGGGTTATATGGGAGCTCTAACTAAACGTAAACCGATTTCGCACATTTGCAATCAAAAAATTTCGTTATTTTGGCTCTAGCTATCATAAATAACGAAAAATTGACTTTAAAGTTTTTTATAAAAAATTTTCAAAAATCAATTTTGGTATGAAAAAATGAGTGATCACAAAATTTGGTTATTTTGGCTTTTATAGTTGACGAGAAAATCAACTTTAAAGTTTTTAATAAAAAATTATCAAAAAAATCAAAAAACTAAATTTTCGTATATTTGTTCATAGTTCATAGAGTTATCACAAAATTTCATTATTTTGGCTCTAGTTATTATAGTTAACAAGAAAATCAATTTTAAAATATTTTTTTTTCAAAAAAATCAATTTTGGTATGAAAAAGTGATCTCAAAATTTCGTTATTTTGGCTCTAGCTATTATAGTTAACCGGAAAATCGACTTTAAAGTTTTTCATGAAAAAATTTCAAAAAAATCAATTTTTTTGAGTGATCACAGGATTTCGTTATTTTTGCTCTAGCTATCATAGTTAACCAGAAAATCGACTTTAAAGTTTTTCATGAAAAAATTTCAAAAAAATCAATTTTTTTGAGTGATCACAGGAAAAAATCAATTTTTTTGAGTGATCACAGGATTTCGTTATTTTTGCTCTAGCTATTATAGTTAACCAGAAAATCGACTTTAAAGTTTTTCATGAAAAAATTTCAAAAAAATAAATTTTTTTGAGTGATCACAGGATTTCGTTATTTTTGCTCTAGCTATCATAGTTAACCAGAAAATCGACTTTAAAGTTTTTCATGAAAAAATTTCAAAAAAATCAATTTTTTTGAGTGATCACAGGAAAAAATCAATTTTTTTGAGTGATCACAGGATTTCGTTATTTTTGCTCTAGCTATCATAGTTAACCAGAAAATCGACTTTAAAGTTTTTCATGAAAAAATTTCAAAAAAATAAATTTTTTTGAGTGATCACAGGATTTCGTTATTTTTGCTCTAGCTATCATAGTTAACCAGAAAATCGACTTTAAAGTTTATCATGAAAAAATTTCAAAAAAATAAATTTTTTTGAGTGATCACAGGATTTCGTTATTTTTGCTCTAGCTATCATAGTTAACCAGAAAATCGACTTTAAAGTTTTTCATGAAAAAATTTCAAAAAAATCAATTTTTTTGAGTGATCACAGGAAAAAATCAATTTTTTTGAGTGATCACAGGATTTCGTTATTTTTGCTCTAGCTATTATAGTTAACCAGAAAATCGACTTTAAAGTTTTTCATGAAAAAATTACAAAAAACTTAATTTTTTTGAGTGATCACAGGATTTCGTTATTTTTGCTCTAGCTATCATAGTTAACCAGAAAATCGACTTTAAAGTTTTTCATGAAAAAATTTCAAAAAAATCAATTTTTTTGAGTGATCACAGGAAAAAATCAATTTTTTTGAGTGATCACAGGATTTCGTTATTTTTGCTCTAGCTATTATAGTTAACCAGAAAATCGACTTTAAAGTTTTTCATGAAAAAATTTCAAAAAAATAAATTTTTTTGAGTGATCACAGGATTTCGTTATTTTTGCTCTAGCTATCATAGTTAACCAGAAAACCGACTTTAAAGTTTTTCATCAAAAAAATTCAAAAAAAAATCAATTTTTTTGAGTGATCACAGGATTTCGTTATTTTTGCTCTAGCTATCATAGTTAACCAGAAAATCGACTTTAAAGTTTTTCATGAAAAAATTTCAAAAAAATAAATTTTTTTGAGTGATCACAGGATTTCGTTATTTTTGCTCTAGCTATCATAGTTAACCAGAAAATCGACTTTAAAGTTTTTCATGAAAAAATTTCAAAAAAATCAATTTTTTTGAGTGATCACAGGATTTCGTTATTTTTGCTCTAGCTATCATAGTTAACCAGAAAATCGACTTTAAAGTTTTTCATGAAAAAATTTCAAAAAAATCAATTTTTTTGAGTGATCACAGGATTTCGTTATTTTTCCTCTAACTATCATAGTTAACCAGAAAATCGACTTTAAAGTTTATCATGAAAAAATTTCAAAAAAATCAATTTTTTTGAGTGATCACAGGATTTCGTTATTTTTGCTCTAACTATCATAGTTAACCAGAAAATCGACTTTAAAGTTTTTCATGAAAAAATTTCAAAAAAATCAATTTTTTTGAGTGATCACAGGATTTCGTTATTTTTGCTCTAGCTATCATAGTTAACCAGAAAATCGACTTTAAAGTTTTTCATGAAAAAATTTCAAAAAAATCAATTTTTTTGAGTGATCACAGGATTTTGTTATTTTTGCTCTAGCTATCATAGTTAACCAGAAAATCGATTTTAAAGTTTATCATGAAAAAATTTCAAAAAAATCAATTTTTTTGAGTGATCACAGGATTTTGTTATTTTTGCTCTAGCTATCATAGTTAACCAGAAAATCGATTTTAAAGTTTATCATGAAAAAATTTCAAAAAAATCAATTTTTTGAGTGATCACAGGATTTTGTTATTTTTGCTCTAGCTATCATAGTTAACCAGAAAATCGACTTTAAAGTTTATCATAAAAAAATTTCAAAAAAATAATTTTTTTGAGTGATCACAGGATTTCGTTATTTTTGCTCTAGCTATCATAGTTAACCAGAAAATCGACTTTAAAGTTTATCATGAAAAAATTTCAAAAAAATCAATTTTTTTGAGTGATCACAGGATTTTGTTATTTTTGCTCTAGCTATCATAGTTAACCAGAAAATCGACTTTAAAGTTTATCATGAAAAAATTTCAAAAAAATAAATTTTTTTGAGTGATCACAGGATTTTGTTATTTTTGCTCTAGCTATCATAGTTAACCAGAAAATCGACTTTAAAGTTTATCATAAAAAAATTTCAAAAAAATAATTTTTTTGAGTGATCACAGGATTTCGTTATTTTTGCTCTAGCTATCATAGTTAACCAGAAAATCGACTTTAAAGTTTTTCATGAAAAAATTTCAAAAAAATCAATTTTTTTGAGTGATCACAGGATTTCGTTATTTTTGCTCTAACTATCATAGTTAACCAGAAAATCGACTTTAAAGTTTTTCATGAAAAAATTTCAAAAAAATCAATTTTTTTGAGTGATCACAGGATTTCGTTATTTTTGCTCTAGCTATCATAGTTAACCAGAAAATCGACTTTAAAGTTTTTCATGAAAAAATTTCAAAAAAATCAATTTTTTTGAGTGATCACAGGATTTCGTTATTTTTGCTCTAACTATCATAGTTAACCAGAAAATCGACTTTAAAGTTTTTCATGAAAAAATTTCAAAAAAATCAATTTTTTTGAGTGATCACAGGATTTCGTTATTTTTGCTCTAGCTATCATAGTTAACCAGAAAATCGACTTTAAAGTTTTTCATGAAAAAATTTCAAAAAAATCAATTTTTTTGAGTGATCACAGGATTTCGTTATTTTTGCTCTAGCTATCATAGTTAACCAGAAAATCGACTTTAAAGTTTATCATGAAAAAATTTCAAAAAATCAATTTTTTTGAGTGATCACAGGATTATGTTATTTTTGCTCTAGCTATCATAGTTAACCAGAAAATCGACTTTAAAGTTTTTCATGAAAAAATTTCAAAAAAATCAATTTTTTTGAGTGATCACAGGATTTCGTTATTTTTGCTCTAGCTATCATAGTTAACCAGAAAATCGACTTTAAAGTTTTTCATGAAAAAATTTCAAAAAAATCAATTTTTTTGAGTGATCACAGGATTATGTTATTTTTGCTCTAGCTATCATAGTTAACCAGAAAATCGATTTTAAAGTTTATCATGAAAAAATTTCAAAAAAATCAATTTTTTGAGTGATCACAGGATTTTGTTATTTTTGCTCTAGCTATCATAGTTAACCAGAAAATCGACTTTAAAGTTTATCATAAAAAAATTTCAAAAAATTATTTTTTTGAGTGATCACAGGATTTCGTTATTTTTGCTCTAGCTATCATAGTTAACCAGAAAATCGACTTTAAAGTTTATCATGAAAAAATTTCAAAAAAATCAATTTTTTTGAGTGATCACAGGATTTTGTTATTTTTGCTCTAGCTATCATAGTTAACCAGAAAATCGACTTTAAAGTTTATCATGAAAAAATTTCAAAAAAATCAATTTTTTTGAGTGATCACAGGATTTCGTTATTTTTGCTCTAGCTATCATAGTTAACCAGAAAATCGACTTTAAAGTTTATCATGAAAAAATTTCAAAAAAATCAATTTTTTTGAGTGATCACAGGATTTTGTTATTTTTGCTCTAGCTATCATAGTTAACCAGAAAATCGACTTTAAAGTTTATCATGAAAAAATTTCAAAAAAATCAATTTTTTTGAGTGATCACAGGATTTCGTTATTTTTGCTCTAGCTATCATAGTTAACCAGAAAATCGACTTTAAAGTTTTTCATGAAAAAATTTCAAAAAATCAATTTTTTTGAGTGATCACAGGATTTCGTTATTTTTGCTCTAGCTATCATAGTTAACCAGAAAATTGACTTTAAAGTTTTTCATGAAAAAAATTCAAAAAAATCAATTTTTTGAGTGATCACAGGATTTCGTTATTTTTGCTCTAGCTATCATAGTTAACCAGAAAATCGACTTTAAAGTTTTTCATGAAAAAATTTCAAAAAAATCAATTTTTTTGAGTGATCACAGGATTTTGTTATTTTTGCTCTAGCTATCATAGTTAACCAGAAAATCGACTTTAAAGTTTATCATGAAAAAATTTCAAAAAAATAAATTTTTTTGAGTGATCAAAGGATTTCGTTATTTTTGCTCTAGCTATCATAGTTAACCAGAAAATCGACTTTAAAGTTTTTCATGAAAAAATTTCAAAAAAATAAATTTTTTTGAGTGATCACAGGATTTCGTTATTTTTGCTCTAGTTATCATAGTTATCATAGTTAACCAGAAAATCGACTTTAAAGTTTATCATGAAAAAATTTCAAAAAAATCAATTTTTTTGAGTGATCACAGGATTTCGTTATTTTTGCTCTAGTTATCATAGTTAACCAGAAAATCGACTTTAAAGTTTATCATGAAAAAATTTCAAAAAAATCAATTTTTTTGAGTGATCACAGGATTTCGTTATTTTTGCTCTAGTTATCATAGTTATCATAGTTAACCAGAAAATCGACTTTAAAGTTTATCATGAAAAAATTTCAAAAAAATCAATTTTTTTGAGTGATCACAGGATTTCGTTATTTTTGCTCTAGTTATCATAGTTAACCAGAAAATCGACTTTAAAGTTTATCATGAAAAAATTTCAAAAAAATCAATTTTTTTGAGTGATCACAGGATTTTGTTATTTTTGCTCTAGCTATCATAGTTAACCAGAAAATCGACTTTAAAATTTATCATGAAAAAATTTCAAAAAAATAAATTTTTTTGAGTGATCAAAGGATTTCGTTATTTTTGCTCTAGCTATCATAGTTAACCAGAAAATCGACTTTAAAGTTTTTCATGAAAAAATTTCAAAAAAATAAATTTTTTTGAGTGATCACAGGATTTTGTTATTTTTGCTCTAGCTATCATAGTTAACCAGAAAATCGACTTTAAAGTTTATCATGAAAAAATTTCAAAAAAATCAATTTTTTTGAGTGATCACAGGATTTCGTTATTTTTGCTCTAGCTATCATAGTTAACCAGAAAATCGACTTTAAAGTTTTTCATGAAAAAATTTCAAAAAAATCAATTTTTTTGAGTGATCACAGGATTTCGTTATTTTTGCTCTAGCTATCATAGTTAACCAGAAAATCGACTTTAAAGTTTATCATGAAAAAATTTCAAAAAAATCAATTTTTTTGAGTGATCACAGGATTTTGTTATTTTTGCTCTAGCTATCATAGTTAACCAGAAAATCGACTTTAAAGTTTATCATGAAAAAATTTCAAAAAAATCAATTTTTTTGAGTGATCACAGGATTTCGTTATTTTTGCTCTAGCTATCATAGTTAACCAGAAAATCGACTTTAAAGTTTATCATGAAAAAATTTCAAAAAAATCAATTTTTTGAGTGATCACAGGATTTTGTTATTTTTGCTCTAGCTATCATAGTTAACCAGAAAATCGACTTTAAAGTTTTTCATGAAAAAATTTCAAAAAAATAAATTTTTTTGAGTGATCACAGGATTTCGTCATTTTTGCTCTAGCTATCATAGTTAACCAGAAAATCGACTTTAAAGTTTATCATGAAAAAATTTCAAAAAAATCATTTTTTTGAGTGATCACAGGATTTCGTTATTTTTGCTCTAGCTATCATAGTTAACCAGAAAATCGACTTTAAAGTTTATCATGAAAAAATTTAAAAAAAATCAATTTTTTTGAGTGATCACAGGATTTCGTTATTTTTGCTCTAGCTATCATAGTTAACCAGAAAATCGACTTTAAAGTTTATCATGAAAAAATTTCAAAAAAATCAATTTTTTTGAGTGATCACAGGATTTTGTTATTTTTGCTCTAGCTATCATAGTTAACCAGAAAATCGACTTTAAAGTTTATCATGAAAAAATTTCAAAAAAATCAATTTTTTTGAGTGATCACAGGATTTCGTTATTTTTGCTCTAGCTATCATAGTTAACCAGAAAATCGACTTTAAAGTTTATCATGAACAAATTTCAAAAAAATCAATTTTTTTGAGTGATCACAGGATTTCGTTATTTTTGCTCTAGCTATCATAGTTAACCAGAAAATCGACTTTAAAGTTTATCATGAAAAAATTTCAAAAAAATCAATTTTTTTGAGTGATCACAGGATTTCGTTATTTTTGCTCTAGCTATCATAGTTAACCAGAAAATCGACTTTAAAGTTTTTCATGAAAAAATTTCAAAAAATCAATTTTTTTGAGTGATCACAGGATTTCGTTATTTTTGCTCTAGCTATCATAGTTAACCAGAAAATCGACTTTAAAGTTTATCATGAAAAAATTTCAAAAAAATCAATTTTTTTGAGTGATCACAGGATTTTGTTATTTTTGCTCTAGCTATCATAGTTAACCAGAAAATCGACTTTAAAGTTTATCATGAAAAAATTTCAAAAAAATCAATTTTTTTGAGTGATCACAGGATTTCGTTATTTTTGCTCTAGCTATCATAGTTAACCAGAAAATCGACTTTAAAGTTTATCATGAAAAAATTTCAAAAAAATCAATTTTTTTGAGTGATCACAGGATTTTGTTATTTTTGCTCTAGCTATCATAGTTAACCAGAAAATCGACTTTAAAGTTTATCATGAAAAAATTTCAAAAAAATCAATTTTTTTGAGTGATCACAGGATTTCGATATTTTTGCTCTAGCTATCATAGTTAACCAGAAAATCGACTTTAAAGTTTATCATGAAAAAATTTCAAAAAAATCAATTTTTTTGAGTGATCACAGGATTTCGTTATTTTTGCTCTAGCTTTCATAGTTAACCAGAAAATCGACTTTAAAGTTTATCATGAAAAAATTTCAAAAAAATCAATTTTTTTGAGTGATCACAGGATTTTGTTATTTTTGCTCTAGCTATCATAGTTAACCAGAAAATCGACTTTAAAGTTTATCATGAAAAAATTTCAAAAAAATCAATTTTTTTGAGTGATCACAGGATTTCGTTATTTTTGCTCTAGCTATCATAGTTAACCAGAAAATTGACTTTAAAGTTTTTCATGAACAAATTTAAAAAAAATCAATTTTTTTGAGTGATCACAGGATTTTGTTATTTTTGCTCTAGCTATCATAAAGTCGATTTTGTGATCTTTAAAATCGACTTTAAAGTTTTTCATGAAAAAATTTCATAAAAATCAATTTTTTGAGTGATCACAGGATTTCGTTATTTTTGCTCTAGCTATCATAGTTAACCAGAAAATCGACTTTAAAGTTTATCATAAAAAAATTTCAAAAAAATAAGTTTTTTGAGTGATCACAGGATTTCGTTATTTTTGCTCTAGCTATCATAGTTAACCAGAAAATCGACTTTAAAGTTTATCATGAAAAAATTTCAAGAAAATCAATTTTTTTGGGTGATCACAGGATTTCGTTATTTTTGCTCTAGCTATCATAGTTAACCAGAAAATCGACTTTAAAGTTTATCATGAAAAAATTTCAAAAAAATCAATTTTTTTGAGTGATCACAGGATTTCGTTATTTTTGCTCTAGCTATCATAGTTAACCAGAAAATCGACTTTAAAGTTTTTCATGAAAAAATTTCAAAAAAATCAAAATTTTTGAGTGATCACAGGATTTCGTTATTTTTGCTCTAGCTATCATAGTTAACCAGAAAATCGACTTTAAAGTTTATCATGAAAAAATTTCAAAAAAATCAATTTTTTTGAGTGATCACAGGATTTTGTTATTTTTGCTCTAGCTATCATAGTTAACCAGAAAATCGACTTTAAAGTTTATCATGAAAAAATTTCAAAAAAATCAATTTTTTTGAGTGATCACAGGATTTTGTTATTTTTGCTCTAGCTATCATAGTTAACCAGAAAATCGACTTTAAAGTTTATCATGAAAAAATTTCAAAAAAATCAATTTTTTTGAGTGATCACAGGATTTTGTTATTTTTGCTCTAGCTATCATAGTTAACCAGAAAATCGACTTTAAAGTTTATCATGAAAAAATTTCAAAAAAAATTAATTTTTTTGAGTGATCACAGGATTTTGTTATTTTTGCTCTAGCTATCATAGTTAACCAGAAAATCGACTTTAAAGTTTTTCATGAACAAATTTCAAAAAAATCAATTTTTTGAGTGATCACAGGATTTCGTTATTTTTGCTCTAGCTATCATAGTTAACCAGAAAATCGACTTTAAAGTTTTTTATGCAAAAATTTCAAAAAAATCAACAGGAAACAGGAAAAAATCAATTTTTTTGAGTGATCACAGGATTTTGTTATTTTTGCTCTAGCTATCATAGTTAACCAGAAAATCGACTTTAAAGTTTTTCATGAAAAAATTTCAAAAAAATCATTTTTTTTGAGTGATCACAGGATTTCGTTATTTTTGATCTAGCTATCATAGTTAACCAGAAAATCGACTTTAAAGTTTTTCATGAAAAAATTTCATAAAAATGAATTTTTTTGAGTGATCACAGGATTTCGTTATTTTTGCTCTAGCTATCATAGTTAACCAGAAAATCGACTTTAAAGTTTTTCATGAAAAAATTTCAAAAAAATCAATTTTTTTGAGTGATCACAGGATTTCGTTATTTTTGCTCTAGCTATCATAGTTAACAAGAAAATCGACTTTAAAGTTTTTCATAAAAAATTTCAAAAAAATCAATTTTTTTGAGTGATCACAGGATTTCGTTATTTTTGCTCTAGCTATCATAGTTAACCAGAAAATCGACTTTAAAGTTTTTCATGAAAAAATTTCAAAAAAATCATTTTTTTTGAGTGATCACAGGATTTCGTTATTTTTGATCTAGCTATCATAGTTAACCAGAAAATCGACTTTAAAGTTTTTCATAAAAAATTTCAAAAAAATCAATTTTTTTGAGTGATCACAGGATTTCGTTATTTTTGCTCTACCTATCATAGTTAACCAGAAAATCGACTTTAAAGTTTTTCATGAAAAAATTTCATAAAAATGAATTTTTTTGAGTGATCACAGGATTTCGTTATTTTTGATCTAGCTATCATAGTTAACCAGAAAATCGACTTTAAAGTTTTTCATGAAAAAATTTCAAAAAAATCAATTTTTTTGAGTGATCACAGGATTTCGTTATTTTTGCTCTAGCTATCATAGTTAACAAGAAAATCGACTTTAAAGTTTTTCATAAAAAATTTCAAAAAAATCAATTTTTTTGAGTGATCACAGGATTTCGTTATTTTTGCTCTAGCTATCATAGTTAACCAGAAAATCGACTTTAAAGTTTTTCATGAAAAAATTTCAAAAAAATCAATTTTTTTGAGTGATCACAGGATTTCGTTATTTTTGCTCTAGCTATCATAGTTAACCAGAAAATCGACTTTAAAGTTTATCATGAAAAAATTTCAAAAAAATCATTTTTTGAGTGATCACAGGATTTCGTTATTTTTGCTCTAGCTATCATAGTTAACCAGAAAATCGACTTTAAAGTTTATCATGAAAAAATTTCAAAAAAATCAATTTTTTTGAGTGATCACAGGATTTCGTTATTTTTGCTCTAGCTATCATAGTTAACCAGAAAATCGACTTTAAAGTTTTTCATGAAAAAATTTCAAAAAAATCAATTTTTTTGAGTGATCACAGGATTTCGTTATTTTTGCTCTAGCTATCATAGTTAACCAGAAAATCGACTTTAAAGTTTATCATGAAAAAATTTCAAAAAAATCAATTTTTTGAGTGATCACAGGATTTCGTTATTTTTGCTCTAGCTATCATAGTTAACCAGAAAATCGACTTTAAAGTTTTTCATGCAAAAATTTCAAAAAAATCAACAGGAAACAGGAAAAAATCAATTTTTTTGAGTGATCACAGGATTTTGTTATTTTTGCTCTAGCTATCATAGTTAACCAGAAAATCGACTTTAAAGTTTTTCATGAAAAAATTTCAAAAAAATCAATTTTTTTGAGTGATCACAGGATTTCGTTATTTTTGATCTAGCTATCATAGTTAACCAGAAAATCGACTTTAAAGTTTTTCATGAAAAAATTGATAAAAATGAATTTTTTTGAGTGATCACAGGATTTCGTTATTTTTGCTCTAGCTATCATAGTTAACCAGAAAATCGACTTTAAAGTTTTTCATAAAAAATTTCAAAAAAATCAATTTTTTTGAGTGATCACAGGATTTCGTTATTTTTGCTCTAGCTATCATAGTTAACCAGAAAATCGACTTTAAAGTTTTTCATGAAAAAATTTCAAAAAAATCAATTTTTTTGAGTGATCACAGGATTCCGTTATTTTTGATCTAGCTATCATAGTTAACCAGAAAATCGACTTTGAAGTTTTTCATGAAAAAATTTCATAAAAATGAATTTTTTTGAGTGATCACAGGATTCCGTTATTTTTGATCTAGCTATCATAGTTAACCAGAAAATCGACTTTAAAGTTTTTCATGAAAAAATTTCAAAAAAATCAATTTTTTTGAGTGATCACAGGATTTCGTTATTTTTGCTCTAGCTATCATAGTTAACCAGAAAATCGACTTTAAAGTTTTTCATAAAAAATTTCAAAAAAATCAATTTTTTTGAGTGATCACAGGATTTCGTTATTTTTGCTCTAGCTATCATAGTTAACCAGAAAATCGACTTTAAAGTTTTTCATGAAAAAATTTCAAAAAAATCAATTTTTTTGAGTGATCACAGGATTTCGTTATTTTTGCTCTAGCTATCATAGTTAACCAGAAAATCGACTTTAAAGTTTATCATGAAAAAATTTCAAAAAAATCATTTTTTGAGTGATCACAGGATTTCGTTATTTTTGCTCTAGCTATCATAGTTAACCAGAAAATCGACTTTAAAGTTTATCATGAAAAAATTTCAAAAAAATCAATTTTTTGAGTGATCACAGGATTTCGTTATTTTTGCTCTAGCTATCATAGTTAACCAGAAAATCGACTTTAAAGTTTTTCATGAAAAAATTTCAAAAAAATCAATTTTTTTGAGTGATCACAGGATTTCGTTATTTTTGCTCTAGCTATCATAGTTAACCAGAAAATCGACTTTAAAGTTTTTCATGAAAAAATTTCAAAAAAATTAATTTTTTTGAGTGATCACAGGATTTCGTTATTTTTGCTCTAGCTATCATAGTTAACCAGAAAATCGACTTTAAAGTTTTTCATGAAAAAATTTCAAAAAAATGAATTTTTTTGAGTGATCACAGGATTTCGTTATTTTTGCTCTAGCTATCATAGTTAACCAGAAAATCGACTTTAAAGTTTTTCATGAAAAAATTTCAAAAAAAATAATTTTTTTGAGTGATCACAGGATTTCGTTATTTTTGCTCTAGCTATCATAGTTAACCAGAAAATCGACTTTAAAGTTTATCATGAAAAAATTTCAAAAAAATCAATTTTTTTGAGTGATCACAGGATTTCGTTATTTTTGCTCTAGCTATCATAGTTAACCAGAAAATCGACTTTAAAGTTATTCATGAAAAAATTTCAAAAAAATCAATTTTTTTGAGTGATCACAGGATTTCGTTATTTTTGCTCTAGCTATCATAGTTAACCAGAAAATCGACTTTAAAGTTTTTTATGAAAAAATTTCATAAAAATGAATTTTTTTGAGTGATCACAGGATTTCGTTATTTTTGCTCTAGCTATCATAGTTAACCAGAAAATCGACTTTAAAGTTTATCATGAAAAAATTTCAAAAAAATCATTTTTTGAGTGATCACAGGATTTCGTTATTTTTGCTCTAGCTATCATAGTTAACCAGAAAATCGACTTTAAAGTTTATCATGAAAAAATTTCAAAAAAATCAATTTTTTTGAGTGATCACAGGATTTCGTTATTTTTGCTCTAGCTATCATAGTTAACCAGAAAATCGACTTTAAAGTTTTTCATGAAAAAATTTCAAAAAATGAATTTTTTTGAGTGATCACAGGATTTCGTTATTTTTGCTCTAGCTATCATAGTTAACCAGAAAATCGACTTTAAAGTTTTTCATGAAAAAATTTCAAAAAAATCAATTTTTTTGAGTGATCACAGGATTTTGTTATTTTTGCTCTAGCTATCATAGTTAACCAGAAAATCGACTTTAAAGTTTATCATGAAAAAATTTCAAAAAAATTAATTTTTTTGAGTGATCACAGGATTTCGTTATTTTTGCTCTAGCTATCATAGTTAACCAGAAAATCGACTTTAAAGTTTTTCATGAAAAAATTTCATAAAAATGAATTTTTTTGAGTGATCACAGGATTTCGTTATTTTTGCTCTAGCTATCATAGTTAACCAGAAAATCGACTTTAAAGTTTTTCATGAAAAAATTTCAAAAAAAGTAATTTTTTTGAGTGATCACAGGATTTCGTTATTTTTGCTCTAGCTATCATAGTTAACCAGAAAATCGACTTTAAAGTTTTTCATGAAAAAATTTCAAAAAAATTAATTTTTTTGAGTGATCACAGGATTTCGTTATTTTTGCTCTAGCTATCATAGTTAACCAGAAAATCGACTTTAAAGTTTTTCATGAAAAAATTTCAAAAAAATTAATTTTTTTGAGTGATCACAGGATTTCGTTATTTTTGCTCTAACTATCATAGTTAACCAGAAAATCGACTTTAAAGTTTTTCATGAACAAATTTCATAAAAATGAATTTTTTTGAGTGATCACAGGATTTCGTTATTTTTGCTCTAGCTATCATAGTTAACCAGAAAATCGACTTTAAAGTTTTTCATGAAAAAATTTCAAAAAAATCAATTTTTTTGAGTGATCACAGGATTTTGTTATTTTTGCTCTAGCTATCATAGTTAACCAGAAAATCGACTTTAAAGTTTATCATGAAAAAATTTCAAAAAAATCAGTTTTTTTAAGTGATCACAGGATTTCGTTATTTTTGCTCTAGCTATCATAATTAACCAGAAAATCGACTTTAAAGTTTTTTATGAAAAAATTTCATAAAAATGAATTTTTTTGAGTGATCACAGGATTTCGTTATTTTTGCTCTAGCTATCATAGTTAACCAGAAAATCGACTTTAAAGTTTTTCATGAAAAAATTTCAAAAAAATCAATTTTTTTGAGTGATCACAGGATTTCGTTATTTTTGCTCTAGCTATCATAGTTAACCAGAAAATCGACTTTAAAGTTTTTCATGCAAAAAATTTCAAAAAAATCAATTTTTTTGAGTGATCACAGGATTTCGTTATTTTTGCTCTAGCTATCATAGTTAACCAGAAAATCGACTTTAAAGTTTATCATGAAAAAATTTCAAAAAAATCAATTTTTTTGAGTGATCACAGGATTTCGTTATTTTTGCTCTAGCTATCATAGTTAACCAGAAAATCGACTTTAAAGTTTATCATGAAAAAATTTCAAAAAAATCATTTTTTGAGTGATCACAGGATTTCGTTATTTTTGCTCTAGCTATCATAGTTAACCAGAAAATCGACTTTAAAGTTTATCATGAAAAAATTTCAAAAAAATCAATTTTTTTGAGTGATCACAGGATTTCGTTATTTTTGCTCTAGCTATCATAGTTAACCAGAAAATCGACTTTAAAGTTTTTCATGAAAAAATTTCATAAAAATGAATTTTTTTGAGTGATCACAGGATTTCGTTATTTTTGCTCTAGCTATCATAGTTAACCAGAAAATCGACTTTAAAGTTTTTCATGAAAAAATTTCAAAAAAATCAATTTTTTTGAGTGATCACAGGATTTCGTTATTTTTGCTCTAGCTATCATAGTTAACCAGAAAATCGACTTTAAAGTTTATCATGAAAAAATTTCAAAAAAATCAATTTTTTTGAGTGATCACAGGATTTCGTTATTTTTGCTCTAGCTATCATAGTTAACCAGAAAATCGACTTTAAAGTTTTTCATGAAAAAATTTCATAAAAATGAATTTTTTGAGTGATCACAGGATTTCGTTATTTTTGCTCTAGCTATCATAGTTAACCAGAAAATCGACTTTAAAGTTTTTCATGAAAAAATTTCATAAAAATGAATTTTTTTGAGTGATCACAGGATTTCGTTATTTTTGCTCTAGCTATCATAGTTAACCAGAAAATCGACTTTAAAGTTTTTCATGAAAAAATTTCAAAAAAATCAATTTTTTTGAGTGATCACAGGATTTCGTTATTTTTGCTCTAGCTATCATAGTTAACCAGAAAATCGACTTTAAAGTTTATCATGAAAAAATTTCAAAAAAATCATTTTTTGAGTGATCACAGGATTTCGTTATTTTTGCTCTAGCTATCATAGTTAACCAGAAAATCGACTTTAAAGTTTATCATGAAAAAATTTCAAAAAAATCAATTTTTTTGAGTGATCACAGGATTTCGTTATTTTTGCTCTAGCTATCATAGTTAACCAGAAAATCGACTTTAAAGTTTTTCATGAAAAAATTTCATAAAAATGAATTTTTTTGAGTGATCACAGGATTTCGTTATTTTTGCTCTAGCTATCATAGTTAACCAGAAAATCGACTTTAAAGTTTTTCATGAAAAAATTTCAAAAAAATCAATTTTTTTGAGTGATCACAGGATTTCGTTATTTTTGCTCTAGCTATCATAGTTAACCAGAAAATCGACTTTAAAGTTTTTCATGAAAAAATTTCAAAAAAATCAATTTTTTTGAGTGATCACAGGATTTCGTTATTTTTGCTCTAGCTATCATAGTTAACCAGAAAATCGACTTTAAAGTTTATCATGAAAAAATTTCAAAAAAATCAATTTTTTTGAGTGATCACAGGATTTCGTTATTTTTGCTCTAGCTATCATAGTTAACCAGAAAATCGACTTTAAAGTTTTTCATGAAAAAATTTC
The DNA here is from genome assembly GCA_933228675.1 of Stomorhina lunata. Lineage (NCBI taxonomy): Eukaryota > Metazoa > Arthropoda > Insecta > Diptera > Rhiniidae > Stomorhina > Stomorhina lunata. The sequence goes on from OW121744.1 coordinate 42,924,193, forward strand.
ATAAAAATGAATTTTTTGAGTGATCACAGGATTTCGTTATTTTTGCTCTAGCTATCATAGTTAACCAGAAAATCGACTTTAAAGTTTTTCATGAAAAAATTTCATAAAAATGAATTTTTTTGAGTGATCACAGGATTTCGTTATTTTTGCTCTAGCTATCATAGTTAACCAGAAAATCGACTTTAAAGTTTTTCATGAAAAAATTTCAAAAAAATCAATTTTTTTGAGTGATCACAGGATTTCGTTATTTTTGCTCTAGCTATCATAGTTAACCAGAAAATCGACTTTAAAGTTTATCATGAAAAAATTTCAAAAAAATCAATTTTTTTGAGTGATCACAGGATTTCGTTATTTTTGCTCTAGCTATCATAGTTAACCAGAAAATCGACTTTAAAGTTTTTCATGAAAAAATTTCATAAAAATGAATTTTTTTGAGTGATCACAGGATTTCGTTATTTTTGCTCTAGTTAACCATAGTTAACCAGAAAATCGACTTTAAAGTTTTTCATGAAAAAATTTCAAAAAAATCAATTTTTTTGAGTGATCACAGGATTTCGTTATTTTTGCTCTAGCTATCATAGTTAACCAGAAAATCGACTTTAAAGTTTATCATGAAAAAATTTCAAAAAAATCAATTTTTTTGAGTGATCACAGGATTTCGTTATTTTTGCTCTAGCTATCATAGTTAACCAGAAAATCGACTTTAAAGTTTTTCATGAAAAAATTTCAAAAAAATCAATTTTTTTGAGTGATCACAGGATTTCGTTATTTTTGCTCTAGCTATCATAGTTAACCAGAAAATCGACTTTAAAGTTTTTCATGAAAAAATTTCATAAAAATGAATTTTTTTGAGTGATCACAGGATTTCGTTATTTTTGCTCTAGCTATCATAGTTAACCAGAAAATCGACTTTAAAGTTTACCATGAAAAAATTTCAAAAAAATCAATTTTTTTGAGTGATCACAGGATTATGTTATTTTTGCTCTAGCTATCATAGTTAACCAGAAAATCGACTTTAAAGTTTTTCATGAAAAAATTTCAAAAAAATCAATTTTTTTGAGTGATCACAGGATTATGTTATTTTTGCTCTAGCTATCATAGTTAACCAGAAAATCGACTTTAAAGTTTATCGTGAAAAAATTTCAAAAAAATCAATTTTTTTGAGTGATCACAGGATTATGTTATTTTTGCTCTAGCTATCATAGTTAACCAGAAAATCGACTTTAAAGTTTTTCATGAAAAAATTTCAAAAAAATGAATATTTTTGTGTGATCACAGGATTTCGTTATTTTTGCTCTAGCTATTATAGTTAACCAGAAAATCGACTTTAAAGTTTTTCATGAAAAAATTTCAAAAAAATCAATTTTTTTGAGTGATCACAGGATTTCGTTATTTTTGCTCTAGCTATCATAGTTAACCAGAAAATCGACTTTAAAGTTTACCATGAAAAAATTTCAAAAAAATCAATTTTTTTGAGTGATCACAGGATTATGTTGTTTTTGCTCTAGCTATCATAGTTAACCAGAAAATCGACTTTAAAGTTTTTCATGAAAAAATTTCAAAAAAATGAATTTTTTTGTGTGATCACAGGATTTCGTTATTTTTGCTCTAGCTATCATAGTTAACCAGAAAATCGACTTTAAAGTTTACCATGAAAAAATTTCAAAAAAATTAATTTTTTTGAGTGATCACAGGATTTCGTTATTTTTGCTCTAGCTATCATAGTTAACCAGAAAATCGACTTTAAAGTTTATCATGAAAAAATTTCAAAAAAATCAATTTTTTTGAGTGATCACAGGATTTCGTTATTTTTGCTCTAGCTATCATAGTTAACCAGAAAATCGACTTTAAAGTTTATCATGAAAAAATTTCAAAAAAATCAATTTTTTTGAGTGATCACAGGATTTCGTTATTTTTGCTCTAGCTATCATAGTTAACCAGAAAATCGACTTTAAAGTTTTTCATGAAAAAATTTCATAAAAATGAATTTTTTTGAGTGATCACAGGATTTCGTTATTTTTGCTCTAGCTATCATAGTTAACCAGAAAATCGACTTTAAAGTTTTTCATGAAAAAATTTCAAAAAAAATAATTTTTTTGAGTGATCACAGGATTTCGTTATTTTTGCTCTAGCTATCATAGTTAACCAGAAAATCGACTTTAAAGTTATTCATGAAAAAATTTCAAAAAAATCAATTTTTTTGAGTGATCACAGGATTTTGTTATTTTTGCTCTAGCTATCATAGTTAACCAGAAAATCGACTTTAAAGTTTTTCATGAAAAAATTTCATAAAAATGAATTTTTTTGAGTGATCACAGGATTTCGTTATTTTTGCTCTAGCTATCATAGTTAACCAGAAAATCGACTTTAAAGTTTTTCATGAAAAAATTTCAAAAAAATCAATTTTTTTGAGTGATCACAGGATTTTGTTATTTTTGCTCTAGCTATCATAGTTAACCAGAAAATCGACTTTAAAGTTTATCATGAAAAAATTTCAAAAAAATCAGTTTTTTTAAGTGATCACAGGATTTCGTTATTTTTGCTCTAGCTATCATAATTAACCAGAAAATCGACTTTAAAGTTTTTTATGAAAAAATTTCATAAAAATGAATTTTTTTGAGTGATCACAGGATTTCGTTATTTTTGCTCTAGCTATCATAGTTAACCAGAAAATCGACTTTAAAGTTTTTCATGAAAAAATTTCAAAAAAATCAATTTTTTTGAGTGATCACAGGATTATGTTATTTTTGCTCTAGCTATCATAGTTAACCAGAAAATCGACTTTAAAGTTTATCGTGAAAAAATTTCAAAAAAATCAATTTTTTTGAGTGATCACAGGATTATGTTATTTTTGCTCTAGCTATCATAGTTAACCAGAAAATCGACTTTAAAGTTTTTCATGAAAAAATTTCAAAAAAATGAATTTTTTTGTGTGATCACAGGATTTCGTTATTTTTGCTCTAGCTATTATAGTTAACCAGAAAATCGACTTTAAAGTTTCAAAAAAATCAATTTTTTTGAGTGATCACAGGATTTCGTTATTTTTGCTCTAGCTATCATAATTAACCAGAAAATCGACTTTAAAGTTTTTTATGAAAAAATTTCATAAAAATGAATTTTTTTGAGTGATCACAGGATTTCGTTATTTTTGCTCTAGCTATCATAGTTAACCAGAAAATCGACTTTAAAGTTTTTCATGAAAAAATTTCAAAAAAATCAATTTTTTTGAGTGATCACAGGATTATGTTATTTTTGCTCTAGCTATCATAGTTAACCAGAAAATCGACTTTAAAGTTTTTCATGAAAAAATTTCAAAAAAATGAATTTTTTTGTGTGATCACAGGATTTCGTTATTTTTGCTCTAGCTATCATAGTTAACCAGAAAATCGACTTTAAAGTTTATCATGAAAAAATTTCAAAAAAATCAATTTTTTTGAGTGATCACAGGATTTCGTTATTTTTGCTCTAGCTATCATAGTTAACCAGAAAATCGACTTTAAAGTTTTTCATGAAAAAATTTCAAAAAAATCAATTTTTTTGAGTGATCACAGGATTTCGTTATTTTTGCTCTAGCTATCATAGTTAACCAGAAAATCGACTTTAAAGTTTTTCATGAAAAAATTTCAAAAAAATCAATTTTTTTGAGTGATCACAGGATTTTGTTATTTTTGCTCTAGCTATCATAGTTAACCAGAAAATCGACTTTAAAGTTTATCATGAAAAAATTTCAAAAAAATCAGTTTTTTTAAGTGATCACAGGATTTCGTTATTTTTGCTCTAGCTATCATAATTAACCAGAAAATCGACTTTAAAGTTTTTTATGAAAAAATTTCATAAAAATGAATTTTTTTGAGTGATCACAGGATTTCGTTATTTTTGCTCTAGCTATCATAGTTAACCAGAAAATCGACTTTAAAGTTTTTCATGAAAAAATTTCAAAAAAATTAATTTTTTTGAGTGATCACAGGATTTCGTTATTTTTGCTCTAGCTATCATAGTTAACCAGAAAATCGACTTTAAAGTTTTTCATGAAAAAATTTCAAAAAAATCAATTTTTTTGAGTGATCACAGGATTTCGTTATTTTTGCTCTAGCTATCATAATTAACCAGAAAATCGACTTTAAAGTTTTTTATGAAAAAATTTCATAAAAATGAATTTTTTTGAGTGATCACAGGATTTCGTTATTTTTGCTCTAGCTATCATAGTTAACCAGAAAATCGACTTTAAAGTTTTTCATGAAAAAATTTCAAAAAAATCAATTTTTTTGAGTGATCACAGGATTATGTTATTTTTGCTCTAGCTATCATAGTTAACCAGAAAATCGACTTTAAAGTTTACCATGAAAAAATTTCAAAAAAATCAATTTTTTTGAGTGATCACAGGATTATGTTATTTTTGCTCTAGCTATCATAGTTAACCAGAAAATCGACTTTAAAGTTTTTCATGAAAAAATTTCAAAAAAATGAATTTTTTTGTGTGATCACAGGATTTCGTTATTTTTGCTCTAGCTATCATAGTTAACCAGAAAATCGACTTTAAAGTTTACCATGAAAAAATTTCAAAAAAATCAATTTTTTTGAGTGATCACAGGATTATGTTATTTTTGCTCTAGCTATCATAGTTAACCAGAAAATCGACTTTAAAGTTTTTCATGAAAAAATTTCAAAAAAATCAATTTTTTTGTGTGATCACAGGATTTCGTTATTTTTGCTCTAGCTATCATAGTTAACCAGAAAATCGACTTTAAAGTTTACCATGAAAAAATTTCAAAAAAATCAATTTTTTTGAGTGATCACAGGATTATGTTATTTTTGCTCTAGCTATCATAGTTAACCAGAAAATCGACTTTAAAGTTTTTCATGAAAAAATTTCAAAAAAATAATTTTTTTGTGTGATCACAGGATTTCGTTATTTTTGCTCTAGCTATTATAGTTAACCAGAAAATCGACTTTAAAGTTTTTCATGAAAAAATTTCCAAAAAATCAATTTTTTTGAGTGATCACAGGATTTCGTTATTTTTGCTCTAGCTATCATAGTTAACCAGAAAATCGACTTTAAAGTTTATCATGAAAAAATTTCAAAAAAATCAATTTTTTTGAGTGATCACAGGATTATGTTATTTTTGCTCTAGCTATCATAGTTAACCAGAAAATCGACTTTAAAGTTTTTCATGAAAAAATTTCCAAAAAATCAATTTTTTTGAGTGATCACAGGATTTCGTTATTTTTGCTCTAGCTATCATAGTTAACCAGAAAATCGACTTTAAAGTTTATCATGAAAAAATTTCAAAAAAATCAATTTTTTTGAGTGATCACAGGATTATGTTATTTTTGCTCTAGCTATCATAGTTAACCAGAAAATCGACTTTAAAGTTTTTCATGAAAAAATTTCCAAAAAATCAATTTTTTTGAGTGATCACAGGATTTCGTTATTTTTGCTCTAGCTATCATAGTTAACCAGAAAATCGACTTTAAAGTTTATCATGAAAAAATTTCAAAAAAATCAATTTTTTTGAGTGATCACAGGATTATGTTATTTTTGCTCTAGCTATCATAGTTAACCAGAAAATCGACTTTAAAGTTTTTCATGAAAAAATTTCCAAAAAATCAATTTTTTTGAGTGATCACAGGATTTCGTTATTTTTGCTCTAGCTATCATAGTTAACCAGAAAATCGACCTTAAAGTTTATCATGAAAAAATTTCAAAAAAATCAATTTTTTTGAATGATCACAGGATTATGTTATTTTTGCTCTAGCTATCATAGTTAACCAGAAAATCGACTTTAAAGTTTTTCATGAAAAAATTTCCAAAAAATCAATTTTTTTGAGTGATCACAGGATTTCGTTATTTTTGCTCTAGCTATCATAGTTAACCAGAAAATCGACTTTAAAGTTTATCATGAAAAAATTTCAAAAAAATCAATTTTTTTGGGTGATCACAGGATTATGTTATTTTTGCTCTAGCTATCATAGTTAACCAGAAAATCGACTTTAAAGTTTATCATGAAAAAATTTCAAAAAATCAATTTTTTTGAGTGATCACAGGATTATGTTATTTTTGCTCTAGCTATCATAGTTAACCAGAAAATCGACTTTAAAGTTTATCATGAAAAAATTTCAAAAAAATCAATTTTTTTGGGTGATCACAGGATTATGTTATTTTTGCTCTAGCTATCATAGTTAACCAGAAAATCGACTTTAAAGATTTTCATGAAAAAATTTCATAAAAATGAATTTTTTTGAGTGATCACAGGATTTCGTTATTTTTGCTCTAGCTATCATAGTTAACCAGAAAATCGACTTTAAAGATTTTCATGAAAAAATTTCATAAAAATGAATTTTTTTGAGTGATCACAGGATTTCGTTATTTTTGCTCTAGCTATCATAGTTAACCAGAAAATCGACTTTAAAGTTTATCATGAAAAAATTTCAAAAAAATCAATTTTTTTGAGTGATCACAGGATTTCGTTATTTTTGCTCTAGCTATCATAGTTAACCAGAAAATCGACTTTAAAGTTTTTCATAAAAAATTTCAAAAAAATCAATTTTTTTGAGTGATCACAGGATTTCGTTATTTTTGCTCTAGCTATCATAGTTAACCAGAAAATCGACTTTAAAGTTTTTCATGAAAAAATTTCATAAAAATGAATTTTTTTGAGTGATCACAGGATTTCGTTATTTTTGCTCTAGCTATCATAGTTAACCAGAAAATCGACTTTAAAGTTTATCATGAAAAAATTTCATAAAAATGAATTTTTTTGAGTGATCACAGGATTTCGTTATTTTTGCTCTAGCTATCATAGTTAACCAGAAAATCGACTTTAAAGTTTTTCATGAAAAAATTTCAAAAAAATCAATTTTTTTGAGTGATCACATGATTTCGTTATTTTTGCTCTAGCTATCATAGTTAACCAGAAAATCGACTTTAAAGTTTATCATGAAAAAATTTCAAAAAAATCAAGTTTTTTGAGTGATTACAGGATTTCGTTATTTGTGCTCTAGCTATCATAGTTAACCAGAAAATCGACTTTAAAGTTTATCATGAAAAAATTTCAAAAAAATCAATTTTTTTGAGTGATTACAGGATTTCGTTATTTTTGCTCTAGCTATCATAGTTAACCAGAAAATCGACTTTAAAGTTTATCATGAAAAAATTTCAAAAAAATCAATTTTTTCGAGTGATCACAGGATTTCGTTATTTTTGCTCTAGCTATCATAGTTAACCAGAAAATCGACTTTAAAGTTTTTCATAAAAAATTTCAAAAAAATCAATTTTTTTGAGTGATCGCAGGATTTCGTTATTTTTGCTCTAGCTATCATAGTTAACCAGAAAATCGACTTTAAAGTTTTTCATGAAAAAATTTAATAAAAATGAATTTTTTTGAGTGATCACAGGATTTCGTTATTTTTGCTCTAGCTATCATAGTTAACCAGAAAATCGACTTTAAAGTTTTTCATAAAAAATTTCAAAAAAATCAATTTTTTTGAGTGATCGCAGGATTTCGTTATTTTTGCTCTAGCTATCATAGTTAACCAGAAAATCGACTTTAAAGTTTATCATGAAAAAATTTCAAAAAAATCAATTTTTTCGAGTGATCACAGGATTTCGTTATTTTTGCTCTAGCTATCATAATTAACCAGAAAATCGACTTTAAAGTTTTTCATGAAAAAATTTCAAAAAAATTAATTTTTTTGAGTGATCGCAGGATTTCGTTATTTTTGCTCTAGCTATCATAGTTAACCAGAAAATCGACTTTAAAGTTTTTCATGAAAAAATTTCATAAAAATGAATTTTTTTGAGTGATCACAGGATTTCGTTATTTTTGCTCTAGCTATCATAGTTAACCAGAAAATCGACTTTAAAGTTTATCATGAAAAAATTTCAAAAAAATCAATTTTTTTGAGTGATCACAGGATTTCGTTATTTTTGCTCTAGCTATCATAGTTAACCAGAAAATCGACTTTAAAGTTTTTCATAAAAAATTTCAAAAAAATCAATTTTTTTAAGTGATCACAGGATTTCGTTATTTTTGCTCTAGCTATCATAATTAACCAGAAAATCGACTTTAAAGTTTTTCATGAAAAAATTTCAAAAAAATCAAGTTTTTTGAGTGATTACAGGATTTCGTTATTTGTGCTCTAGCTATCATAGTTAACCAGAAAATCGACTTTAAAGTTTATCATGAAAAAATTTCAAAAAAATCAATTTTTTTGAGTGATCGCAGGATTTCGTTATTTTTGCTCTAGCTATCATAATTAACCAGAAAATCGACTTTAAAGTTTTTCATAAAAAATTTCAAAAAAATCAATTTTTTTGAGTGATCACAGGATTTCGTTATTTTTGCTCTAGCTATCATAGTTAACCAGAAAATCGACTTTAAAGTTTTTCATAAAAAATTTCAAAAAAATCAATTTTTTTGAGTGATCGCAGGATTTCGTTATTTTTGCTCTAGCTATCATAGTTAACCAGAAAATCGACTTTAAAGTTTTTCATAAAAAATTTCAAAAAAATCAATTTTTTTGAGTGATCACAGGATTTCGTTATTTTTGCTCTAGCTATCATAGTTAACCAGAAAATCGACTTTAAAGTTTTTCATAAAAAATTTCAAAAAAATCAATTTTTTTGAGTGATCACAGGATTTCGTTATTTTTGCTCTAGCTATCATAGTTAACCAGAAAATCGACTTTAAAGTTTATCATGAAAAAATTTCAAAAAAATCAAGTTTTTTGAGTGATTACAGGATTTCGTTATTTGTGCTCTAGCTATCATAGTTAACCAGAAAATCGACTTTAAAGTTTATCATGAAAAAATTTAATAAAAATGAATTTTTTTGAGTGATCACAGGATTTCGTTATTTTTGCTCTAGCTATCATAGTTAACCAGAAAATCGACTTTAAAGTTTTTCATAAAAAATTTCAAAAAAATCAATTTTTTTGAGTGATCACAGGATTTCGTTATTTTTGCTCTAGCTATCATAGTTAACCAGAAAATCGACTTTAAAGTTTATCATGAAAAAATTTCAAAAAAATCAAGTTTTTTGAGTGATTACAGGATTTCGTTATTTGTGCTCTAGCTATCATAGTTAACCAGAAAATCGACTTTAAAGTTTATCATGAAAAAATTTCAAAAAAATCAATTTTTTTGAGTGATCGCAGGATTTCGTTATTTTTGCTCTAGCTATCATAATTAACCAGAAAATCGACTTTAAAGTTTTTCATGAAAAAATTTAATAAAAATGAATTTTTTTGAGTGATCACAGGATTTCGTTATTTTTGCTCTAGCTATCATAGTTAACCAGAAAATCGACTTTAAAGTTTTTCATAAAAAATTTCAAAAAAATCAATTTTTTTGAGTGATCGCAGGATTTCGTTATTTTTGCTCTAGCTATCATAGTTAACCAGAAAATCGACTTTAAAGTTTTTCATGAAAAAAATTTAATAAAAATGAATTTTTTTGAGTGATCACAGGATTTCGTTATTTTTGCTCTAGCTATCATAGTTAACCAGAAAATCGACTTTAAAGTTTTTCATAAAAAATTTCAAAAAAATCAATTTTTTTGAGTGATCGCAGGATTTCGTTATTTTTGCTCTAGCTATCATAGTTAACCAGAAAATCGACTTTAAAGTTTATCATGAAAAAATTTCAAAAAAATCAATTTTTTCGAGTGATCACAGGATTTCGTTATTTTTGCTCTAGCTATCATAATTAACCAGAAAATCGACTTTAAAGTTTTTCATGAAAAAATTTCAAAAAAATTAATTTTTTTGAGTGATCGCAGGATTTCGTTATTTTTGCTCTAGCTATCATAGTTAACCAGAAAATCGACTTTAAAGTTTTTCATGAAAAAATTTCATAAAAATGAATTTTTTTGAGTGATCACAGGATTTCGTTATTTTTGCTCTAGCTATCATAGTTAACCAGAAAATCGACTTTAAAGTTTATCATGAAAAAATTTCAAAAAAATCAATTTTTTTGAGTGATCACAGGATTTCGTTATTTTTGCTCTAGCTATCATAGTTAACCAGAAAATCGACTTTAAAGTTTTTCATAAAAAATTTCAAAAAAATCAATTTTTTTAAGTGATCACAGGATTTCGTTATTTTTGCTCTAGCTATCATAGTTAACCAGAAAAATCGACTTTAAAGTTTTTCATGAAAAAATTTCAAAAAAATCAATTTTTTTGAGTGATCACAGGATTTCGTTATTTTTGCTCTAGCTATCATAGTTAACCAGAAAATCGACTTTAAAGTTTATCATGAAAAAATTTCAAAAAAATCAATTTTTTTGAGTGATCACAGGATTTCGTTATTTTTGCTCTAGCTATCATAGTTAACCAGAAAATCGACTTTAAAGTTTATCATGAAAAAATTTCAAAAAAATCAATTTTTTTGAGTGATCACAGGATTTCGTTATTTTTGCTCTAGCTATCATAGTTAACCAGAAAATCGACTTTAAAGTTTATCATGAAAAAATTTCAAAAAAAATAATTTTTTTGAGTGATCAGAGGATTTCGTTATTTTTGCTCTAGCTATCATAGTTAACCAGAAAATCGACTTTAAAGTTTTTCATAAAAAATTTCAAAAAAATCAATTTTTTTTGAGTGATCACAGGATTTCGTTATTTTTGCTCTAGCTATCATAGTTAACCAGAAAATCGACTTTAGAGTTTTTTATGAAAAAATTTCATAAAAATGAATTTTTTTGAGTGATCACAGGATTTCGTTATTTTTGCTCTAGCTATCATAGTTAACCAGAAAATCGACTTTAAAGTTTATCATGAAAAAATTTCATAAAAATGAATTTTTTTGAGTGATCACAGGATTTCGTTATTTTTGCTCTAGCTATCATAGTTAACCAGAAAATCGACTTTAGAGTTTTTTATGAAAAAATTTCAAAAAAATCAATTTTTTTGAGTGATCACAGGATTTCGTTATTTTTGCTCTAGCTATCATAGTTAACCAGAAAATCGACTTTAAAGTTTTTCATAAAAAATTTCAAAAAAATCAATTTTTTTGAGTGATCACAGGATTTCGTTATTTTTGCTCTAGCTATCATAGTTAACCAGAAAATCGACTTTAAAGTTTTTCATGAAAAAATTTCAAAAAAATCAATTTTTTTGAGTGATCACAGGATTTCGTTATTTTTTGCTCTAGCTATCATAGTTAACCAGAAAATCGACTTTAAAGTTTATCATGAAAAAATTTCAAAAAAATCAATTTTTTTGAGTGATCACAGGATTTCGTTATTTTTGCTCTAGCTATCATAGTTAACCAGAAAATCGACTTTAAAGTTTATCATGAAAAAATTTCAAAAAAATCAATTTTTTGAGTGATCACAGGATTTCGTTATTTTTGCTCTAGCTATCATAGTTAACCAGAAAATCGACTTTAAAGTTTTTCATGAAAAAATTTCAAAAAAATCAATTTTTTTGAGTGATCACAGGATTTCGTTATTTTTGCTCTAGCTATCATAGTTAACCAGAAAATCGACTTTAAAGTTTTTCATGAAAAAATTTCAAAAAAATTAATTTTTTTGAGTGATCACAGGATTTCGTTATTTTTGCTCTAGCTATCATAGTTAACCAGAAAATCGACTTTAAAGTTTTTCATGAAAAAATTTCAAAAAAAATGAATTTTTTTGAGTGATCACAGGATTTCGTTATTTTTGCTCTAGCTATCATAGTTAACCAGAAAATCGACTTTAAAGTTTTTCATGAAAAAATTTCAAAAAAAATAATTTTTTTGAGTGATCACAGGATTTCGTTATTTTTGCTCTAGCTATCATAGTTAACCAGAAAATCGACTTTAAAGTTTATCATGAAAAAATTTCAAAAAAATCAATTTTTTTGAGTGATCACAGGATTTCGTTATTTTTGCTCTAGCTATCATAGTTAACCAGAAAATCGACTTTAAAGTTTTTCATGAAAAAATTTCAAAAAAATCAATTTTTTTGAGTGATCACAGGATTTCGTTATTTTTGCTCTAGCTATCATAGTTAACCAGAAAATCGACTTTAAAGTTTTTTATGAAAAAATTTCATAAAAATGAATTTTTTTGAGTGATCACAGGATTTCGTTATTTTTGCTCTAGCTATCATAGTTAACCAGAAAATCGACTTTAAAGTTTGTCATGAAAAAATTTCAAAAAAATCATTTTTTGAGTGATCACAGGATTTCGTTATTTTTGCTCTAGCTATCATAGTTAACCAGAAAATCGACTTTAAAGTTTATCATGAAAAAATTTCAAAAAAATCAATTTTTTTGAGTGATCACAGGATTTCGTTATTTTTGCTCTAGCTATCATAGTTAACCAGAAAATCGACTTTAAAGTTTTTCATGAAAAAATTTCAAAAAAATGAATTTTTTTGAGTGATCACAGGATTTCGTTATTTTTGCTCTAGCTATCATAGTTAACCAGAAAATCGACTTTAAAGTTTTTCATGAAAAAATTTCAAAAAAATCAATTTTTTTGAGTGATCACAGGATTTTGTTATTTTTGCTCTAGCTATCATAGTTAACCAGAAAATCGACTTTAAAGTTTATCATGAAAAAATTTCAAAAAAATTAATTTTTTTGAGTGATCACAGGATTTCGTTATTTTTGCTCTAGCTATCATAGTTAACCAGAAAATCGACTTTAAAGTTTTTCATGAAAAAATTTCATAAAAATGAATTTTTTTGACTGATCACAGGATTTCGTTATTTTTGCTCTAGCTATCATAGTTAACCAGAAAATCGACTTTAAAGTTTTTCATGAAAAAATTTCAAAAAAAGTAATTTTTTTGAGTGATCACAGGATTTCGTTATTTTTGCTCTAGCTATCATAGTTAACCAGAAAATCGACTTTAAAGTTTTTCATGAAAAAATTTCAAAAAAATTAATTTTTTTGAGTGATCACAGGATTTCGTTATTTTTGCTCTAGCTATCATAGTTAACCAGAAAATCGACTTTAAAGTTTTTCATGAAAAAATTTCAAAAAAATTAATTTTTTTGAGTGATCACAGGATTTCGTTATTTTTGCTCTAGCTATCATAGTTAACCAGAAAATCGACTTTAAAGTTTTTCATGAAAAAATTTCATAAAAATGAATTTTTTTGAGTGATCACAGGATTTCGTTATTTTTGCTCTAGCTATCATAGTTAACCAGAAAATCGACTTTAAAGTTTTTCATGAAAAAATTTCAAAAAAATCAATTTTTTGAGTGATCACAGGATTTTGTTATTTTTGCTCTAGCTATCATAGTTAACCAGAAAATCGACTTTAAAGTTTATCATGAAAAAATTTCAAAAAAATCAGTTTTTTTAAGTGATCACAGGATTTCGTTATTTTTGCTCTAGCTATCATAATTAACCAGAAAATCGACTTTAAAGTTTTTTATGAAAAAATTTCATAAAAATGAATTTTTTTGAGTGATCACAGGATTTCGTTATTTTTGCTCTAGCTATCATAGTTAACCAGAAAATCGACTTTAAAGTTTTTCATGAAAAAATTTCAAAAAAATCAATTTTTTTGAGTGATCACAGGATTTCGTTATTTTTGCTCTAGCTATCATAGTTAACCAGAAAATCGGACTTTAAAGTTTTTCATGAAAAAATTTCAAAAAAATCAATTTTTTTGAGTGATCACAGGATTTCGTTATTTTTGCTCTAGCTATCATAGTTAACCAGAAAATCGACTTTAAAGTTTATCATGAAAAAATTTCAAAAAAATCATTTTTTGAGTGATCACAGGATTTCGTTATTTTTGCTCTAGCTATCATAGTTAACCAGAAAATCGACTTTAAAGTTTATCATGAAAAAATTTCAAAAAAATCAATTTTTTTTGAGTGATCACAGGATTTCGTTATTTTTGCTCTAGCTATCATAGTTAACCAGAAAATCGACTTTAAAGTTTTTCATGAAAAAATTTCATAAAAATGAATTTTTTTGAGTGATCACAGGATTTCGTTATTTTTGCTCTAGCTATCATAGTTAACCAGAAAATCGACTTTAAAGTTTTTCATGAAAAAATTTCAAAAAAATCAATTTTTTTGAGTGATCACAGGATTTCGTTATTTTTGCTCTAGCTATCATAGTTAACCAGAAAATCGACTTTAAAGTTCATCATGAAAAAATTTCAAAAAAATCAATTTTTTTGAGTGATCACAGGATTTCGTTATTTTGCTCTAGCTATCATAGTTAACCAGAAAATCGACTTTAAAGTTTTTCATGAAAAAATTTCATAAAAATGAATTTTTTGAGTGATCACAGGATTTCGTTATTTTTGCTCTAGCTATCATAGTTAACCAGAAAATCGACTTTAAAGTTTTTCATGAAAAAATTTCATAAAAATGAATTTTTTTGAGTGATCACAGGATTTCGTTATTTTTGCTCTAGCTATCATAGTTAACCAGAAAATCGACTTTAAAGTTTTTCATGAAAAAATTTCAAAAAAATCAATTTTTTTGAGTGATCACAGGATTTCGTTATTTTTGCTCTAGCTATCATAGTTAACCAGAAAATCGACTTTAAAGTTTATCATGAAAAAATTTCAAAAAAATCAATTTTTTGAGTGATCACAGGATTTCGTTATTTTTGCTCTAGCTATCATAGTTAACCAGAAAATCGACTTTAAAGTTTTTCATGAAAAAAATTTCATAAAAATGAATTTTTTTGAGTGATCACAGGATTTCGTTATTTTTGCTCTAGCTATCATAGTTAACCAGAAAATCGACTTTAAAGTTTTTCATGAAAAAATTTCAAAAAAATCAATTTTTTTGAGTGATCACAGGATTTCGTTATTTTTGCTCTAGCTATCATAGTTAACCAGAAAATCGACTTTAAAGTTCATCATGAAAAAATTTCAAAAAAATCAATTTTTTTGAGTGATCACAGGATTTCGTTATTTTTGCTCTAGCTATCATAGTTAACCAGAAAATCGACTTTAAAGTTTTTCATGAAAAAATTTCATAAAAATGAATTTTTTGAGTGATCACAGGATTTCGTTATTTTTGCTCTAGCTATCATAGTTAACCAGAAAATCGACTTTAAAGTTTTTCATGAAAAAATTTCATAAAAATGAATTTTTTTGAGTGATCACAGGATTTCGTTATTTTTGCTCTAGCTATCATAGTTAACCAGAAAATCGACTTTAAAGTTTTTCATGAAAAAATTTCAAAAAAATCAATTTTTTTGAGTGATCACAGGATTTCGTTATTTTTGCTCTAGCTATCATAGTTAACCAGAAAATCGACTTTAAAGTTTATCATGAAAAAATTTCAAAAAAATCAATTTTTTTGAGTGATCACAGGATTTCGTTATTTTTGCTCTAGCTATCATAGTTAACCAGAAAATCGACTTTAAAGTTTTTCATGAAAAAATTTCATAAAAATGAATTTTTTTGAGTGATCACAGGATTTCGTTATTTTTGCTCTAGCTATCATAGTTAACCAGAAAATCGACTTTAAAGTTTTTCATGAAAAAATTTCAAAAAAATCAATTTTTTTGAGTGATCACAGGATTTCGTTATTTTTGCTCTAGCTATCATAGTTAACCAGAAAATCGACTTTAAAGTTTATCATGAAAAAATTTCAAAAAAATCAATTTTTTTGAGTGATCACAGGATTTCGTTATTTTTGCTCTAGCTATCATAGTTAACCAGAAAATCGACTTTAAAGTTTTTCATGAAAAAATTTAAAAAAAATTAATTTTTTTGAGTGATCACAGGATTTCGTTATTTTTGCTCTAGCTATCATAGTTAACCAGAAAATCGACTTTAAAGTTTTTCATGAAAAAATTTCATAAAAATGAATTTTTTTGAGTGATCACAGGATTTCGTTATTTTTGCTCTAGCTATCATAGTTAACCAGAAAATCGACTTTAAAGTTATTCATGAAAAAATTTCAAAAAAATCAATTTTTTTGAGTGATCACAGGATTTTGTTATTTTTGCTCTAGCTATCATAGTTAACCAGAAAATCGACTTTAAAGTTTATCATGAAAAAATTTCAAAAAAATCAATTTTTTTGAGTGATCACAGGATTTTGTTATTTTTGCTCTAGCTATCATAGTTAACCAGTAAATCGACTTTAAAGTTTTTCATGAAAAAATTTAATAAAAATGAATTTTTTTGAGTGATCACAGGATTTCGTTTTTTTTGCTCTAGCTATCATAGTTAACCAGAAAATCGACTTTAAAGTTTTTCATGAAAAAATTTCAAAAAAATAAATTTTTTTGAGTGATCACAGGATTTCGTTATTTTTGCTCTAGCTATCATAGTTAACCAGTAAATCGACTTTAAAGTTTTTCATGAAAAAATTTCATAAAAATGAATTTTTTTGAGTGATCACAGGATTTCGTTATTTTTGCTCTAGCTATCATAGTTAACCAGAAAATCGACTTTAAAGTTTTTCATGAAAAAATTTCAAAAAAATCAATTTTTTTGAGTGATCACAGGATTTCGTTATTTTTGCTCTAGCTATCATAGTTAACCAGAAAATCGACTTTAAAGTTTTTCATGAAAAAATTTCAAAAAAATCAATTTTTTTGAGTGATCACAGGATTTCGTTATTTTTGCTCTAGCTATCATAATTAACCAGAAAATCGACTTTAAAGTTTTTTATGAAAAAATTTCATAAAAATGAATTTTTTTGAGTGATCACAGGATTTCGTTATTTTTGCTCTAGCTATCATAGTTAACCAGAAAATCGACTTTAAAGTTTTTCATGAAAAAATTTCAAAAAAATCAATTTTTTTGAGTGATCACAGGATTATGTTATTTTTGCTCTAGCTATCATAGTTAACCAGAAAATCGACTTTAAAGTTTATCGTGAAAAAATTTCAAAAAAATCAATTTTTTTGAGTGATTATGTTATTTTTGCTCTAGCTATCATAGTTAACCAGAAAATCGACTTTAAAGTTTTTCATGAAAAAATTTCAAAAAAATGAATTTTTTTGTGTGATCACAGGATTTCGTTATTTTTGCTCTAGCTATTATAGTTAACCAGAAAATCGACTTTAAAGTTTTTCATGAAAAAATTTCAAAAAAATCAATTTTTTTGAGTGATCACAGGATTTCGTTATTTTTGCTCTAGCTATCATAGTTAACCAGAAAATCGACTTTAAAGTTTACCATGAAAAAATTTCAAAAAAATCAATTTTTTTGAGTGATCACAGGATTATGTTATTTTTGCTCTAGCTATCATAGTTAACCAGAAAATCGACTTTAAAGTTTACCATGAAAAAATTTCAAAAAAATCAATTTTTTTGAGTGATCACAGGATTATGTTGTTTTTGCTCTAGCTATCATAGTTAACCAGAAAATCGACTTTAAAGTTTTTCATGAAAAAATTTCAAAAAAATGAATTTTTTTGTGTGATCACAGGATTTCGTTATTTTTGCTCTAGCTATCATAGTTAACCAGAAAATCGACTTTAAAGTTTATCATGAAAAAATTTCAAAAAAATTAATTTTTTTGAGTGATCACAGGATTTCGTTATTTTTGCTCTAGCTATCATAGTTAACCAGAAAATCGACTTTAAAGTTTACCATGAAAAAATTTCAAAAAAATTAATTTTTTTGAGTGATCACAGGATTTCGTTATTTTTGCTCTAGCTATCATAGTTAACCAGAAAATCGACTTTAAAGTTTATCATGAAAAAATTTCAAAAAAATCAATTTTTTTGAGTGATCACAGGATTTCGTTATTTTTGCTCTAGCTATCATAGTTAACCAGAAAATCGACTTTAAAGTTTATCATGAAAAAATTTCAAAAAAATCAATTTTTTTGAGTGATCACAGGATTTCGTTATTTTTGCTCTAGCTATCATAGTTAACCAGAAAATCGACTTTAAAGTTTTTCATGAAAAAATTTCATAAAAATGAATTTTTTTGAGTGATCACAGGATTTCGTTATTTTTGCTCTAGCTATCATAGTTAACCAGAAAATCGACTTTAAAGTTTTTCATGAAAAAATTTCAAAAAAAATAATTTTTTTGAGTGATCACAGGATTTCGTTATTTTTGCTCTAGCTATCATAGTTAACCAGAAAATCGACTTTAAAGTTATTCATGAAAAAATTTCAAAAAAATCAATTTTTTTGAGTGATCACAGGATTTTGTTATTTTTGCTCTAGCTATCATAGTTAACCAGAAAATCGACTTTAAAGTTTTTCATGAAAAAATTTCATAAAAATGAATTTTTTTGAGTGATCACAGGATTTCGTTATTTTTGCTCTAGCTATCATAGTTAACCAGAAAATCGACTTTAAAGTTTTTCATGAAAAAATTTCAAAAAAATCAATTTTTTTGAGTGATCACAGGATTTTGTTATTTTTGCTCTAGCTATCATAGTTAACCAGAAAATCGACTTTAAAGTTTATCATGAAAAAATTTCAAAAAATCAGTTTTTTTAAGTGATCACAGGATTTCGTTATTTTTGCTCTAGCTATCATAATTAACCAGAAAATCGACTTTAAAGTTTTTTATGAAAAAATTTCATGAAAATGAATTTTTTTGAGTGATCACAGGATTTCGTTATTTTTGCTCTAGCTATCATAGTTAACCAGAAAATCGACTTTAAAGTTTTTCATGAAAAAATTTCAAAAAAATCAATTTTTTTGAGTGATCACAGGATTATGTTATTTTTGCTCTAGCTATCATAGTTAACCAGAAAATCGACTTTAAAGTTTATCGTGAAAAAATTTCAAAAAAATCAATTTTTTTGAGTGATCACAGGATTATGTTATTTTTGCTCTAGCTATCATAGTTAACCAGAAAATCGACTTTAAAGTTTTTCATGAAAAAATTTCAAAAAAATGAATTTTTTTGTGTGATCACAGGATTTCGTTATTTTTGCTCTAGCTATTATAGTTAACCAGAAAATCGACTTTAAAGTTTCAAAAAAATCAATTTTTTTGAGTGATCACAGGATTTCGTTATTTTTGCTCTAGCTATCATAATTAACCAGAAAATCGACTTTAAAGTTTTTTATGAAAAAATTTCATAAAAATGAATTTTTTTGAGTGATCACAGGATTTCGTTATTTTTGCTCTAGCTATCATAGTTAACCAGAAAATCGACTTTAAAGTTTTTCATGAAAAAATTTCAAAAAAATCAATTTTTTTGAGTGATCACAGGATTATGTTATTTTTGCTCTAGCTATCATAGTTAACCAGAAAATCGACTTTAAAGTTTATCGTGAAAAAATTTCAAAAAAATCAATTTTTTTGAGTGATCACAGGATTTCGTTATTTTTGCTCTAGCTATCATAATTAACCAGAAAATCGACTTTAAAGTTTTTTATGAAAAAATTTCATAAAAATGAATTTTTTTGAGTGATCACAGGATTTCGTTATTTTTGCTCTAGCTATCATAGTTAACCAGAAAATCGACTTTAAAGTTTTTCATGAAAAAATTTCAAAAAAATCAATTTTTTTGAGTGATCACAGGATTATGTTATTTTTGCTCTAGCTATCATAGTTAACCAGAAAATCGACTTTAAAGTTTTTCATGAAAAAATTTCAAAAAAATGAATTTTTTTGTGTGATCACAGGATTTCGTTATTTTTGCTCTAGCTATTATAGTTAACCAGAAAATCGACTTTAAAGTTTTTCATGAAAAAATTTCAAAAAAATCAATTTTTTTGAGTGATCACAGGATTTCGTTATTTTTGCTCTAGCTATCATAGTTAACCAGAAAATCGACTTTAAAGTTTTTCATGAAAAAATTTCAAAAAAATCAATTTTTTTGAGTGATCACAGGATTTTGTTATTTTTGCTCTAGCTATCATAGTTAACCAGAAAATCGACTTTAAAGTTTATCATGAAAAAATTTCAAAAAAATCAGTTTTTTTAAGTGATCACAGGATTTCGTTATTTTTGCTCTAGCTATCATAATTAACCAGAAAATCGACTTTAAAGTTTTTTATGAAAAAATTTCATAAAAATGAATTTTTTTGAGTGATCACAGGATTTCGTTATTTTTGCTCTAGCTATCATAGTTAACCAGAAAATCGACTTTAAAGTTTTTCATGAAAAAATTTCAAAAAAATTAATTTTTTTGAGTGATCACAGGATTTCGTTATTTTTGCTCTAGCTATCATAGTTAACCAGAAAATCGACTTTAAAGTTTTTCATGAAAAAATTTCAAAAAAA
Source organism: Stomorhina lunata (assembly GCA_933228675.1). NCBI lineage: Eukaryota > Metazoa > Arthropoda > Insecta > Diptera > Rhiniidae > Stomorhina > Stomorhina lunata. Next base: position 42,944,319 of record OW121744.1, read on the forward strand.
TCAATTTTTTTGAGTGATCACAGGATTTCGTTATTTTTGCTCTAGCTATCATAATTAACCAGAAAATCGACTTTAAAGTTTTTTATGAAAAAATTTCATAAAAATGAATTTTTTTGAGTGATCACAGGATTTCGTTATTTTTGCTCTAGCTATCATAGTTAACAAGAAAATCGACTTTAAAGTTTTTCATGAAAAAATTTCAAAAAAATCAATTTTTTTGAGTGATCACAGGATTATGTTATTTTTGCTCTAGCTATCATAGTTAACCAGAAAATCGACTTTAAAGTTTACCATGAAAAAATTTCAAAAAAATCAATTTTTTTGAGTGATCACAGGATTATGTTATTTTTGCTCTAGCTATCATAGTTAACCAGAAAATCGACTTTAAAGTTTTTCATGAAAAAATTTCAAAAAAATGAATTTTTTTGTGTGATCACAGGATTTCGTTATTTTTGCTCTAGCTATCATAGTTAACCAGAAAATCGACTTTAAAGTTTACCATGAAAAAATTTCAAAAAAATCAATTTTTTTGAGTGATCACAGGATTATGTTATTTTTGCTCTAGCTATCATAGTTAACCAGAAAATCGACTTTAAAGTTTTTCATGAAAAAATTTCAAAAAAATCAATTTTTTTGTGTGATCACAGGATTTCGTTATTTTTGCTCTAGCTATCATAGTTAACCAGAAAATCGACTTTAAAGTTTACCATGAAAAAATTTCAAAAAAATCAATTTTTTGAGTGATCACAGGATTATGTTATTTTTGCTCTAGCTATCATAGTTAACCAGAAAATCGACTTTAAAGTTTACCATGAAAAAATTTCAAAAAAATCAATTTTTTTGAGTGATCACAGGATTATGTTATTTTTGCTCTAGCTATCATAGTTAACCAGAAAATCGACTTTAAAGTTTTTCATGAAAAAATTTCAAAAAAAATAATTTTTTTGTGTGATCACAGGATTTCGTTATTTTTGCTCTAGCTATTATAGTTAACCAGAAAATCGACTTTAAAGTTTTTCATGAAAAAATTTCCAAAAAATCAATTTTTTTGAGTGATCACAGGATTTCGTTATTTTTGCTCTAGCTATCATAGTTAACCAGAAAATCGACTTTAAAGTTTATCATGAAAAAATTTCAAAAAAATCAATTTTTTTGAGTGATCACAGGATTATGTTATTTTTGCTCTAGCTATCATAGTTAACCAGAAAATCGACTTTAAAGTTTTTCATGAAAAAATTTCCAAAAAATCAATTTTTTTGAGTGATCACAGGATTTCGTTATTTTTGCTCTAGCTATCATAGTTAACCAGAAAATCGACTTTAAAGTTTATCATGAAAAAATTTCAAAAAAATCAATTTTTTTGAGTGATCACAGGATTATGTTATTTTTGCTCTAGCTATCATAGTTAACCAGAAAATCGACTTTAAAGTTTTTCATGAAAAAATTTCCAAAAAATCAATTTTTTTGAGTGATCACAGGATTTCGTTATTTTTGCTCTAGCTATCATAGTTAACCAGAAAATCGACTTTAAAGTTTATCATGAAAAAATTTCAAAAAAATCAATTTTTTTGAATGATCACAGGATTATGTTATTTTTGCTCTAGCTATCATAGTTAACCAGAAAATCGACTTTAAAGTTTTTCATGAAAAAATTTCCAAAAAATCAATTTTTTTGAGTGATCACAGGATTTCGTTATTTTTGCTCTAGCTATCATAGTTAACCAGAAAATCGACTTTAAAGTTTATCATGAAAAAATTTCAAAAAAATCAATTTTTTTGGGTGATCACAGGATTATGTTATTTTTGCTCTAGCTATCATAGTTAACCAGAAAATCGACTTTAAAGTTTATCATGAAAAAATTTCAAAAAATCAATTTTTTTGAGTGATCACAGGATTATGTTATTTTTGCTCTAGCTATCATAGTTAACCAGAAAATCGACTTTAAAGTTTATCATGAAAAAATTTCAAAAAAATCAATTTTTTTGGGTGATCACAGGATTATGTTATTTTTGCTCTAGCTATCATAGTTAACCAGAAAATCGACTTTAAAGTTTTTCATGAAAAAATTTCAAAAAAATCAATTTTTTTGAGTGATCACAGGATTTTGTTATTTTTGCTCTAGCTATCATAGTTAACCAGAAAATCGACTTTAAAGTTTATCATGAAAAAATTTCAAAAAAATCAATTTTTTTGAGTGATCACAGGATTTCGTTATTTTTGCTCTAGCTATCATAGTTAACCAGAAAATCGACTTTAAAGTTTACCATGAAAAAATTTCAAAAAAATCAATTTTTTTGAGTGATCACAGGATTATGTTATTTTTGCTCGAGCTATCATAGTTAACCAGAAAATCGACTTTAAAGTTTTTCATGAAAAAATTTCCAAAAAATCAATTTTTTTGAGTGATCACAGGATTTCGTTATTTTTGCTCTAGCTATCATAGTTAACCAGAAAATCGACTTTAAAGTTTATCATGAAAAAATTTAAAAAAAATCAATTTTTTTGAGTGATCACAGGATTATGTTATTTTTGCTCTAGCTATCATAGTTAACCAGAAAATCGACTTTAAAGTTTATCATGAAAAAATTTCAAAAAATCAATTTTTTTGAGTGATCACAGGATTATGTTATTTTTGCTCTAGCTATCATAGTTAACCAGAAAATCGACTTTAAAGTTTTTCATGAAAAAATTTCAAAAAAATCAATTTTTTTTGAGTGATCACAGGATTATGTTATTTTTGCTCTAGCTATCATAGTTAACCAGAAAATCGACTTTAAAGTTTATCATGAAAAAATTTCAAAAAATCAATTTTTTTGAGTGATCACAGGATTATGTTATTTTTGCTCTAGCTATCATAGTTAACCAGAAAATCGACTTTAAAGTTTACCATGAAAAAATTTCAAAAAAATGAATTTTTTTGTGTGATCACAGGATTTCGTTATTTTTGCTCTAGCTATCATAGTTAACCAGAAAATCGACTTTAAAGTTTTTCATGAAAAAATTTCAAAAAAATCAATTTTTTTGAGTGATCACAGGATTATGTTATTTTTGCTCTAGCTATCATAGTTAACCAGAAAATCGACTTTAAAGTTTACCATGAAAAAATTTCAAAAAAATGAATTTTTTTGTGTGATCACAGGATTTCGTTATTTTTGCTCTAGCTATCATAGTTAACCAGAAAATCGACTTTAAAGTTTTTCATGAAAAAATTTCAAAAAAATCAATTTTTTTGAGTGATCACATGATTTCGTTATTTTTGCTCTAGCTATCATAGTTAACCAGAAAATCGACTTTAAAGTTTATCATGAAAAAATTTCAAAAAAATCAATTTTTTTGAGTGATTACAGGATTTCGTTATTTGTGCTCTAGCTATCATAGTTAACCAGAAAATCGACTTTAAAGTTTTTCATAAAAAATTTCAAAAAAATCAATTTTTTTGAGTGATCGCAGGATTTCGTTATTTTTGCTCTAGCTATCATAGTTAACCAGAAAATCGACTTTAAAGATTTTCATGAAAAAATTTCATAAAAATGAATTTTTTTGAGTGATCACAGGATTTCGTTATTTTTGCTCTAGCTATCATAGTTAACCAGAAAATCGACTTTAAAGTTTATCATGAAAAAATTTCAAAAAAATCAATTTTTTGAGTGATCACAGGATTTCGTTATTTTTGCTCTAGCTATCATAGTTAACCAGAAAATCGACTTTAAAGTTTTTCATAAAAAATTTCAAAAAAATCAATTTTTTTGAGTGATCGCAGGATTTCGTTATTTTTGCTCTAGCTATCATAGTTAACCAGAAAATCGACTTTAAAGTTTTTCATGAAAAAATTTCATAAAAATGAATTTTTTTGAGTGATCACAGGATTTCGTTATTTTTGCTCTAGCTATCATAGTTAACCAGAAAATCGACTTTAAAGTTTATCATGAAAAAATTTCATAAAAATGAATTTTTTTGAGTGATCACAGGATTTCGTTATTTTTGCTCTAGCTATCATAGTTAACCAGAAAATCGACTTTAAAGTTTTTCATGAAAAAATTTCAAAAAAATCAATTTTTTTGAGTGATCACATGATTTCGTTATTTTTGCTCTAGCTATCATAGTTAACCAGAAAATCGACTTTAAAGTTTATCATGAAAAAATTTCAAAAAAATCAATTTTTTTGAGTGATTACAGGATTTCGTTATTTGTGCTCTAGCTATCATAGTTAACCAGAAAATCGACTTTAAAGTTTATCATGAAAAAATTTCAAAAAAATCAATTTTTTTGAGTGATTACAGGATTTCGTTATTTTTGCTCTAGCTATCATAGTTAACCAGAAAATCGACTTTAAAGTTTATAATGAAAAAATTTCAAAAAAATCAATTTTTTCGAGTGATCACAGGATTTCGTTATTTTTGCTCTAGCTATCATAATTAACCAGAAAATCGACTTTAAAGTTTTTCATGAAAAAATTTAATAAAAATGAATTTTTTTGAGTGATCACAGGATTTCGTTATTTTTGCTCTAGCTATCATAGTTAACCAGAAAATCGACTTTAAAGTTTTTCATAAAAAATTTCAAAAAAATCAATTTTTTTGAGTGATCGCAGGATTTCGTTATTTTTGCTCTAGCTATCATAGTTAACCAGAAAACCGACTTTAAAGTTTTTCATGAAAAAATTTAATAAAAATGAATTTTTTTGAGTGATCACAGGATTTCGTTATTTTTGCTCTAGCTATCATAGTTAACCAGAAAATCGACTTTAAAGTTTTTCATAAAAAATTTCAAAAAAATCAATTTTTTTGAGTGATCGCAGGATTTCGTTATTTTTGCTCTAGCTATCATAGTTAACCAGAAAATCGACTTTAAAGTTTATCATGAAAAAATTTCAAAAAAATCAATTTTTTCGAGTGATCACAGGATTTCGTTATTTTTGCTCTAGCTATCATAATTAACCAGAAAATCGACTTTAAAGTTTTTCATGAAAAAATTTCAAAAAAATTAATTTTTTTGAGTGATCGCAGGATTTCGTTATTTTTGCTCTAGCTATCATAGTTAACCAGAAAATCGACTTTAAAGTTTTTCATGAAAAAATTTAATAAAAATGAATTTTTTTGAGTGATCACAGGATTTCGTTATTTTTGCTCTAGCTATCATAGTTAACCAGAAAATCGACTTTAAAGTTTATCATGAAAAAATTTCAAAAAAATCAATTTTTTTGAGTGATCACAGGATTTCGTTATTTTTGCTCTAGCTATCATAGTTAACCAGAAAATCGACTTTAAAGTTTTTCATAAAAAATTTCAAAAAAATCAATTTTTTTAAGTGATCACAGGATTTCGTTATTTTTGCTCTAGCTATCATAGTTAACCAGAAAATCGACTTTAAAGTTTTTCATGAAAAAATTTCAAAAAAATCAATTTTTTTGAGTGATCACAGGATTTCGTTATTTTTGCTCTAGCTATCATAGTTAACCAGAAAATCGACTTTAAAGTTTATCATAAAAAAATTTAAAAAAAATCAATTTTTTTGAGTGATCACAGGATTTCGTTATTTTTGCTCTAGCTATCATAGTTAACCAGAAAATCGACTTTAAAGTTTATCATGAAAAAATTTCAAAAAAATCAATTTTTTTGAGTGATCACAGGATTTCGTTATTTTTGCTCTAGCTATCATAGTTAACCAGAAAATCGACTTTAAAGTTTATCATGAAAAAATTTCAAAAAAAATAATTTTTTTGAGTGATCAGAGGATTTCGTTATTTTTGCTCTAGCTATCATAGTTAACCAGAAAATCGACTTTAAAGTTTTCATGAAAAAATTTCATAAAAATGAATTTTTTTGAGTGATCACAGGATATCGTTATTTTTGCTCTAGCTATCATAGTTAACCAGAAAATCGACTTTAGAGTTTTTTATGAAAAAATTTCATAAAAATGAATTTTTTTGAGTGATCACAGGATTTCGTTATTTTTGCTCTAGCTATCATAGTTAACCAGAAAATCGACTTTAAAGTTTATCATGAAAAAATTTCATAAAAATGAATTTTTTTGAGTGATCACAGGATTTCGTTATTTTTGCTCTAGCTATCATAGTTAACCAGAAAATCGACTTTAGAGTTTTTTATGAAAAAATTTCAAAAAAATCAATTTTTTTGAGTGATCACAGGATTTCGTTATTTTTGCTCTAGCTATCATAGTTAACCAGAAAATCGACTTTAAAGTTTTTCATGAAAAAATTTCAAAAAAATCAATTTTTTTGAGTGATCACAGGATTTCGTTATTTTTGCTCTAGCTATCATAATTAACCAGAAAATCGACTTTAAAGTTTTTTATGAAAAAATTTCATAAAAATGAATTTTTTTGAGTGATCACAGGATTTCGTTATTTTTGCTCTAGCTATCATAGTTAACCAGAAAATCGACTTTAGAGTTTTTTATGAAAAAATTTCAAAAAAAACAATTTTTTTGAGTGATCACAGGATTTCGTTATTTTTGCTCTAGCTATCATAGTTAACCAGAAAATCGACTTTAAAGTTTTTCATGAAAAAATTTCAAAAAAATCAATTTTTTTGAGTGATCACAGGATTTCGTTATTTTTGCTCTAGCTATCATAGTTAACCAAAAAATCGACTTTAGAGTTTTTTATGAAAAAATTTCAAAAAAATCAGTTTTTTTGAGTGATCACAGGATTTCGTTATTTTTGCTCTAGCTATCATAGTTAACCAGAAAATCGACTTTAAAGTTTTTCATGAAAAAATTTCAAAAAAATCAATTTTTTTGAGTGATCACAGGATTTCGTTATTTTTGCTCTAGCTATCATAATTAACCAGAAAATCGACTTTAAAGTTTTTTATGAAAAAATTTCATAAAAATGAATTTTTTTGAGTGATCACAGGATTTCGTTATTTTTGCTCTAGCTATCATAGTTAACCAGAAAATCGACTTTAGAGTTTTTTATGAAAAAATTTCAAAAAAATCAATTTTTTTGAGTGATCACAGGATTTCGTTATTTTTGCTCTAGCTATCATAGTTAACCAGAAAATCGACTTTAAAGTTTTTCATGAAAAAATTTCAAAAAAATCAATTTTTTTGAGTGATCACAGGATTTCGTTATTTTTGCTCTAGCTATCATAGTTAACCAGAAAATCGACTTTAAAGTTTTTCATGAAAAAATTTCAAAAAAATCAATTTTTTTGAGTGATCACAGGATTTCGTTATTTTTGCTCTAGCTATCATAGTTAACCAGAAAATCGACTTTAAAGTTTTTCATGAAAAAATTTCCAAAAAATCAATTTTTTTGAGTGATCACAGGATTTCGTTATTTTTGCTCTAGCTATTATAGTTAACCAGAAAATCGACTTTAAAGTTTTTCATGAAAAAATTTCAAAAAAATCAATTTTTTTGAGTGATCACAGGATTTCGTTATTTTTGCTCTAGCTATCATAGTTAACCAGAAAATCGACTTTAAAGTTTTTCATGAAAAAATTTCAAAAAAATCAATTTTTTTGAGTGATCACAGGATTTCGTTATTTTTGCTCTAGCTATCATAGTTAACCAGAAAATCGACTTTAAAGTTTTTCATGAAAAAATTTCATAAAAATGAATTTTTTTGAGTGATCACAGGATTTCGTTATTTTTGCTCTAGCTATCATAGTTAACCAGAAAATCGACTTTAAAGTTTATCATGAAAAAATTTCAAAAAAATCAATTTTTTTGAGTGATCACAGGATTTCGTTATTTTTGCTCTAGCTATCATAGTTAACCAGAAAATCGACTTTAAAGTTTTTCATGAAAAAATTTCAAAAAAATTAATTTTTTTGAGTGATCACAGGATTTCGTTATTTTTGCTCTAGCTATCATAGTTAACCAGAAAATCGACTTTAAAGTTTACCATGAAAAAATTTCAAAAAAATCAATTTTTTTGAGTGATCACAGGATTTCGTTATTTTTGCTCTAGCTATCATAGTTAACCAGAAAATCGACTTTAAAGTTTACCATGAAAAAATTTCAAAAAAATCAATTTTTTTGAGTGATCACAGGATTATGTTATTTTTGCTCTAGCTATCATAGTTAACCAGAAAATCGACTTTAAAGTTTTTCATGAAAAAATTTCAAAAAAATGAATTTTTTTGTGTGATCACAGGATTTCGTTATTTTTGCTCTAGCTATCATAGTTAACCAGAAAATCGACTTTAAAGTTTATCATGAAAAAATTTCAAAAAAATCATTTTTTTTGAGTGATCACAGGATTTCGTTATTTTTGCTCTAGCTATCATAGTTAACCAGAAAATCGACTTTAAAGTTTTTCATGAAAAAATTTCAAAAAAATCAATTTTTTTGAGTGATCACAGGATTTCGTTATTTTTGCTCTAGCTATCATAGTTAACCAGAAAATCGACTTTAAAGTTTACCATGAAAAAATTTCAAAAAAATCAATTTTTTTGAGTGATCACAGGATTTCGTTATTTTTGCTCTAGCTATCATAGTTAACCAGAAAATCGACTTTAAAGTTTTTCATGAAAAAATTTCAAAAAAATGAATTTTTTTGTGTGATCACAGGATTATGTTATTTTTGCTCTAGCTATCATAGTTAACCAGAAAATCGACTTTAAAGTTTTTCATGAAAAAAATAAAAAAAAATAAATTTTTTTGAGTGATCACAGGATTATGTTATTTTTTGAGTGATCACAGGATTTCGTTATTTTTGCTCTAGCTATTATAGTTAACCAGAAAATCGACTTTAAAGTTTTTCATGAAAAAATTTCAAAAAAATCAATTTTTTTGAGTGATCACAGGATTTCGTTATTTTTGCTCTAGCTATCATAGTTAACCAGAAAATCGACTTTAAAGTTTACCATGAAAAAATTTCAAAAAAATCAATTTTTTTGAGTGATCACAGGATTTCGTTATTTTTGCTCTAGCTATCATAGTTAACCAGAAAATCGACTTTAAAGTTCACCATGAAAAAATTTCAAAAAAATCAATTTTTTTGAGTGATCACAGGATTTCGTTATTTTTGCTCTAGCTATCATAGTTAACCAGAAAATCGACTTTAAAGTTTTTCATGAAAAAATTTCAAAAAAATGAATTTTTTTGTGTGATCACAGGATTATGTTATTTTTGCTCTAGCTATCATAGTTAACCAGAAAATCGACTTTAAAGTTTTTCATGAAAAAATTTGTGTGATCACAGGATTTCGTTATTTTTGCTCTAGCTATTATAGTTAACCAGAAAATCGACTTTAAAGTTTTTCATGAAAAAATTTCAAAAAAATCAATTTTTTTGAGTGATCACAGGATTTCGTTATTTTTGCTCTAGCTATCATAGTTAACCAGAAGATCGACTTTAAAGTTTTTCATGAAAAAATTTCAAAAAATGAATTTTTTTGTGTGATCACAGGATTTCGTTATTTTTGCTCTAGCTATCATAGTTAACCAGAAAATCGACTTTAAAGTTTATCATGAAAAAATTTCAAAAAAATCAATTTTTTTGAGTGATCACAGGATTATGTTATTTTTGCTCTAGCTATCATAGTTAACCAGAAAATCGACTTTAAAGTTTTTCATGAAAAAATTTCAAAAAATGAATTTTTTTGTGTGATCACAGGATTTCGTTATTTTTGCTCTAGCTATCATAGTTAACCAGAAAATCGACTTTAAAGTTCACCATGAAAAAATTTCAAAAAAATCAATTTTTTTGAGTGATCACAGGATTTCGTTATTTTTGCTCTAGCTATCATAGTTAACCAGAAAATCGACTTTAAGGTTTTTCATGAAAAAATTTCGAAAAATGAATTTTTTTGTGTGATCACAGGATTTCGTTATTTTTGCTCTAGCTATCATAGTTAACCAGAAAATCGACTTTAAAGTTTATCATGAAAAAATTTCAAAAAAATCAATTTTTTTGAGTGATCACAGGATTATGTTATTTTTGCTCTAGCTATCATAGTTAACCAGAAAATCGACTTTAAAGTTCACCATGAAAAAATTTCAAAAAAATCAATTTTTTTGAGTGATCACAGGATTATGTTATTTTTGCTCTAGCTATCATAGTTAACCAGAAAATCGACTTTAAAGTTCACCATGAAAAAATTTCAAAAAAATCAATTTTTTTGAGTGATCACAGGATTATGTTATTTTTGCTCTAGCTATCATAGTTAACCAGAAAATCGACTTTAAAGTTCACCATGAAAAAATTTCAAAAAAATCAATTTTTTTGAGTGATCACAGGATTATGTTATTTTTGCTCTAGCTATCATAGTTAACCAGAAAATCGACTTTAAAGTTTTTCATGAAAAAATTTCAAAAAAATGAATTTTTTTGTGTGATCACAGGATTTCGTTATTTTTGCTCTAGCTATCATAGTTAACCAGAAAATCGACTTTAAAGTTTTTCATGAAAAAATTTCAAAAAAATGAATTTTTTTGTGTGATCACAGGATTTCGTTATTTTTGCTCTAGCTATCATAGTTAACCAGAAAATCGACTTTAAAGTTTATCATGAAAAAATTTAAAAAAAAATCAATTTTTTTGAGTGATCACAGGATTTCGTTATTTTTGCTCTAGCTATCATAGTTAACCAGAAAATCGACTTTAAAGTTTTTCATGAAAAAATTTGTGTGATTACAGGATTTCGTTATTTTTGCTCTAGCTATTATAGTTAACCAGAAAATCGACTTTAAAGTTTTTCATGAAAAAATTTCAAAAAAATGAATTTTTTTGTGTGATCACAGGATTTCGTTATTTTTGCTCTAGCTATTATAGTTAACCAGAAAATCGACTTTAAAGTTTTTCATGAAAAAATTTCAAAAAAATGAATTTTTTTGTGTGATCACAGGATTTCGTTATTTTTGCTCTAGCTATCATAGTTAACCAGAAAATCGACTTTAAAGTTTATCATGAAAAAATTTAAAAAAAAATCAATTTTTTTGAGTGATCACAGGATTTCGTTATTTTTGCTCTAGCTATCATAGTTAACCAGAAAATCGACTTTAAAGTTTTTCATGAAAAAATTTGTGTGATTACAGGATTTCGTTATTTTTGCTCTAGCTATTATAGTTAACCAGAAAATCGACTTTAAAGTTTTTCATGAAAAAATTTCAAAAAAATGAATTTTTTTGTGTGATCACAGGATCTCGTTATTTTTGCTCTAGCTATTATAGTTAACCAGAAAATCGACTTTAAAGTTTATCATGAAAAAATTTCAAAAAAATCAATTTTTTTGAGTGATCACAGGATTATGTTATTTTTACTCTAGCTATCATAGTTAACCAGAAAATCGACTTTAAAGTTTTTCATGAAAAAATTTCCAAAAAATTAATTTTTTTGAGTGATCACAGGATTTCGTTATTTTTGCTCTAGCTATCATAGTTAACCAGAAAATCGACTTTAAAGTTTATCATGAAAAAATTTCAAAAAAATCAATTTTTTTGAGTGATCACAGGATTATGTTATTTTTGCTCTAGCTATCATAGTTAACCAGAAAATTGACTTTAAAGTTTTTCATGAAAAAATTTCAAAAAAATGAATTTTTTTGTGTGATCACAGGATTTCGTTATTTTTGCTCTAGCTATCATAGTTAACCAGAAAATCGACTTTAAAGTTTACCATGAAAAAATTTCAAAAAAATCAATTTTTTTGAGTGATCACAGGATTTCGTTATTTTTGCTCTAGCTATCATAGTTAACCAGAAAATCGACTTTAAAGTTCACCATGAAAAAATTTCAAAAAAATCAATTTTTTTGAGTGATCACAGGATTATGTTATTTTTGCTCTAGCTATCATAGTTAACCAGAAAATCGACTTTAAAGTTTTTCATGAAAAAATTTGTGTGATCACAGGATTTCGTTATTTTTGCTCTAGCTATTATAGTTAACCAGAAAATCGACTTTAAAGTTTTTCATGAAAAAATTTGTGTGATTACAGGATTTCGTTATTTTTGCTCTAGCTATTATAGTTAACCAGAAAATCGACTTTAAAGTTTTTCATGAAAAAATTTCAAAAAAATGAATTTTTTTGAGTGATCACAGGATTATGTTATTTTTGCTCTAGCTATCATAGTTAACCAGAAAATCGACTTTAAAGTTCACCATGAAAAAATTTCAAAAAAATCAATTTTTTTGAGTGATCACAGGATTATGTTATTTTTGCTCTAGCTATCATAGTTAACCAGAAAATTGACTTTAAAGTTTTTCATGAAAAAATTTGTGTGATCACAGGATTTCGTTATTTTTGCTCTAGCTATTATAGTTAACCAGAAAATCGACTTTAAAGTTTTTCATGAAAAAATTTCAAAAAAATGAATTTTTTTGTGTGATCACAGGATTTCGTTATTTTTGCTCTAGCTATCATAGTTAACCAGAAAATCGACTTTAAAGTTTATCATGAAAAAATTTCAAAAAAAATCAATTTTTTTGAGTGATCACAGGATTTCGTTATTTTTGCTCTAGCTATCATAGTTAACCAGAAAATCGACTTTAAAGTTTTTCATGAAAAAATTTGTGTGATCACAGGATTTCGTTATTTTTGCTCTAGCTATTATAGTTAACCAGAAAATCGACTTTAAAGTTTTTCATGAAAAAATTTCAAAAAAATCAATTTTTTTGAGTGATCACAGGATTATGTTATTTTTGCTCTAGCTATCATAGTTAACCAGAAAATCGACTTTAAAGTTTTTCATGAAAAAATCTCAAAAAAATGAATTTTTTTGTGTGATCACAGGATCTCGTTATTTTTGCTCTAGCTATCATAGTTAACCAGAAAATCGACTTTAAAGTTTATCATGAAAAAATTTCAAAAAAATCAATTTTTTTGAGTGATCACAGGATTATGTTATTTTTACTCTAGCTATCATAGTTAACCAGAAAATCGACTTTAAAGTTTTTCATGAAAAAATTTCCAAAAAATTAATTTTTTTGAGTGATCACAGGATTTCGTTATTTTTGCTCTAGCTATCATAGTTAACCAGAAAATCGACTTTAAAGTTTATCATGAAAAAATTTCAAAAAAATCAATTTTTTTGAGTGATCACAGGATTATGTTATTTTTACTCTAGCTATCATAGTTAACCAGAAAATCGACTTTAAAGTTTTTCATGAAAAAATTTCCAAAAAATCAATTTTTTTGAGTGATCACAGGATTTCGTTATTTTTGCTCTAGCTATCATAGTTAACCAGAAAATCGACTTTAAAGTTTATCATGAAAAAATTTCAAAAAAATCAATTTTTTTGAGTGATCACAGGATTATGTTATTTTTGCTCTAGCTATCATAGTTAACCAGAAAATTGACTTTAAAGTTTTTCATGAAAAAATTTCAAAAAAATGAATTTTTTTGTGTGATCACAGGATTTCGTTATTTTTGCTCTAGCTATCATAGTTAACCAGAAAATCGACTTTAAAGTTTACCATGAAAAAATTTCAAAAAAATCAATTTTTTTGAGTGATCACAGGATTTCGTTATTTTTGCTCTAGCTATCATAGTTAACCAGAAAATCGACTTTAAAGTTCACCATGAAAAAATTTCAAAAAAATCAATTTTTTTGAGTGATCACAGGATTATGTTATTTTTGCTCTAGCTATCATAGTTAACCAGAAAATCGACTTTAAAGTTTTTCATGAAAAAATTTGTGTGATCACAGGATTTCGTTATTTTTGCTCTAGCTATTATAGTTAACCAGAAAATCGACTTTAAAGTTTTTCATGAAAAAATTTCAAAAAAATCAATTTTTTTGAGTGATCACAGGATTTCGTTATTTTTGCTCTAGCTATCATAGTTAACCAGAAAATCGACTTTAAAGTTTTTCATGAAAAAATTTCAAAAAAATGAATTTTTTTGTGTGATCACAGGATTTCGTTATTTTTGCTCTAGCTATCATAGTTAACCAGAAAATCGACTTTAAAGTTTTTCATGAAAAAATTTGTGTGATCACAGGATTTCGTTATTTTTGCTCTAGCTATTATAGTTAACCAGAAAATCGACTTTAAAGTTTTTCATGAAAAAATTTCAAAAAAATCAATTTTTTTGAGTGATCACAGGATTTCGTTATTTTTGCTCTAGCTATCATAGTTAACCAGAAAATCGACTTTAAAGTTTTTCATGAAAAAATTTCAAAAAAATGAATTTTTTTGTGTGATCACAGGATTTCGTTATTTTTGCTCTAGCTATCATAGTTAACCAGAAAATCGACTTTAAAGTTTTTCATGAAAAAATTTAAAAAAAATGAATTTTTTTGTGTGATCACAGGATTTCGTTATTTTTGCTCTAGTTATTATAGGATTTCGTTATTTTTGCTCTAGTTATCATAGTTAACCAGAAAATCGACTTTAAAGTTTACCATGAAAAAATTTCAAAAAAATCAATTTTTTTGAGTGATCACAGGATTATGTTATTTTTGCTCTAGCTATTATAGTTAACCAGAAAATCGACTTTAAAGTTTTTCATGAAAAAATTTCAAAAAAATGAATTTTTTTGTGTGATCACAGGATTTCGTTATTTTTGCTCTAGCTATTATAGTTAACCAGAAAATCGACTTTAAAGTTTTTCATGAACAAATTTCAAAAATCAATTTTTTTGAGTGATCACAGGATTTCGTTATTTTTGCTCTAGCTATCATAGTTAACCAGAAAATCGGCTTTAAAGTTTTTCATGAAAAAATTTCAAAAAAATCAATTTTTTTGAGTGATCACAGGATTTCGTTATTTTTGCTCTAGCTATCATAGTTAACCAGAAAATCGACTTTAAAGTTTACAATGAAAAAATTTCATAAAAATGAATTTTTTTGAGTGATCACAGGATTTCGTTATTTTTGCTCTAGCTATCATAGTTAACCAGAAAATCGACTTTAAAGTTTATCATGAAAAAATTTCAAAAAAATGAATTTTTTTGAGTGATCACAGGATTTCGTTATTTTTGCTCTAGCTATTATAGTTAACCAGAAAATCGACTTTAAAGTTTTTCATGAAAAAATTTCAAAAAAATCAATTTTTTTGAGTGATCACAGGATTTTGTTATTTTTGCTCTAGCTATTATAGTTAACCAGAAAATCGACTTTAAAGTTTTTCATGAAAAAATTTCCAAAAAATCAATTTTTTTGAGTGATCACAGGATTTCGTTATTTTTGCTCTAGCTATCATAGTTAACCAGAAAATCGACTTTAAAGTTTATCACGAAAAAATTTCAAAAAAATCAATTTTTTTGAGTGATCACAGGATTTCGTTATTTTTGCTCTAGCTATCATAGTTAACCAGAAAATCGACTTTAAAGTTTTTCATGAAAAAATTTCAAAAAAATCAATTTTTTTGAGTGATCACAGGATTTCGTTATTTTTGCTCTAGCTATCATAGTTAACCAGAAAATCGACTTTAAAGTTTACCATGAAAAAATTTCAAAAAAATCAATTTTTTTGAGTGATCACAGGATTATGTTATTTTTGCTCTAGCTATCATAGTTAACCAGAAAATCGACTTTAAAGTTTTTCATGAAAAAATTTCAAAAAAATTAATTTTTTTGAGTGATCACAGGATTTCGTTATTTTTGCTCTAGCTATTATAGTTAACCAGAAAATCGACTTTAAAGTTTATCATGAACAAATTTCAAAAAAATCAATTTTTTTGAGTGATCACAGGATTTCGTTATTTTTGCTCTAGCTATCATAGTTAACCAGAAAATCGACTTTAAAGTTTTTCATGAAAAAATTTCAAAAAAATCAATTTTTTTGAGTGATCACAGTATTTCGTTATTTTTGCTCTAGCTATTATAGTTAACCAGAAAATCGACTTTAAAGTTTATCATGAACAAATTTCAAAAAAATCAATTTTTTTGAGTGATCACAGGATTTCGTTATTTTTGCTCTAGCTATCATAGTTAACCAGAAAATCGACTTTAAAGTTTTTCATGAAAAAATTTCAAAAAAATGAATTTTTTTGTGTGATCACAGGATTTCGTTATTTTTGCTCTAGCTATCATAGTTAACCAGAAAATCGACTTTAAAGTTTACCATGAAAAAATTTCAAAAAAATCAATTTTTTTGAGTGATCACAGGATTTCGTTATTTTTGCTCTAGCTATCATAGTTAACCAGAAAATCGACTTTAAAGTTCACCATGAAAAAATTTCAAAAAAATCAATTTTTTTGAGTGATCACAGGATTATGTTATTTTTGCTCTAGCTATCATAGTTAACCAGAAAATCGACTTTAAAGTTTTTCATGAAAAAATTTGTGTGATCACAGGATTTCGTTATTTTTGCTCTAGCTATTATAGTTAACCAGAAAATCGACTTTAAAGTTTTTCATGAAAAAATTTCAAAAAAATCAATTTTTTTGAGTGATCACAGGATTTCGTTATTTTTGCTCTAGCTATCATAGTTAACCAGAAAATCGACTTTAAAGTTTTTCATGAAAAAATTTCAAAAAAATCAATTTTTTTGAGTGATCACAGGATTTCGTTATTTTTGCTCTAGCTATCATAGTTAACCAGAAAATCGACTTTAAAGTATTTCATGAAAAAATTTCAAAAAAATCATTTTTTTTGAGTGATCACAGGATTTCGTTATTTTTGCTCTAGCTATCATAGTTAACCAGAAAATCGACTTTAAAGTTTTTCATGAAAAAATTTCAAAAAATCAATTTTTTTGAGTGATCACAGGATTTCGTTATTTTTGCTCTAGCTATCATAGTTAACCAGAAAATCGACTTTAAAGTTTTTCATGAAAAAATTTCAAAAAAATTAATTTTTTTGAGTGATCACAGGATTTCGTTATTTTTGCTCTAGCTATTATAGTTAACCAGAAAATCGACTTTAAAGTTTATCATGAACAAATTTCAAAAAAATCAATTTTTTTGAGTGATCACAGGATTTCGTTATTTTTGCTCTAGCTATCATAGTTAACCAGAAAATCGACTTTAAAGTTTTTCATGAAAAAATTTCAAAAAAATCAATTTTTTTGAGTGATCACAGTATTTCGTTATTTTTGCTCTAGCTATTATAGTTAACCAGAAAATCGACTTTAAAGTTTATCATGAACAAATTTCAAAAAAATCAATTTTTTTGAGTGATCACAGGATTTCGTTATTTTTGCTCTAGCTATCATAGTTAACCAGAAAATCGACTTTAAAGTTTATCATGAAAAAATTTCAAAAAAAATCAATTTTTTTGAGTGATCACAGGATTATGTTATTTTTGCTCTAGCTATCATAGTTAACCAGAAAATCGACTTTAAAGTATTTCATGAAAAAATTTCAAAAAAATCATTTTTTTTGAGTGATCACAGGATTTCGTTATTTTTGCTCTAGCTATCATAGTTAACCAGAAAATCGACTTTAAAGTTTTTCATGAAAAAATTTCAAAAAATCAATTTTTTTGAGTGATCACAGGATTTCGTTATTTTTGCTCTAGCTATCATAGTTAACCAGAAAATCGACTTTAAAGTTTTTCATGAAAAAATTTCAAAAAAATAAATTTTTTTGAGTGATCACAGGATTTCGTTATTTTTGCTCTAGCTATCATAGTTAACCAGAAAATCGACTTTAAAGTTTACCATGAAAAAATTTCAAAAAAATCATTTTTTTTGAGTGATCACAGGATTTCGTTATTTTTGCTCTAGCTATCATAGTTAACCAGAAAATCGACTTTAAAGTTTTTCATGAAAAAATTTCAAAAAATCAATTTTTTTGCGTGATCACAGGATTTCGTTATTTTTGCTCTAGCTATCATAGTTAACCAGAAAATCGACTTTAAAGTTTTTCATGAAAAAATTTCAAAAAAATTAATTTTTTTGAGTGATCACAGGATTTCGTTATTTTTGCTCTAGCTATTATAGTTAACCAGAAAATCGACTTTAAAGTTTATCATGAACAAATTTCAAAAAAATCAATTTTTTTGAGTGATCACAGGATTTCGTTATTTTTGCTCTAGCTATCATAGTTAACCAGAAAATCGACTTTAAAGTTTTTCATGAAAAAATTTCAAAAAAAGCAATTTTTTTGAGTGATCACAGTATTTCGTTATTTTTGCTCTAGCTATTATAGTTAACCAGAAAATCGACTTTAAAGTTTATCATGAACAAATTTCAAAAAAATCATTTTTTTTGAGTGATCACAGGATTTCGTTATTTTTGCTCTAGCTATCATAGTTAACCAGAAAATCGACTTTAAAGTTTATCATGAAAAAATTTCAAAAAAATCAATTTTTTTGAGTGATCACAGGATTTCGTTATTTTTGCTCTAGCTATCATAGTTAACCAGAAAATCGACTTTAAAGTTTACCATGAAAAAATTTCAAAAAAATCAATTTTTTTGAGTGATCACAGGATTATGTTATTTTTGCTCTAGCTATCATAGTTAACCAGAAAATCGACTTTAAAGTATTTCATGAAAAAATTTCAAAAAAATCATTTTTTTTGAGTGATCACAGGATTTCGTTATTTTTGCTCTAGCTATCATAGTTAACCAGAAAATCGACTTTAAAGTTTTTCATGAAAAAATTTCAAAAAATCAATTTTTTTGAGTGATCACAGGATTTCGTTATTTTTGCTCTAGCTATCATAGTTAACCAGAAAATCGACTTTAAAGTTTTTCATGAAAAAATTTCAAAAAATCAATTTTTTTGAGTGATCACAGGATTTCGTTATTTTTGCTCTAGCTATCATAGTTAACCAGAAAATCGACTTTAAAGTTTTTCATGAAAAAATTTCAAAAAAATTAATTTTTTTGAGTGATCACAGGATTTCGTTATTTTTGCTCTAGCTATTATAGTTAACCAGAAAATCGACTTTAAAGTTTATCATGAAAAAATTTCAAAAAAATCAATTTTTTTGAGTGATCACAGGATTTCGTTATTTTTGCTCTAGCTATTATAGTTAACCAGAAAATCGACTTTAAAGTTTTTCATGAAAAAATTTAAAAAAAATCAATTTTTTTGAGTGATCACAGGATTTCGTTATTTTTGCTCTAGCTATCATAGTTAACCAGAAAATAGACTTTAAAGTTTTTCATGAAAAAATTTCAAAAAAACAATTTTTTTGAGTGATCACAGGATTTCGTTATTTTTGCTCTAGCTATCATAGTTAACCAGAAAATCGACTTTAAAGTTTATCATGAACAAATTTCAAAAAAATCAATTTTTTTGAGTGATCACAGGATTTCGTTATTTTTGCTCTAGCTATCATAGTTAACCAGAAAATCGACTTTAAAGTTTTTCATGAAAAAATTTCAAAAAAATCAATTTTTTTGAGTGATCACAGGATTTCGTTATTTTTGCTCTAGCTATCATAGTTAACCAGAAAATCGACTTTAAAGTTTTTCATGAAAAAATTTCAAAAAAATCAATTTTTTTGAGTGATCACAGGATTTCGTTATTTTTGCTCTAGCTATCATAGTTAACCAGAAAATCGACTTTAAAGTTTATCATGAACAAATTTCAAAAAAATCAATTTTTTTGAGTGATCACAGGATTTCGTTATTTTTGCTCTAGCTATCATAGTTAACCAGAAAATCGACTTTAAAGTTTTTCATGAAAAAATTTCAAAAAAATCAATTTTTTTGAGTGATCACAGGATTTCGTTATTTTTGCTCTAGCTATCATAGTTAACCAGAAAATCGACTTTAAAGTTTATCATGAACAAATTTCAAAAAAATCAATTTTTTTGAGTGATCACAGGATTTCGTTATTTTTGCTCTAGCTATCATAGTTAACCAGAAAATCGACTTTAAAGTTTTTCATGAAAAAATTTCAAAAAAATAAATTTTTTTGAGTGATCACAGGATTTCGTTATTTTTGCTCTAGCTATCATAGTTAACCAGAAAATCGACTTTAAAGTTTATCATGAACAAATTTCAAAAAAATCAATTTTTTTGAGTGATCACAGGATTTCGTTATTTTTGCTCTAGCTATCATAGTTAACCAGAAAATCGACTTTAAAGTTTTTCATGAAAAAATTTCAAAAAAATCAATTTTTTTGAGTGATCACAGGATTTCGTTATTTTTGCTCTAGCTATCATAGTTAACCAGAAAATCGACTTTAAAGTTTTTCATGAAAAAATTTCAAAAAAATAAATTTTTTTGAGTGATCACAGGATTTCGTTATTTTTGCTCTAGCTATCATAGTTAACCAGAAAATCGACTTTAAAGTTTATCATGAACAAATTTCAAAAAAATCAATTTTTTTGAGTGATCACAGGATTTCGTTATTTTTGCTCTAGCTATCATAGTTAACCAGAAAATCGACTTTAAAGTTTTTCATGAAAAAATTTCAAAAAAATCAATTTTTTTGAGTGATCACAGGATTTCGTTATTTTTGCTCTAGCTATCATAGTTAACCAGAAAATCAACTTTAAAGTTTATCATGAAAAAATTTCAAAAAAATCAATTTTTTTGAGTGATCACAGGATTTCGTTATTTTTGCTCTAGCTATCATAGTTAACCAGAAAATCGACTTTAAAGTTTATCATGAACAAATTTCAAAAAAATCAATTTTTTTGAGTGATCACAGGATTTCGTTATTTTTGCTCTAGCTATCATAGTTAACCAGAAAATCGACTTTAAAGTTTTTCATGAAAAAATTTCAAAAAAATAAATTTTTTTGAGTGATCACAGGATTTCGTTATTTTTGCTCTAGCTATCATAGTTAACCAGAAAATCGACTTTAAAGTTTATCATGAACAAATTTCAAAAAAATCAATTTTTTTGAGTGATCACAGGATTTCGTTATTTTTGCTCTAGCTATCATAGTTAACCAGAAAATCGACTTTAAAGTTTTTCATGAAAAAATTTCAAAAAAATAAATTTTTTTGAGTGATCACAGGATTTCGTTATTTTTGCTCTAGCTATCATAGTTAACCAGAAAATCGACTTTAAAGTTTATCATGAACAAATTTCAAAAAAATCAATTTTTTTGAGTGATCACAGGATTTCGTTATTTTTGCTCTAGCTATCATAGTTAACCAGAAAATCGACTTTAAAGTTTTTCATGAAAAAATTTCAAAAAAATAAATTTTTTTGAGTGATCACAGGATTTCGTTATTTTTGCTCTAGCTATCATAGTTAACCAGAAAATCGACTTTAAAGTTTATCATGAACAAATTTCAAAAAAATCAATTTTTTTGAGTGATCACAGGATTTCGTTATTTTTGCTCTAGCTATCATAGTTAACCAGAAAATCGACTTTAAAGTTTTTCATGAAAAAATTTCAAAAAAATCAATTTTTTTGAGTGATCACAGGATTTCGTTATTTTTGCTCTAGCTATCATAGTTAACCAGAAAATCAACTTTAAAGTTTATCATGAAAAAATTTCAAAAAAATCAATTTTTTTGAGTGATCACAGGATTTCGTTATTTTTGCTCTAGCTATCATAGTTAACCAGAAAATCGACTTTAAAGTTTTTCATGAAAAAATTTCAAAAAAATCAATTTTTTTGAGTGATCACAGGATTTCGTTATTTTTGCTCTAGCTATCATAGTTAACCAGAAAATCGACTTTAAAGTTTATCATGAACAAATTTCAAAAAAATCAATTTTTTTGAGTGATCACAGGATTTCGTTATTTTTGCTCTAGCTATCATAGTTAACCAGAAAATCGACTTTAAAGTTTTTCATGAAAAAATTTCAAAAAAATAAATTTTTTTGAGTGATCACAGGATTTCGTTATTTTTGCTCTAGCTATCATAGTTAACCAGAAAATCGACTTTAAAGTTTATCATGAACAAATTTAAAAAAAATCAATTTTTTTGAGTGATCACAGGATTTCGTTATTTTTGCTCTAGCTATCATAGTTAACCAGAAAATCGACTTTAAAGTTTTTCATGAAAAAATTTCAAAAAAATCAATTTTTTTGAGTGATCACAGGATTTCGTTATTTTTGCTCTAGCTATCATAGTTAACCAGAAAATCGACTTTAAAGTTTTTCATGAAAAAATTTCCAAAAAATTAATTTTTTTGAGTGATCACAGGATTTCGTTATTTTTGCTCTAGCTATCATAGTTAACCAGAAAATCGACTTTAAAGTTTTTCATGAAAAAATTTCAAAAAAATCAATTTTTTTGAGTGATTACAGGATTTCGTTATTTTTGCTCTAGCTATCATAGTTAACCAGAAAATCGACTTAAAAGTTTTTCATGAAAAAATTTCACAAAAATAAATTTTTTTGAGTGATCACAGGATTTCGTTATTTTTGCTCTAGCTATTATAGTTAACCAGAAAATCGACTTTAAAGTTTTTCATGAAAAAATTTCAAAAAAATCAATTTTTTTGAGTGATCACAGGATTTCGTTATTTTTGCTCTAGCTATCATAGTTAGCCAGAAAATCGACTTTAAAGTTTTTCATGAAAAAATTTCAAAAAATTCAATTTTTTGAGTGATTTCGTTATTTTTGCTCTAGCTATCATAGTTAACCAGAAAATCGACTTAAAAGTTTTTCATGAAAAAATTTCAAAAAAATCAATTTTTTCGAGTGATCACAGGATTTCGTTATTTTTGCTCTAGCTATCATAGTTAACCAGAAAATCGACTTTAAAGTTTTTCATGAAAAAATTTCAAAAAAATCAATTTTTTTGAGTGATCACAGGATTTCGTTATTTTTGCTCTAGCTATCATAGTTAACCAGAAAATCGACTTTAAAGTTTTTCATGAAAAAATTTCAAAAAAATAAATTTTTTGAGTGATCACAGGATTTCGTTATTTTTGCTCTAGCTATCATAGTTAACCAGAAAATCGACTTAAAAGTTTTTCATGAAAAAATTTCAAAAAAATCAATTTTTTCGAGTGATCACAGGATTTCGTTATTTTTGCTCTAGCTATCATAGTTAACCAGAAAATCGACTTTAAAGTTTTTCATGAAAAAATTTCAAAAAAATCAATTTTTTTGAGTGATCACAGGATTTCGTTATTTTTGCTCTAGCTATCATAGTTAACCAGAAAATCGACTTAAAAGTTTTTCATGAAAAAATTTCAAAAAAATCAATTTTTTCGAGTGATCACAGGATTTCGTTATTTTTGCTCTAGCTATCATAGTTAACCAGAAAATCGACTTTTAAGTTTATCATGAAAAAATTTCAAAAAAATCAATTTTTTTGAGTGATCACAGGATTTCGTTATTTTTGCTCTAGCTATCATAGTTAACCAGAAAATCGACTTTAAAGTTTTTCATGAAAAAATTTCAAAAAAATTAAATTTTTTGAGTGATCACAGGATTTCGTTATTTTTGCTCTAGCTATCATAGTTAACCAGAAAATCGACTTAAAAGTTTTTCATGAAAAAATTTCAAAAAAATCAATTTTTTTGAGTGATCACAGGATTTCGTTATTTTTGCTCTAGCTATCATAGTTAACCAGAAAATCGACTTTAAAGTTTTTCATGAAAATATTTCAAAAAAATCAATTTTTTTGAGTGATCACAGGATTTCGTTATTTTTGCTCTAGCTATCATAGTTAACCAGAAAATCGACTTTAAAGTTTTTCATCAAAAAATTTCAAAAAAATCAATTTTTTTGAGTGATCACAGGATTTCGTTATTTTTGCTCTAGCTATCATAGTTAACCAGAAAATCGACTTTAAAGTTTTTCATGAAAAAATTTCAAAAAAATCAATTTTTTTGAGTGATCACAGGATTTCGTTATTTTTGCTCTAGCTATCATAGTTAACCAGAAAATCGACTTTAAAGTTTTTCATGAAAAAATTTCAAAAAAATCAATTTTTTTGAGTGATCACAGGATTTCGTTATTTTTGCTCTAGCTATCATAGTTAACCAGAAAATCGACTTAAAAGTTTTTCATGAAAAAATTTCAAAAAAATCATTTTTTTTGAGTGATCACAGGATTTCGTTATTTTTGCTCTAGCTATCATAGTTAACCAGAAAATCGACTTTAAAGTTTTTCATGAACAAATTTCAAAAAAATCAATATTTTTGAGTGATCACAGGATTTCGTTATTTTTGCTCTAGCTATCATAGTTAACCAGAAAATCGACTTTAAAGTTTTTCATGAAAAAATTTCAAAAAAATCAATTTTTTTGAGTGATCACAGGATTTCGTTATTTTTGCTCTAGCTATCATAGTTAACCAGAAAATCGACTTTAAAGTTTTTCATGAAAAAATTTCAAAAAAATCAATTATTTTGAGTGATCACAGGATTTCGTTATTTTTGCTCTAGCTATCATAGTTAACCAGAAAATCGACTTTAAAGTTTTTCATGAAAAAATTTCAAAAAAATCAATTTTTTTGAGTGATCACAGGATTTCGTTATTTTTGCTCTAGCTATCATAGTTAACCAGAAAATCGACTTTAAAGTTTATCATGAAAAAATTTCAAAAAAATCAATTTTTTTGAGTGATCACAGGATTTCGTTATTTTTGCTCTAGCTATCATAGTTAACCAGAAAATCGACTTTAAAGTTTTTCATGAAAAAATTTCAAAAAAATCAATTTTTTTGAGTGATCACAGGATTTCGTTATTTTTGCTCTAGCTATTATGGTTAACCAGATAATCGACTTTAAAGTTTTTCATGAAAAAATTGCAAAAAAATCAATTTTTTTGAGAGATCACAGGATTTCGTTATTTTTGCTCTAGCTATCATAGTTAACCAGATAATCGACTTTAAAGTTTATCATGAAAAAATTTCAACAAAATCAATTTTTTGAGTGATCACAGGATTTTGCTATTTGTGCTCTAGCTATTATGGTTTACCAGATAATCGACTTTAAAGTTTTTCATGAAAAAATTGCAAAAAAATCAATTTTTTTGAGAGATCACAGGATTTCGTTATTTTTGCTCTAGCTATCATAGTTAACCAGAAAATCGACTTTAAAGTTTTTCATGAAAAAATTTCAAAAAAATCAATTTTTTTGAGTGATCACAGGATTTCGTTATTTTTGCTCTAGCTATCATAGTTAACCAGAAAATCGACTTTAAAGTTTTTCATGAAAAAATTTCAAAAAAATCATTTTTTTTTGAGTGATCACAGGATTTCGTTATTTTTGCTCTAGCTATCATAGTTAACCAGAAAATCGACTTTAAAGTTTTTCATGAAAAAATTTCAAAAAAATCATTTTTTTTGAGTGATCACAGGATTTCGTTATTTTTGCTCTAGCTATCATAGTTAACCAGAAAATCGACTTTAAAGTTTTTCATGAAAAAATTGCAAAAAAATCAATTTTTTTGAGTGATCACAGGATTTCGTTATTTTTGCTCTAGCTATAGTTAACCAGAAAATCGACTTTTAAGTTTTTCATGAAAAAATTTCAAAAAAATTAATTTTTTTGAGTGATCACAGGATTTCGTTATTTTTGCTCTAGCTATAGTTAACCAGAAAATCGACTTTAAAGTTTTTCATGAAAAAATTTCAAAAAAAATCATTTTTTTTGAGTGATCACAGGATTTCGTTATTTTTGCTCTAGCTATTATAGTTAACCAGAAAATCGACTTTAAAGTTTTTCATGAAAAAATTGCAAAAAAATCAATTTTTTTGAGTGATCACAGGATTTCGTTATTTTTGCTCTAGCTATCATAGTTAGCCAGAAAATCGACTTTAAAGTTTTTCATGAAAAAATTTCAAAAAATTCAATTTTTTGAGTGATTTCGTTATTTTTGCTCTAGCTATCATAGTTAACCAGAAAATCGACTTAAAAGTTTTTCATGAAAAAATTTCAAAAAAATCAATTTTTTCGAGTGATCACAGGATTTCGTTATTTTTGCTCTAGCTATCATAGTTAACCAGAAAATCGACTTTAAAGTTTTTCATGAAAAAATTTCAAAAAAATCAATTTTTTTGAGTGATCACAGGATTTCGTTATTTTTGCTCTAGCTATCATAGCTAACCAGAAAATCGACTTTAAAGTTTTTCATGAAAAAATTTCAAAAAAATAAATTTTTTGAGTGATCACAGGATTTCGTTATTTTTGCTCTAGCTATCATAGTTAACCAGAAAATCGACTTAAAAGTTTTTCATGAAAAAATTTCAAAAAAATCAATTTTTTCGAGTGATCACAGGATTTCGTTATTTTTGCTCTAGCTATCATAGTTAACCAGAAAATCGACTTTAAAGTTTTTCATGAAAAAATTTCAAAAAAATCAATTTTTTTGAGTGATCACAGGATTTCGTTATTTTTGCTCTAGCTATCATAGTTAACCAGAAAATCGACTTAAAAGTTTTTCATGAAAAAATTTCAAAAAAATCAATTTTTTCGAGTGATCACAGGATTTCGTTATTTTTGCTCTAGCTATCATAGTTAACCAGAAAATCGACTTTTAAGTTTATCATGAAAAAATTTCAAAAAAATCAATTTTTTTGAGTGATCACAGGATTTCGTTATTTTTGCTCTAGCTATCATAGTTAACCAGAAAATCGACTTTAAAGTTTTTCATGAAAAAATTTCAAAAAAATTAAATTTTTTGAGTGATCACAGGATTTCGTTATTTTTGCTCTAGCTATCATAGTTAACCAGAAAATCGACTTAAAAGTTTTTCATGAAAAAATTTCAAAAAAATCAATTTTTTTGAGTGATCACAGGATTTCGTTATTTTTGCTCTAGCTATCATAGTTAACCAGAAAATCGACTTTAAAGTTTTTCATGAAAATATTTCAAAAAAATCAATTTTTTTGAGTGATCACAGGATTTCGTTATTTTTGCTCTAGCTATCATAGTTAACCAGAAAATCGACTTTAAAGTTTTTCATCAAAAAATTTCAAAAAAATCAATTTTTTTGAGTGATCACAGGATTTCGTTATTTTTGCTCTAGCTATCATAGTTAACCAGAAAATCGACTTTAAAGTTTTTCATGAAAAAATTTCAAAAAAATCAATTTTTTTGAGTGATCACAGGATTTCGTTATTTTTGCTCTAGCTATCATAGTTAACCAGAAAATCGACTTTAAAGTTTTTCATGAAAAAATTTCAAAAAAATCAATTTTTTTGAGTGATCACAGGATTTCGTTATTTTTGCTCTAGCTATCATAGTTAACCAGAAAATCGACTTAAAAGTTTTTCATGAAAAAATTTCAAAAAAATCATTTTTTTTGAGTGATCACAGGATTTCGTTATTTTTGCTCTAGCTATCATAGTTAACCAGAAAATCGACTTTAAAGTTTTTCATGAACAAATTTCAAAAAAATCAATATTTTTGAGTGATCACAGGATTTCGTTATTTTTGCTCTAGCTATCATAGTTAACCAGAAAATCGACTTTAAAGTTTTTCATGAAAAAATTTCAAAAAAATCAATTTTTTTGAGTGATCACAGGATTTCGTTATTTTTGCTCTAGCTATCATAGTTAACCAGAAAATCGACTTTAAAGTTTTTCATGAAAAAATTTCAAAAAAATCAATTATTTTGAGTGATCACAGGATTTCGTTATTTTTGCTCTAGCTATCATAGTTAACCAGAAAATCGACTTTAAAGTTTTTCATGAAAAAATTTCAAAAAAATCAATTTTTTTGAGTGATCACAGGATTTCGTTATTTTTGCTCTAGCTATCATAGTTAACCAGAAAATCGACTTTAAAGTTTATCATGAAAAAATTTCAAAAAAATCAATTTTTTTGAGTGATCACAGGATTTCGTTATTTTTGCTCTAGCTATCATAGTTAACCAGAAAATCGACTTTAAAGTTTTTCATGAAAAAATTTCAAAAAAATCAATTTTTTTGAGTGATCACAGGATTTCGTTATTTTTGCTCTAGCTATTATGGTTAACCAGATAATCGACTTTAAAGTTTTTCATGAAAAAATTGCAAAAAAATCAATTTTTTTGAGAGATCACAGGATTTCGTTATTTTTGCTCTAGCTATCATAGTTAACCAGATAATCGACTTTAAAGTTTATCATGAAAAAATTTCAACAAAATCAATTTTTTGAGTGATCACAGGATTTTGCTATTTGTGCTCTAGCTATTATGGTTTACCAGATAATCGACTTTAAAGTTTTTCATGAAAAAATTGCAAAAAAATCAATTTTTTTGAGAGATCACAGGATTTCGTTATTTTTGCTCTAGCTATCATAGTTAACCAGAAAATCGACTTTAAAGTTTTTCATGAAAAAATTTCAAAAAAATCAATTTTTTTGAGTGATCACAGGATTTCGTTATTTTTGCTCTAGCTATCATAGTTAACCAGAAAATCGACTTTAAAGTTTTTCATGAAAAAATTTCAAAAAAATCATTTTTTTTGAGTGATCACAGGATTTCGTTATTTTTGCTCTAGCTATCATAGTTAACCAGAAAATCGACTTTAAAGTTTTTCATGAAAAAATTTCAAAAAAATCATTTTTTTTGAGTGATCACAGGATTTCGTTATTTTTGCTCTAGCTATCATAGTTAACCAGAAAATCGACTTTAAAGTTTTTCATGAAAAAATTGCAAAAAAATCAATTTTTTTGAGTGATCACAGGATTTCGTTATTTTTGCTCTAGCTATAGTTAACCAGAAAATCGACTTTTAAGTTTTTCATGAAAAAATTTCAAAAAAATTAATTTTTTTGAGTGATCACAGGATTTCGTTATTTTTGCTCTAGCTATAGTTAACCAGAAAATCGACTTTAAAGTTTTTCATGAAAAAATTTCAAAAAAAATCATTTTTTTTGAGTGATCACAGGATTTCGTTATTTTTGCTCTAGCTATTATAGTTAACCAGAAAATCGACTTTAAAGTTTTTCATGAAAAAATTGCAAAAAAATCAATTTTTTTGAGTGATCACAGGATTTCGTTATTTTTGCTGTAGCTATTATAGTTAACCAGAAAATCGACTTTTAAGTTTTTCATGAAAAAATTTCAAAAAAATCAATTTTTTTGAGTGATCACAGGATTTCGTTATTTTTGCTGTAGCTATTATAGTTAACCAGAAAATCGACTTTTAAGTTTTTCATAAAAAAATTTCAAAAAAATTAATTTTTTTGAGTGATCACAGGATTTCGTTATTTTTGCTCTAGCTATAGTTAACCAGAAAATCGACTTTAAAGTTTTTCATGAAAAAATTTCAAAAAAATCAATTTTTTTGAGTGATCACAGGAATTCGTTATTTTTGCTCTAGCTATAGTTAACCAGAAAATCGACTTTAAAGTTTTTCATGAAAAGATTTCAAAAAAATCAATTTTTTTGAGTGATCACAGGATTTCGTTATTTTTGCTCTAGCTATCATAGTTAACCAGAAAATCGACTTTAAAGTTTTTCATGAAAAAATTTCAAAAAAATAAATTTTTTTGCTCTAGCTATCATAGTTAACCAGAAAATCGACTTTAAAGTTTTTCATGAAGAAATTTCAAAAAAATCAATTTTTTTGAGTGATCACAGGATTTCGTTATTTTTGCTCTAGCTATTATAGTTAACCAGATAATCGACTTTAAAGTTTTTCATGAAAAAATTGCAAAAAAATCATTTTTTTTGAGAGATCACAGGATTTCGTTATTTTTGCTCTAGCTATTATAGTTAACCAGTAAATCGACTTTAAAGTTTTTCATGAAAAAATTTCAAAAAAATCAATTTTTTTGAGTGATCACAGGATTTCGTTATTTTTGCTCTAGCTATTATAGTTAACCAGAAAATCGACTTTAAAGTTTTTCATGAAAAAATTTCAAAAAAATCAATTTTTTTGAGTGATCACAGGATTTCGTTATTTTTGCTCTAGCTATTATAGTTAACCAGAAAATCGACTTTAAAGTTTTTCATGAAAAAATTTCAAAAAAATCAATTTTTTTGAGTGATCACAGGATTTCGTTATTTTTGCTCTAGCTATCATAGTTAACCAGATAATCGACTTTAAAGTTTTTCATGAAAAAATTGCAAAAAAATCAATTTTTTTGAGAGATCACAGGATTTCGTTATTTTTGCTCTAGCTATCATAGTTAACCAGATAATCGACTTTAAAGTTTTTCATGAAAAAATTGCAAAAAAATCATTTTTTTTGAGAGATCACAGGATTTCGTTATTTTTGCTCTAGCTATCATAGTTAACCAGATAATCGACTTTAAAGTTTATCATGAAAAAATTTCGACAAAATCAATTTTTTGAGTGATCACAGGATTTTGCTATTTTTGCTCTAGCTATTATAGTTAACCAGAAAATCGACTTTAAAGTTTTTCATCAAAAAATTTCAAAAAAATCAATTTTTTTGAGTGATCACAGGATTTGGTTATTTTTGCTCTAGCTATCATAGTTAACCAGAAAATCGACTTTAAAGTTTTTCATGAAAAAATTTCAAAAAAATCATTTTTTTTGAGTGATCACAGGATTTCGTTATTTTTGCTGTAGCTATTATAGTTAACCAGATAATCGACTTTAAAGTTTTTCATGAAAAAATTGCAAAAAAATCATTTTTTTTGAGAGATCACAGGATTTCGTTATTTTTGCTCTAGCTATTATAGTTAACCAGTAAATCGACTTTAAAGTTTTTCATGAAAAAATTTCAAAAAAATCAATTTTTTTGAGTGATCACAGGATTTCGTTATTTTTGCTCTAGCTATCATAGTTAACCAGATAATCGACTTTAAAGTTTTTCATGAAAAAATTGCAAAAAAATCAATTTTTTTGAGAGATCACAGGATTTCGTTATTTTTGCTCTAGCTATCATAGTTAACCAGATAATCGACTTTAAAGTTTATCATGAAAAAATTTCGACAAAATCAATTTTTTGAGTGATCACAGGATTTTGCTATTTTTGCTCTAGCTATTATAGTTAACCAGAAAATCGACTTTAAAGTTTTTCATGAAAAAATTTCAAAAAAATAAGTTTTTTTGAGTGATCACAGGATTTCGTTATTTTTGCTCTAGCTATCATAGTTAACCAGAAAATCGACTTTAAAGTTTTTCATGAAGAAATTTCAAAAAAATCAATTTTTTTGAGTGATCACAGGATTTCGTTATTTTTGCTCTAGCTATTATAGTTAACCAGATAATCGACTTTAAAGTTTTTCATGAAAAAATTGCAAAAAAATCATTTTTTTTGAGAGATCACAGGATTTCGTTATTTTTGCTCTAGCTATTATAGTTAACCAGTAAATCGACTTTAAAGTTTTTCATGAAAAAATTTCAAAAAAATCAATTTTTTTGAGTGATCACAGGATTTCGTTATTTTTGCTCTAGCTATTATAGTTAACCAGAAAATCGACTTTAAAGTTTTTCATGAAAAAATTTCAAAAAAATCAATTTTTTTGAGTGATCACAGGATTTCGTTAGTTTTGCTCTAGCTATCATAGTTAACCAGAAAATCGACTTTAAAGTTTTTCATGAAAAAATTTCAAAAAAATCTATTTTTTTGAGTGATCACAGGATTTCGTTATTTTTGCTCTAGCTATCATAGTTAACCAGAAAATCGACTTTAAAGTTTTTCATGAACAAATTTCAAAAAAATTAATTTTTTTGAGTGATCACAGGATTTCGTTATTTTTGCTCTAGCTATCATAGTTAACCAGAAAATCGACTTTAAAGTTTATCATGAAAAAATTTCAAAAAAATTAATTTTTTTGAGTGATCACAGGATTTCGTTATTTTTGCTCTAGCTATCATAGTTAACCAGAAAATCGACTTTAAAGTTTATCATGAAAAAATTTAAAAAAAATTAATTTTTTTGAGTGATCACAGGATTTCGTTATTTTTGCTCTAGCTATCATAGTTAACCATAAAATCGACTTTAAAGTTTTTCATGAAAAAATTTCAAAAAAATCAATTTTTTTGAGTGATCACAGGATTTCGTTATTTTTGCTCTAGCTATCATAGTTAACCAGAAAATCGACTTTAAAGTTTATCATGAAAAAATTTAAAAAAAATTAATTTTTTTGAGTGATCACAGGATTTCGTTATTTTTGCTCTAGCTATCATAGTTAACCAGAAAATCGACTTTAAAGTTTTTCATGAACAAATTTCAAAAAAATTAATTTTTTTGAGTGATCACAGGATTTCGTTATTTTTGCTCTAGCTATCATAGTTAACCAGAAAATCGACTTTAAAGTTTTTCATGAAAAAATTTCAAAAAAATCAATTTTTTTGAGTGATCACAGGATTTCGTTATTTTTGCTCTAGCTATCATAGTTAACCAGAAAATCGACTTTAAAGTTTATCATGAAAAAATTTCAAAAAAATTAATTTTTTTGAGTGATCACAGGATTTCGTTATTTTTGCTCTAGCTATCATAGTTAACCATAAAATCGACTTTAAAGTTTTTCATGAAAAAATTTCAAAAAAATCAATTTTTTTAAGTGATCACAGGATTTCGTTATTTTTGCTCTAGCTATCATAGTTAACCAGAAAATCGACTTTAAAGTTTATCATGAAAAAATTTCAAAAAAATTAATTTTTTTGAGTGATCACAGGATTTCGTTATTTTTGCTCTAGCTATCATAGTTAACCATAAAATCGACTTTAAAGTTTTTCATGAAAAAATTTCAAAAAAATCAATTTTTTTGAGTGATCACAGGATTTCGTTATTTTTGCTCTAGCTATCATAGTTAACCAGAAAATCGACTTTAAAGTTTTTCATGAACAAATTTCAAAAAAATTAGTTTTTTTGAGTGATCACAGGATTTCGTTATTTTTGCTCTAGCTATCATAGTTAACCAGAAAATCGACTTTAAAGTTTATCATGAAAAAATTTCAAAAAAATTAATTTTTTTGAGTGATCACAGGATTTCGTTATTTTTGCTCTAGCTATCATAGTTAACCAGAAAATCGACTTTAAAGTTTATCATGAAAAAATTTCAAAAAAATCAATTTTTTTGAGTGATCACAGGATTTCGTTATTTTTGCTCTAGCTATCATAGTTAACCATAAAATCGACTTTAAAGTTTTTCATGAAAAAATTTCAAAAAAATCAATTTTTTTGAGTGATCACAGGATTTCGTTATTTTTGCTCTAGCTATCATAGTTAACCAGAAAATCGACTTTAAAGTTTATCATGAAAAAATTTAAAAAAAATTAATTTTTTTGAGTGATCACAGAATTTCGTTATTTTTGCTCTATCATAGTTAACCAGAAAATCGACTTTAAAGTTTTTCATGAACAAATTTCAAAAAAATTAATTTTTTTGAGTGATCACAGGATTTCGTTATTTTTGCTCTAGCTATCATAGTTAACCAGAAAATCGACTTTAAAGTTTTTCATGAAAAAATTTCAAAAAAATTAATTTTTTTGAGTGATCACAGGATTTCGTTATTTTTGCTCTAGCTATCATAGTTAACCATAAAATCGACTTTAAAGTTTTTCATCAAAAAAATTAATTTTTTTGAGTGATCACAGGATTTCGTTATTTTTGCTCTAGCTATCATAGTTAACCAGAAAATCGACTTTAAAGTTTATCATGAAAAAATTTCAAAAAAATCAATTTTTTTGAGTGATCACAGGATTTCGTTATTTTTGCTCTAGCTATCATAGTTAACCAGAAAATCGACTTTAAAGTTTTCATGACAAAATTTCAAAAAAATCAATTTTTTTGAGTGATCACAGGATTTCGTTATTTTTGCTCTAGCTATCATAGTTAACTAGAAAATCGACTTTAAAGTTTTTCATGAAAAAATTTCAAAAAAATCAATTTTTTTGAGTGATCACAGGATTTCGTTATATTTGCTCTAGCTATCATAGTTAACCAGAAAATCGACTTTAAAGTTTATCATGAAAAAATTTCAAAAAAATCAATTTTTTTGAGTGATCACAGGATTTCGTTATTTTTGCTCTAGCTATCATAGTTAACCAGAAAATCGACTTTAAAGTTTATCATGAAAAAATTTCAAAAAAATCAATTTTTTTGAGTGATCACAGGATTTCGTTATTTTTCTCTAGCTATCATAGTTAACCAGAAAATCGACTTTAAAGTTTATCATGAAAAAATTTCAAAAAAATCAATTTTTTTGAGTGATCACAGGATTTCGTTATTTTTGCTCTAGCTATCATAGTTAACCAGAAAATCGACTTTAAAGTTTATCATGAAAAAATTTCAAAAAAATCAATTTTTTTGAGTGATCACAGGATTTCGTTATTTTTGCTCTAGCTATCATAGTTAACCAGAAAATCGACTTTAAAGTTTTTCATGAAAAAATTTCAAAAAAATCAATTTTTTTGAGTGATCACAGGATTTCGTTATTTTTGCTCTAGCTATCATAGTTAACCAGAAAATCGACTTTAAAGTTTTTCATGAACAAATTTCAAAAAAATCAATTTTTTTGAGTTATCACAGGATTTCGTTATTTTTGCTCTAGCTATCATAGTTAACCAGAAAATCGACTTTAAAGATTTTCATGAAAAAATTTCAAAAAAATCAATTTTTTTGAGTGATCACAGGATTTCGTTATTTTTGCTCTAGCTATCATAGTTAACCAGAAAATCGACTTTAAAGTTTATCATGAAAAAATTTCAAAAAAATTAATTTTTTTGAGTGATCACAGGATTTCGTTATTTTTGCTCTAGCTATCATAGTTAACCAGAAAATCGACTTTAAAGTTTTTCATGAAAAAATTTCAAAAAAATCAATTTTTTTGAGTGATCACAGGATTTCGTTATTTTTGCTCTAGCTATCATAGTTAACCAGAAAATCGACTTTAAAGTTTTTCATGAACAAATTTCAAAAAAATTAATTTTTTTGAGTGATCACAGGATTTCGTTATTTTTGCTCTAGCTATCATAGTTAACCAGAAAATCGACTTTAAAGTTTTTCATGAAAAAATTTCAAAAAAATCAATTTTTTTGAGTGATCACAGGATTTCGTTATTTTTGCTCTAGCTATCATAGTTAACCAGAAAATCGACTTTAAAGTTTTTCATGAACAAATTTCAAAAAAATCAATTTTTTTGAGTGATCACAGGATTTCGTTATTTTTGCTCTAGCTATCATAGTTAACCAGAAAATCGACTTTAAAGTTTATCATGAAAAAATTTCAAAAAAATTAATTTTTTTGAGTGATCACAGGATTTCGTTATTTTTGCTCTAGCTATCATAGTTAACCAGAAAATCGACTTTAAAGTTTATCATGAAAAAATTTCAAAAAAATCAATTTTTTTGAGTGATCACAGGATTTCGTTATTTTTGCTCTAGCTATCATAGTTAACCAGAAAATCGACTTTAAAGTTTTTCATGAAAAAATTTCAAAAAAAATCAATTTTTTTGAGTGATCACAGGATTTCGTTATTTTGGCTCTAGCTATTATAGTTAACCAGAAAACCGACTTTAAAGTTTTTCATGAAAAAATTTCAAAAAAATCAATTTTTTTGAGTGATCACAGGATTTCGTTATTTTTGCTCTAGCTATCATAGTTAACCAGAAAATCGACTTTAAAGTTTTTCATGAAAAAATTTCAAAAAAATCAATTTTTTTGAGTGATCACAGGATTTCGTTATTTTTGCTCTAGCTATCATAGTTAACAAGAAAATCGACTTAAAAGTTTTTCATGAAAAAATTTCAAAAAAATCAATTTTTTTGAGTGATCACAGGATTTCGTTATTTTTGCTCTAGCTGTCATAGTTAACCAGGAAATCGACTTTAAAGTTTTTCATGAAAAAAATTTCAAAAAATCAATTTTTTTGAGTGATCACAGGATTTCGTTATTTTTGCTCTAGCTATCATAGTTAACAAGAAAATCGACTTAAAAGTTTTTCATGAAAAAATTTCAAAAAATCAATTTTTTGAGTGATCACAGGATTTCGTTATTTTTGCTCTAGCTATCATAGTTAACCAGAAAATCGACTTTAAAGTTTTTCATGAAAAAATTTCAAAAAAAATCAATTTTTTTGAGTGATCACAGGATTTCGTTATTTTTGCTCTAGCTATCATAGTTAACCAGAAAATCGACTTTAAAGATTTTCATGAAAAAATTTCAAAAAAATCAATTTTTTTGAAGTGATCACAGGATTTCGTTATTTTTGCTCTAGCTATCATAGTTAACCAGAAAATCGACTTTAAAGTTTATCATGAAAAAATTTCAAAAAAATCAATTTTTTTGAGTGATCACAGGATTTCGTTATTTTTGCTCTAGCTATCATAGTTAACCCAGAAAATTCGACTTTAAAGTTTATCATGAAAAAATTTCAAAAAAATCAATTTTTTTGAGTGATCACAGATTTCGTTATTTTGGCTCTAGCTATTATAGTTAACCAGAAAATCGACTTTAAAGTTTATCATGAAAAAAATTTCAAAAAAATCAATTTTTTTGAGTGATCACAGGATTTCGTTATTTTTGCATAGTAAACCAGAAAATCGACTTTAAAGTTTTTCATGAAAAAATTTCAAAAAAAATCAATTTTTTTGAGTGATCACAGGATTTCGTTATTTTGGATCTAGCTATTATAGTTAACCAGAAAACCGACTTTAAAGTTTTTCATGAAAAAATTTCAAAAAAATCAATTTTTTTGAGTGATCACAGGATTTCGTTATTTTTGCTCTAGCTATCATAGTTAACCAGAAAATCGACTTTAAAGATTTTCATGAAAAAATTTCAAAAAAATCAATTTTTTTGAGTGATCACAGGATTTCGTTATTTTTGCTCTAGCTATCATAGTTAACCAGAAAATCGACTTTAAAGTTTATCATGAAAAAATTTCAAAAAAATCAATTTTTTTGAGTGATCACAGGATTTCGTTATTTTTGCTCTAGCTATCATAGTTAACCAGAAAATCGACTTTAAAGTTTATCATGAAAAAATTTCAAAAAAATCAATTTTTTGAGTGATCACAGGATTTCGTTATTTTTGCTCTAGCTATCATAGTTAACCAGAAAATCGACTTTAAAGTTTATCATGAAAAAATTTCAAAAAAATCAATTTTTTTTTAAAGTTTTTCATGAAAAAATTTCAAAAAAATCAATTTTTTTGAGTGATCACAGGATTTCGTTATTTTTGCTCTAGCTATCATAGTTAACCAGAAAATCGACTTTAAAGTTTATCATGAAAAAATTTCAAAAAAATCAATTTTTTTGAGTGATCAAAGGATTTCGTTATTTTTGCTCTAGCTATCATAGTTAACCAGAAAATCGTTATTTTTGCTCTAGCTATCATAGTTAACCAGAAAATCGACTTTAAAGTTTATCATGAAAAAATTTCAAAAAAAATCAATTTTTTGAGTGATCACAGGATTTCGTTATTTTTGCTCTAGCTATCATAGTTAACCAGAAAATTGACTTTAAAGTTTATCATGAAAAAATTTCAAAAAAATCAATTTTTTTGAGTGATCACAGGATTTCGTTATTTTTGCTCTAGCTATCATAGTTAACCAGAAAATCGACTT
Organism: Stomorhina lunata; assembly: GCA_933228675.1. Classification (NCBI taxonomy): domain Eukaryota; kingdom Metazoa; phylum Arthropoda; class Insecta; order Diptera; family Rhiniidae; genus Stomorhina; species Stomorhina lunata. Next base: position 42,981,469 of record OW121744.1, read on the forward strand.
TAAAGTTTATCATGAAAAAATTTCAAAAAAATCAATTTTTTTGAGTGATCAAAGGATTTCGTTATTTTTGCTCTAGCTATCATAGTTAACCAGAAAATCGTTATTTTTGCTCTAGCTATCATAGTTAACCAGAAAATCGACTTTAAAGTTTATCATGAAAAAATTTCAAAAAAATCAATTTTTTGAGTGATCACAGGATTTCGTTATTTTTGCTCTAGCTATCATAGTTAACCAGAAAATTGACTTTAAAGTTTATCATGAAAAAATTTCAAAAAAATCAATTTTTTTGAGTGATCACAGGATTTCGTTATTTTTGCTCTAGCTATCATAGTTAACCAGAAAATCGACTTTAAAGTTTATCATGAAAAAATTTCAAAAAAATCAATTTTTTTGAGTGATCACAGGATTTCGTTATTTTTGCTCTAGCTATCATAGTTAACCAGAAAATCGACTTTAAAGTTTATCATGAAAAAATTTCAAAAAAATCAATTTTTTTGAGTGATCACAGGATTTCGTTATTTTTGCTCTAGCTATCATAGTTAACCAGAAAATCGACTTTAAAGTTTATCATGAAAAAATTTCAAAAAAATCAATTTTTTTGAGTGATCACAGGATTTCGTTATTTTTGCTCTAGCTATCATAGTTAACCAGAAAATCGACTTTAAAGTTTATCATGAAAAAATTTCAAAAAAATCAATTTTTTGAGTGATCACAGGATTTCGTTATTTTTGCTCTAGCTATCATAGTTAACCAGAAAATTGACTTTAAAGTTTATCATGAAAAAATTTCAAAAAAATCAATTTTTTTGAGTGATCACAGGATTTCGTTATTTTTGCTCTAGCTATCATAGTTAACCAGAAAATCGACTTTAAAGTTTTTCATGAAAAAATTTCAAAAAAATCAATTTTTTGAGTGATCACAGGATTTCGTTATTTTTGCTCTAGCTATCATAGTTAACCAGAAAATCGACTTTAAAGTTTATCATGAAAAAATTTCAAAAAAATCAATTTTTTGAGTGATCACAGGATTTCGTTATTTTTGCTCTAGCTATCATAGTTAACCAGAAAATCGACTTTAAAGTTTATCATGAAAAAATTTCAAAAAAATCAATTTTTTTGAGTGATCACAGGATTTCGTTATTTTTGCTCTAGCTATCATAGTTAACCAGAAAATCGACTTTAAAGTTTATCATGAAAAAATTTCAAAAAAATCAATTTTTTGAGTGATCACAGGATTTCGTTATTTTTGCTCTAGCTATCATAGTTAACCAGAAAATCGACTTTAAAGTTTTTCATGAAAAAATTTCAAAAAAATCAATTTTTTTGAGTGATCACAGGATTTCGTTATTTTTGCTCTAGCTATCATAGTTAACCAGAAAATCGTTATTTTTGCTCTAGCTATCATAGTTAACCAGAAAATCGACTTTAAAGTTTATCATGAAAAAATTTCAAAAAATCAATTTTTTTGAGTGATCACAGGATTTCGTTATTTTTGCTCTAGCTATCATAGTTAACCAGAAAATCGACTTTAAAGTTTTTCATGAAAAAATTTCAAAAAAATCAATTTTTTTGAGTGATCACAGGATTTCGTTATTTTTGCTCTAGCTATCATAGTTAACCAGAAAATCGTTATTTTTGCTCTAGCTATCATAGTTAACAAGAAAATCGACTTAAAAGTTTTTCATGAAAAAATTTCAAAAAAATCAATTTTTTTGAGTGATCACAGGATTTCGTTATTTTTGCTCTAGCTATCATAGTTAACCAGAAAATCGACTTTAAAGTTTTTCATGAAAAAATTTCAAAAAAATCAATTTTTTTGAGTGATCACAGGATTTCGTTATTTTTGCTCTAGCTATCATAGTTAACCAGAAAATCGTTATTTTTGCTCTAGCTATCATAGTTAACCAGAAAATCGACTTTAAAGTTTATCATGAAAAAATTTCAAAAAATCAATTTTTTTGAGTGATCACAGGATTTCGTTATTTTTGCTCTAGCTATCATAGTTAACCAGAAAATCGTTATTTTTGCTCTAGCTATCATAGTTAACCAGAAAATCGACTTTAAAGTTTATCATGAAAAAATTTCAAAAAATCAATTTTTTTGAGTGATCACAGGATTTCGTTATTTTTGCTCTAGCTATCATAGTTAACCAGAAAATCGACTTTAAAGTTTATCATGAAAAAATTTCAAAAAAATCAATTTTTTTGAGTGATCACAGGATTTCGTTATTTTTGCTCTAGCTATCATAGTTAACCAGAAAATCGTTATTTTTGCTCTAGCTATCATAGTTAACCAGAAAATCGACTTTAAAGTTTATCATGAAAAAATTTCAAAAAAATCAATTTTTTGAGTGATCACAGGATTTCGTTATTTTTGCTCTAGCTATCATAGTTAACCAGAAAATTGACTTTAAAGTTTATCATGAAAAAATTTCAAAAAAATCAATTTTTTTGAGTGATCACAGGATTTCGTTATTTTTGCTCTAGCTATCATAGTTAACCAGAAAATCGACTTTAAAGTTTTTCATGAAAAAATTTCAAAAAAATCAATTTTTTGAGTGATCACAGGATTTCGTTATTTTTGCTCTAGCTATCATAGTTAACCAGAAAATCGACTTTAAAGTTTATCATGAAAAAATTTCAAAAAAATCAATTTTTTGAGTGATCACAGGATTTCGTTATTTTTGCTCTAGCTATCATAGTTAACCAGAAAATCGACTTTAAAGTTTATCATGAAAAAATTTCAAAAAAATCAATTTTTTTGAGTGATCACAGGATTTCGTTATTTTTGCTCTAGCTATCATAGTTAACCAGAAAATCGACTTTAAAGTTTTTCATGAAAAAATTTCAAAAAAATCAATTTTTTTGAGTGATCACAGAATTTCGTTATTTTTGCTCTAGCTATCATAGTTAACCAGAAAATCGTTATTTTTGCTCTAGCTATCATAGTTAACCAGAAAATCGACTTTAAAGTTTATCATGAAAAAATTTCAAAAAATCAATTTTTTTGAGTGATCACAGGATTTCGTTATTTTTGCTCTAGCTATCATAGTTAACCAGAAAATCGACTTTAAAGTTTTTCATGAAAAAATTTCAAAAAAATCAATTTTTTTGAGTGATCACAGGATTTCGTTATTTTTGCTCTAGCTATCATAGTTAACCAGAAAATCGTTATTTTTGCTCTAGCTATCATAGTTAACCAGAAAATCGTTATTTTTGCTCTAGCTATCATAGTTAACCAGAAAATCGACTTTAAAGTTTATCATGAAAAAATTTCAAAAAATCAATTTTTTTGAGTGATCACAGGATTTCGTTATTTTTGCTCTAGCTATCATAGTTAACCAGAAAATCGACTTTAAAGTTTTTCATGAAAAAATTTCAAAAAAATCAACTTTTTTGAGTGATCACAAGATTTCGTTATTTTTGCTCTAGCTATCATAGTTAACCAGAAAATCGTTATTTTTGCTCTAGCTATCATAGTTAACCAGAAAATCGACTTTAAAGTTTATCATGAAAAAATTTCAAAAAATCAATTTTTTTGAGTGATCACAGGATTTCGTTATTTTTGCTCTAGCTATCATAGTTAACCAGAAAATCGTTATTTTTGCTCTAGCTATCATAGTTAACCAGAAAATCGACTTTAAAGTTTATCATGAAAAAATTTCAAAAAATCAATTTTTTTGAGTGATCACAGGATTTCGTTATTTTTGCTCTAGCTATCATAGTTAACCAGAAAATCGACTTTAAAGTTTTTCATGAAAAAATTTCAAAAAAAACAATTTTTTTGAGTGATCACAGGATTTCGTTATTTTTGCTCTAGCTATCATAGTTAACCAGAAAATCGACTTTAAAGTTTATCATGAAAAAATTTCATCATAGTTAACCAGAAAATCGACTTTAAAGATTTTCATGAAAAAATTTCAAAAAAATCAATTTTTTTGAGTGATCACAGGATTTCGTTATTTTTGCTCTAGCTATCATAGTTAACCAGAAAATCGACTTTAAAGTTTTTCATGAAAAAATTTCAAAAAAATCAATTTTTTTGAGTGATCACAGGATTTCGTTATTTTTGCTCTAGCTATCATAGTTAACCAGAAAATCGACTTTAAAGTTTTTTATGAAAAAATTTCAAAAAAAACAATTTTTTTGAGTGATCACAGGATTTCATCATTTTTGCTCTAGCTATCATAGTTAACCAGAAAATCGACTTTAAAGTTTATCATGAAAAAATTTCATCATAGTTAACCAGAAAATCGACTTTAAAGATTTTCATGAAAAAATTTCAAAAAAGTCAATTTTTTTGAGTGATCACAGGATTTCGTTATTTTTGCTCTAGCTATCATAGTTAACCAGAAAATCGACTTTAAAGTTTATCATGAAAAAATTTCAAAAAAATCAATTTTTTTGAGTGATCACAGGATTTCGTTATTTTTGCTCTAGCTATCATAGTTAACCAGAAAATCGACTTTAAAGTTTTCATGACAAAATTTCAAAAAAATCAATTTTTTTGAGTGATCACAGGATTTCGTTATTTTTGCTCTAGCTATCATAGTTAACTAGAAAATCGACTTTAAAGTTTTTCATGAAAAAATTTCAAAAAAATCAATTTTTTTGAGTGATCACAGGATTTCGTTATATTTGCTCTAGCTATCATAGTTAACCAGAAAATCGACTTTAAAGTTTATCATGAAAAAATTTCAAAAAAAATCAATTTTTTTGAGTGATCACAGGATTTCGTTATTTTTGCTCTAGCTATCATAGTTAACCAGAAAATCGACTTTAAAGATTTTCATGAAAAAATTTCAAAAAAATCAATTTTTTTGAGTGATCACAGGATTTCGTTATTTTTGCTCTAGCTATAATAGTTAACCAGAAAATCGACTTTAAAGTTTTTCATGAACAAATTTCAAAAAAATCAATTTTTTTGAGTGATCACAGGATCTCGTTATTTTTGCTCTAGCTATCATAGTTAACCAGAAAATCGTTATTTTTGCTCTAGCTATCATAGTTAACCAGAAAATCGACTTTAAAGTTTATCATGAAAAAATTTCAAAAAAATCATTTTTTTGAGTGATCACAGGATTTCGTTATTTTTGCTCTAGCTGTCATAATTAACCAGAAAATCGACTTTAAAGTTTATCATGAAAAAATTTCAAAAAAATCAATTTTTTTGAGTGATCACAGGATTTCGTTATTTTTGCTCTAGCTATCATAGTTAACCAGAAAATCGTTATTTTTGCTCTAGCTATCATAGTTAACCAGAAAATCGACTTTAAAGATTTTCATGAACAAATTTCAAAAAAATCAATTTTTTTGAGTGATCACAGGATTTCGTTATTTTTGCTCTAGCTATCATAGTTAACCAGAAAATCGACTTTAAAGTTTTTCATGAAAAAATTTCAAAAAAATCAATTTTTTGAGTGATCACAGGATTTCGTTATTTTTGCTCTAGCTATCATAGTTAACCAGAAAATCGACTTTAAAGTTTATCATGAAAAAATTTCAAAAAAATCAATTTTTTGAGTGATCACAGGATTTCGTTATTTTTGCTCTAGCTATCATAGTTAACCAGAAAATCGACTTTAAAGTTTATCATGAAAAAATTTCAAAAAAATCAATTTTTTTGAGTGATCACAGGATTTCGTTATTTTTGCTCTAGCTATCATAGTTAACCAGAAAATCGACTTTAAAGTTTTTCATGAAAAAATTTCAAAAAAATCAATTTTTTTGAGTGATCACAGAATTTCGTTATTTTTGCTCTAGCTATCATAGTTAACCAGAAAATCGTTATTTTTGCTCTAGCTATCATAGTTAACCAGAAAATCGACTTTAAAGTTTATCATGAAAAAATTTCAAAAAATCAATTTTTTTGAGTGATCACAGGATTTCGTTATTTTTGCTCTAGCTATCATAGTTAACCAGAAAATCGACTTTAAAGTTTTTCATGAAAAAATTTCAAAAAAATCAATTTTTTTGAGTGATCACAGGATTTCGTTATTTTTGCTCTAGCTATCATAGTTAACCAGAAAATCGTTATTTTTGCTCTAGCTATCATAGTTAACCAGAAAATCGTTATTTTTGCTCTAGCTATCATAGTTAACCAGAAAATCGACTTTAAAGTTTATCATGAAAAAATTTCAAAAAATCAATTTTTTTGAGTGATCACAGGATTTCGTTATTTTTGCTCTAGCTATCATAGTTAACCAGAAAATCGACTTTAAAGTTTTTCATGAAAAAATTTCAAAAAAATCAACTTTTTTGAGTGATCACAAGATTTCGTTATTTTTGCTCTAGCTATCATAGTTAACCAGAAAATCGTTATTTTTGCTCTAGCTATCATAGTTAACCAGAAAATCGACTTTAAAGTTTATCATGAAAAAATTTCAAAAAATCAATTTTTTTGAGTGATCACAGGATTTCGTTATTTTTGCTCTAGCTATCATAGTTAACCAGAAAATCGTTATTTTTGCTCTAGCTATCATAGTTAACCAGAAAATCGACTTTAAAGTTTATCATGAAAAAATTTCAAAAAATCAATTTTTTTGAGTGATCACAGGATTTCGTTATTTTTGCTCTAGCTATCATAGTTAACCAGAAAATCGACTTTAAAGTTTTTCATGAAAAAATTTCAAAAAAAACAATTTTTTTGAGTGATCACAGGATTTCGTTATTTTTGCTCTAGCTATCATAGTTAACCAGAAAATCGACTTTAAAGTTTATCATGAAAAAATTTCATCATAGTTAACCAGAAAATCGACTTTAAAGATTTTCATGAAAAAATTTCAAAAAAATCAATTTTTTTGAGTGATCACAGGATTTCGTTATTTTTGCTCTAGCTATCATAGTTAACCAGAAAATCGACTTTAAAGTTTTTCATGAAAAAATTTCAAAAAAATCAATTTTTTTGAGTGATCACAGGATTTCGTTATTTTTGCTCTAGCTATCATAGTTAACCAGAAAATCGACTTTAAAGTTTTTTATGAAAAAATTTCAAAAAAAACAATTTTTTTGAGTGATCACAGGATTTCATCATTTTTGCTCTAGCTATCATAGTTAACCAGAAAATCGACTTTAAAGTTTATCATGAAAAAATTTCATCATAGTTAACCAGAAAATCGACTTTAAAGATTTTCATGAAAAAATTTCAAAAAAGTCAATTTTTTTGAGTGATCACAGGATTTCGTTATTTTTGCTCTAGCTATCATAGTTAACCAGAAAATCGACTTTAAAGTTTATCATGAAAAAATTTCAAAAAAATCAATTTTTTTGAGTGATCACAGGATTTCGTTATTTTTGCTCTAGCTATCATAGTTAACCAGAAAATCGACTTTAAAGTTTTCATGACAAAATTTCAAAAAAATCAATTTTTTTGAGTGATCACAGGATTTCGTTATTTTTGCTCTAGCTATCATAGTTAACTAGAAAATCGACTTTAAAGTTTTTCATGAAAAAATTTCAAAAAAATCAATTTTTTTGAGTGATCACAGGATTTCGTTATATTTGCTCTAGCTATCATAGTTAACCAGAAAATCGACTTTAAAGTTTATCATGAAAAAATTTCAAAAAAAATCAATTTTTTTGAGTGATCACAGGATTTCGTTATTTTTGCTCTAGCTATCATAGTTAACCAGAAAATCGACTTTAAAGATTTTCATGAAAAAATTTCAAAAAAATCAATTTTTTTGAGTGATCACAGGATTTCGTTATTTTTGCTCTAGCTATAATAGTTAACCAGAAAATCGACTTTAAAGTTTTTCATGAACAAATTTCAAAAAAATCAATTTTTTTGAGTGATCACAGGATCTCGTTATTTTTGCTCTAGCTATCATAGTTAACCAGAAAATCGTTATTTTTGCTCTAGCTATCATAGTTAACCAGAAAATCGACTTTAAAGTTTATCATGAAAAAATTTCAAAAAAATCAATTTTTTTGAGTGATCACAGGATTTCGTTATTTTTGCTCTAGCTTTCATAGTTAACTAGAAAATCGACTTTAAAGTTTTTCATGAAAAAATTTCAAAAAAATCAATTTTTTTGAGTGATCACAGGATTTCGTTATATTTGCTCTAGCTATCATAGTTAACCAGAAAATCGACTTTAAAGTTTTTCATGAAAAAATTTCAAAAAAATCAATTTTTTTGAGTGATCACAGGATTTCGTTATATTTGCTCTAGCTATCATAGTTAACCAGAAAATCGACTTTAAAGATTTTCATGAAAAAATTTCAAAAAAATCAATTTTTTTGAGTGATCACAGGATTTCGTTATTTTTGCTCTAGCTATAATAGTTAACCAGAAAATCGACTTTAAAGTTTTTCATGAACAAATTTCAAAAAAATCAATTTTTTTGAGTGATCACAGGATCTCGTTATTTTTGCTCTAGCTATCATAGTTAACCAGAAAATCGTTATTTTTGCTCTAGCTATCATAGTTAACCAGAAAATCGACTTTAAAGTTTATCATGAAAAAATTTCAAAAAAATCATTTTTTTGAGTGATCACAGGATTTCGTTATTTTTGCTCTAGCTGTCATAATTAACCAGAAAATCGACTTTAAAGTTTATCATGAAAAAATTTCAAAAAAATCAATTTTTTTGAGTGATCACAGGATTTCGTTATTTTTGCTCTAGCTATCATAGTTAACCAGAAAATCGACTTTAAAGTTTTTCATGAAAAAATTTCAAAAAAAACAATTTTTTTGAGTGATCACAGGATTTCGTCATTTTTGCTCTAGCTATCATAGTTAACCAGAAAATCGACTTTAAAGTTTATCATGAAAAAATTTCATCATAGTTAACCAGAAAATCGACTTTAAAGATTTTCATGAAAAAATTTCAAAAAAGTCAATTTTTTTGAGTGATCACAGGATTTCGTTATTTTTGCTCTAGCTATCATAGTTAACCAGAAAATCGACTTTAAAGTTTATCATGAAAAAATTTCAAAAAAATCAATTTTTTTGAGTGATCACAGGATTTCGTTATTTTTGCTCTAGCTATCATAGTTAACCAGAAAATCGACTTAAAGTTTTCATGACAAAATTTCAAAAAAATCAATTTTTTAAGTGATCACAGGATTTCGTTATTTTTGCTCTAGCTATCATAGTTAACTAGAAAATCGACTTTAAAGTTTTTCATGAAAAAATTTCAAAAAAATCAATTTTTTTGAGTGATCACAGGATTTCGTTATATTTGCTCTAGCTATCATAGTTAACCAGAAAATCGACTTTAAAGTTTATCATGAAAAAATTTCAAAAAAAATCAATTTTTTTGAGTGATCACAGGATTTCGTTATTTTTGCTCTAGCTATCATAGTGATCACAGGATTTCGTTATTTTTGCTCTAGCTATCATAGTTAACCAGAAAATCGACTTTAAAGTTTTCATGACAAAATTTCAAAAAAATCAATTTTTTTGAGTGATCACAGGATTTCGTTATTTTTGCTCTAGCTATCATAGTTAACCAGAAAATCGACTTTAAAGTTTTTCATGAAAAAATTTCAAAAAATCAATTTTTTTGAGTGACCACAGGATTTTGTTATTTTTGCTCTAGCTATCATAGTTAACTAGAAAATCGACTTTAAAGTTTTTCATGAAAAAATTTCAAAAAAATCAATTTTTTTGAGTGATCACAGGATTTCGTTATTTTTGCTCTAGCTATCATAGTTAACCAGAAAATCGACTTTAAAGTTTATCATGAAAAAATTTCAAAAAAATCAATTTTTTTGAGTGATCACAGGATTTCGTTATTTTTGCTCTAGCTATCATAGTTAACCAGAAAATCGACTTTAAAGTTTATCATGAACAAATTTAAAAAAAACAATTTTTTTGAGTGATCACAGGATTTCGTTATTTTTGCTCTAGCTATCATAGTTAACCAGAAAATCGACTTTAAAGTTTATCATGAAAAAATTTCAAAAAAATCAATTTTTTTGAGTGATCACAGGATTTCGTTATTTTTGCTCTAGCTATCATAGTTAACCAGAAAATCGACTTTAAAGTTTATCATGAACAAATTTAAAAAAAACAATTTTTTTGAGTGATCACAGGATTTCGTTATTTTTGCTCTAGCTATCATAGTTAACCAGAAAACCGACTTTAAAGTTTTTCATGAAAAAATTTCAAAAAAATCATTTTTTTTGAGTGATCACAGGATTTTGTTATTTTTGCTCTAGCTATCATAGTTAACCAGAAAATCGACTTTAAAGTTTTTCATGAAAAAATTTCAAAAAAATCAATTTTTTTGAGTGATCACAGGATTTCGTTATTTTTGCTCTAGCTATCATAGTTAACCAGAAAATCGACTTTAAAGTTTATCATGAACAAATTTAAAAAAAACAATTTTTTTGAGTGATCACAGGATTTCGTTATTTTTGCTCTAGCTATCATAGTTAACCAGAAAATCGACTTTAAAGTTTATCATGAAAAAATTTAAAAAAAATCAATTTTTTTGAGTGATCACAGGATTTCGTTATTTTTGCTCTAGCTATCATAGTTAACCAGAAAATCGACTTTAAAGTTTATCATGAAAAAATTTCAAAAAAATCAATTTTTTTGAGTGATCACAGGATTTCGTTATTTTTGCTCTAGCTATCATAGTTAACCAGAAAATCGACTTTAAAGTTTATCATGAAAAAATTTCAAAAAAATCAATTTTTTTGAGTGATCACAGGATTTCGTTATTTTTGCTCTAGCTATCATAGTTAACCAGAAAATCGACTTTAAAGTTTATCATGAAAAAATTTCAAAAAAATCAATTTTTTTGAGTGATCACAGGATTTCGTTATTTTTGCTCTAGCTATCATAGTTAACCAGAAAATCGACTTTAAAGTTTATCATGAAAAAATTTCAAAAAAATCAATTTTTTTGAGTGATCACAGGATTTCGTTATTTTTGCTCTAGCTATCATAGTTAACCAGAAAATCGACTTTAAAGTTTATCATGAAAAAATTTCAAAAAAATCAATTTTTTTGAGTGATCACAGGATTTCGTTATTTTTGCTCTAGCTATCATAGTTAACCAGAAAATCGACTTTAAAGTTTATCATGAAAAAATTTCAAAAAAATCAATTTTTTTGAGTGATCACTGCATTTCGTTATTTTTGCTCTAGCTATCATAGTTAACCAGAAAATCGACTTTAAAGTTTATCATGAAAAAATTTCAAAAAAATCAATTTTTTTGAGTGATCACAGGATTTCGTTATTTTTGCTCTAGCTATCATAGTTAACCAGAAAATCGACTTTAAAGTTTATCATGAAAAAATTTCAAAAAAATCAATTTTTTTGAGTGATCACAGGATTTTGTTATTTTTGCTCTAGCTATCATAGTTAACCAGAAAATCGACTTTAAAGTTTATCATGAAAAAATTTCAAAAAAATCAATTTTTTTGAGTGATCACAGGATTTCGTTATTTTTGCTCTAGCTATCATAGTTAACCAGAAAATCGACTTTAAAGTTTATCATGAAAAAATTTCAAAAAAATCAATTTTTTTGAGTGATCACAGGATTTCGTTATTTTTGCTCTAGCTATCATAGTTAACCAGAAAATCGACTTTAAAGTTTTTCATGAAAAAATTTCAAAAAAATCAATTTTTTTGAGTGATCACAGGATTTTGTTATTTTTGCTCTAGCTATCATAGTTAACCAGAAAATCGACTTTAAAGTTTATCATGAAAAAATTTCAAAAAAATCAATTTTTTTGAGTGATCACAGGATTTTGTTATTTTTGCTCTAGCTATCATAAAGTCGATTTTGTGATCTTTAAAATCGACTTTAAAGTTTTTCATGAAAAAATTTCAAAAAAATCAATTTTTTTGAGTGATCACAGGATTTCGTTATTTTTGCTCTAGCTATCATAGTTAACCAGAAAATCGACTTTAAAGTTTATCATGAAAAAATTTCAAAAAAATCAATTTTTTTGAGTGATCACAGGATTTCGTTATTTGTGCTCTAGCTATCATAGTTAACCAGAAAATCGACTTTAAAGTTTTTCATGAAAAAATTTCAAAAAAATCAAAATTTTTGAGTGTTCACAGGATTTCGTTATTTTTGCTCTAGCTATCATAGTTAACCAGAAAATCGACTTTAAAGTTTTTCATGAACAAATTTCAAAAAAATCAATTTTTTTGAGTGATCACAGGATTTCGTTATTTTTGCTCTAGCTATCATAGTTAACCAGAAAATCGACTTTAAAGTTTTTCATGCAAAAATTTCAAAAAAATCAATTTTTTTGAGTGATCACAGGATTTCGTTATTTTTGCTCTAGCTATCATAGTTAACCAGAAAATCGACTTTAAAGTTTTTCATGCAAAAATTTCAAAAAAATCAATTTTTTTGAGTGATCACAGGATTTTGTTATTTTTGCTCTAGCTATCATAGTTAACCAGAAAATCGACTTTAAAGTTTTTCATGAACAAATTTCAAAAAAATCAATTTTTTTGAGTGATCACAGGATTTCGTTATTTTTGCTCTAGCTATCATAGTTAACCAGAAAATCGACTTTAAAGTTTTTCATGCAAAAATTTCAAAAAAATCAATTTTTTTGAGTGATCACAGGATTTCGTTATTTTTGCTCTAGCTATCATAGTTAACCAGAAAATCGACTTTAAAGTTTTTCATGCAAAAATTTCAAAAAAATCAATTTTTTTGAGTGATCACAGGATTTCGTTATTTGTGCTCTAGCTATCATAGTTAACCAGAAAGTCGACTTTAAAGTTTTTCATGAAAAAATTTCAAAAAAATCAAAATTTTTGAGTGATCACAGGATTTCGTTATTTTTGCTCTAGCTATCATAGTTAACCAGAAAATCGACTTTAAAGTTTATCATGAAAAAATTTCAAAAAAATCAATTTTTTTGAGTGATCACAGGATTTTGTTATTTTTGCTCTAGCTATCATAGTTAACCAGAAAATCGACTTTAAAGTTTTTCATGAACAAATTTCAAAAAAATCAATTTTTTTGAGTGATCACAGGATTTCGTTATTTTTGCTCTAGCTATCATAGTTAACCAGAAAATCGACTTTAAAGTTTTTCATGCAAAAATTTCAAAAAAATCAATTTTTTTGAGTGATCACAGGATTTCGTTATTTTTGCTCTAGCTATCATAGTTAACCAGAAAATCGACTTTAAAGTTTATCATGAAAAAATTTCAAAAAAATCAATTTTTTTGAGTGATCACAGGATTTTGTTATTTTTGCTCTAGCTATCATAGTTAACCAGAAAATCGACTTTAAAGTTTATCATGAAAAAATTTCGAAAAAATCAATTTTTTTGAGTGATCACAGGATTTCGTTATTTTTGCTCTAGCTATCATAGTTAACCAGAAAATCGACTTTAAAGTTTTTCATGAAAAAATTTCAAAAAAATCAATTTTTTTGAGTGATCACAGGATTTCGTTATTTTTGCTCTAGCTATCATAGTTAACCAGAAAATCGACTTAAAAGTTTTTCATGAAAAAATTTCAAAAAAATCAATTTTTTTGAGTGATCACAGGATTTCGTTATTTTTGCTCTAGCTATCATAGTTAACCAGAAAATCGACTTAAAAGTTTTTCATGAAAAAATTTCAAAAAAATCAATTTTTTTGAGTGATCACAGGATTTCGTTATTTTTGCTCTAGCTATCATAGTTAACCAGAAAATCGACTTTAAAGTTTATCATGAAATAATTTCCAAAAAATCAATTTTTTTGAGTGATCACAGGATTTCGTTATTTTTGCTCTAGCTATCATAGTTAACCAGAAAATCGACTTTAAAGTTTATCATGAAAAAATTTCAAAAAAATCAATTTTTTTGAGTGATCACAGGATTTCGTTATTTTTGCTCTAGCTATCATAGTTAACCAGAAAATCGACTTTAAAGTTTTTCATGAAATAATTTCCAAAAAATCAATTTTTTTGAGTGATCACAGGATTTCGTTATTTTTGCTCTAGCTATCATAGTTAACCAGAAAATCGACTTTAAAGTTTATCATGAAAAAATTTCAAAAAAATCAATTTTTTTGAGTGATCACAGGATTTCGTTATTTTTGCTCTAGCTATCATAGTTAACCAGAAAATCGACTTTAAAGTTTATCATGAAAAAATTTCAAAAAAATCAATTTTTTTGAGTGATCACAGGATTTCGTTATTTTTGCTCTAGCTATTATAGTTAACCAGAAAATCGACTTTAAAGTTTATCATGAAAAAATTTCAAAAAAATCAATTTTTTTGAGTGATCACAGGATTATGTTATTTTTGCTCTAGCTATCATAGTTAACCAGAAAATCGACTTTAAAGTTTTTCATGAAAAAATTTCAAAAAAATCAATTTTTTTGAGTGATCACAGGATTTCGTTATTTTTGCTCTAGCTATCATAGTTAACCAGAAAATCGACTTTAAAGTTTTTCATGAAAAAATTTCAAAAAAATCAATTTTTTTGAGTGATCACAGGATTTCGTTATTTTTGCTCTAGCTATCATAGTTAACCAGAAAATCGACTTTAAAGTTTATCATGAAAACATTTCAAAAAAATCAATTTTTTTGAGTGATCACAGGATTTTGTTATTTTTGCTCTAGCTATCATAAAGTCGATTTTGTGATCTTTAAAATCGACTTTAAAGTTTTTCATGAAAAAATTTCAAAAAAATCAATTTTTTTGAGTGATCACAGGATTTCGTTATTTTTGCTCTAGCTATCATAAAGTCGATTTTGTGATCTTTAAAATCGACTTTAAAGTTTTTCATGAAAAAATTTCAAAAAAATCAATTTTTTTGAGTGATCACAGGATTTTGTTATTTTTGCTCTAGCTATCATAGTTAACCAGAAAATCGACTTTAAAGTTTTTCATGAAAAAATTTCAAAAAAATCAATTTTTTTTGAGTGATCACAGGATTTCGTTATTTTTGCTCTAGCTATCATAGTTAACCAGAAAATCGACTTTAAAGTTTATCATGAAAAAATTTCAAAAAAATCAGTTTTTTTAAGTGATCACAGGATTTCGTTATTTTTGCTCTAGCTATCATAGTTAACCAGAAAATCGACTTTAAAGTTTTTCATGAAAAAATTTCAAAAAAATCAATTTTTTTGAGTGATCACAGGATTTCGTTATTTTTGCTCTAGCTATCATAGTTAACCAGAAAATCGACTTTAAAGTTTTTCATGAAAAAATTTCAAAAAAATCAATTTTTTTGAGTGATCACAGGATTTCGTTATTTTTGCTCTAGCTATCATAATTAACCAGAAAATCGACTTTAAAGTTTTTTATGAAAAAATTTCATAAAAATGAATTTTTTTGAGTGATCACAGGATTTCGTTATTTTTGCTCTAGCTATCATAGTTAACCAGAAAATCGACTTTAAAGTTTTTCATGAAAAAATTTCAAAAAAATCAATTTTTTTGAGTGATCACAGGATTTCGTTATTTTTGCTCTAGCTATCATAGTTAACCAGAAAATCGACTTTAAAGTTTTTCATGAAAAAATTTCAAAAAAATCAATTTTTTTGAGTGATCACAGGATTATGTTATTTTTGCTCTAGCTATCATAGTTAACCAGAAAATCGACTTTAAAGTTTATCATGAAAAAATTTCAAAAAAATCAATTTTTTTGAGTGATCACAGGATTATGTTATTTTTGCTCTAGCTATCATAGTTAACCAGAAAATCGACTTTAAAGTTTATCATGAAAAAATTTCAAAAAATCAATTTTTTTGAGTGATCACAGGATTATGTTATTTTTGCTCTAGCTATCATAGTTAACCAGAAAATCGACTTTAAAGTTTTTCATGAAATAATTTCCAAAAAATCAATTTTTTTGAGTGATCACAGGATTTCGTTATTTTTGCTCTAGCTATCATAGTTAACCAGAAAATCGACTTTAAAGTTTATCATGAAAAAATTTCAAAAAAATCAATTTTTTTGAGTGATCACAGGATTTCGTTATTTTTGCTCTAGCTATCATAAAGTCGATTTTGTGATCTTTAAAATCGACTTTAAAGTTTTTCATGAAAAAATTTCAAAAAAATCAATTTTTTTGAGTGATCACAGGATTTCGTTATTTTTGCTCTAGCTATCATAGTTAACCAGAAAATCGACTTTAAAGTTTATCATGAAAAAATTTCAAAAAAATCAATTTTTTTGAGTGATCACAGGATTTCGTTATTTTTGCTCTAGCTATCATAGTTAACCAGAAAATCGACTTTAAAGTTTATCATGAAAAAATTTCAAAAAAATCAATTTTTTTGAGTGATCACAGGATTTCGTTATTTTTGCTCTAGCTATTATAGTTAACCAGAAAATCGACTTTAAAGTTTATCATGAAAAAATTTCAAAAAAATCAATTTTTTTGAGTGATCACAGGATTATGTTATTTTTGCTCTAGCTATCATAGTTAACCAGAAAATCGACTTTAAAGTTTTTCATGAAAAAATTTCAAAAAAATCAATTTTTTTGAGTGATCACAGGATTTCGTTATTTTTGCTCTAGCTATCATAGTTAACCAGAAAATCGACTTTAAAGTTTTTCATGAAAAAATTTCAAAAAAAATAACGAAATCCTGTGATCACTCAAAAAAATTTATTTTTTTGAAATTTTTGCATGAAAAACTTTAAAGTCGATTTTCTGGTTAACTATGATAGCTAGAGCAAAAATAACGAAATCCTGTGATCACTCAAAAAAATTGATTTTTTTGAAATTTTTTCATGAAAAACTTTAAAGTCGATTTTCTGGTTAACTATGATAACTAGAGCAAAAATAACGAAATCCTGTGATCACTCAAAAAAATTGATTTTTTTGAAATTTTTTCATGAAAAACTTTAAAGTCGATTTTCTGGTTAACTATGATAACTAGAGCAAAAATAACGAAGTCCTGTGATCACTCAAAAAAATTGATTTTTTTGAAATTTTTTCATGAAAAACTTTAAAGTCGATTTTCTGGTTAACTATGATAACTAGAGCAAAAATAACGAAATCCTGTGATCACTCAAAAAAATTGATTTTTTTGAAATTTTTTCATGATAAACTTTAAAGTCGATTTTCTGGTTAACTATGATAGCTAGAGCAAAAATAACGAAATCCTGTGATCACTCAAAAAAATTGATTTTTTTGAAATTTTTTCATGAAAAACTTTAAAGTCGATTTTCTGGTTAACTATGATAGCTAGAGCAAAAATAACGAAATCCTGTGATCACTCAAAAAAATTGATTTTTTTGAAATTTTTTCATGAAAAACTTTAAAGTCGATTTTCTGGTTAACTATGATAGCTAGAGCAAAAATAACAAAATCCTGTGATCACTCAAAAAAATTGATTTTTTTGAAATTTTTTCATGATAAACTTTAAAGTCGATTTTCTGGTTAACTATGATAGCTAGAGCAAAAATAACGAAATCCTGTGATCACTCAAAAAAATTGATTTTTTTGAAATTTGTTCATGAAAAACTTTAAAGTCGATTTTCTGGTTAACTATGATAGCTAGAGCAAAAATAACAAAATCCTGTGATCACTCAAAAAAATTGATTTTTTTGAAATTTTTTCATGATAAACTTTAAAGTCGATTTTCTGGTTAACTATGATAGCTAGAGCAAAAATAACGAAATCCTGTGATCACTCAAAAAAATTGATTTTTTTGAAATTTTTTCATGATAAACTTTAAAGTCGATTTTCTGGTTAACTATGATAGCTAGAGCAAAAATAACGAAATCCTGTGATCACTCAAAAAAATTGATTTTTTTGAAATTTTTTCATGAAAAACTTTAAAGTCGATTTTCTGGTTAACTATGATAGCTAGAGCAAAAATAACGAAATCCTGTGATCACTCAAAAATTTTGATTTTTTTGAAATTTTTTCATGAAAAACTTTAAAGTCGATTTTCTGGTTAACTATGATAGCTAGAGCAAAAATAACGAAATCCTGTGATCACTCAAAAAAATTGATTTTTTTGAAATTTTTTCATGAAAAACTTTAAAGTCGATTTTCTGGTTAACTATGATAGCTAGAGCAAAAATAACGAAATCCTGTGATCACTCAAAAAAATTGATTTTTTTGAAATTTTTTCATGATAAACTTTAAAGTCGATTTTCTGGTTAACTATGATAGCTAGAGCAAAAATAACGAAATCCTGTGATCACTCAAAAAAATTGATTTTTTTGAAATTTTTTCATGAAAAACTTTAAAGTCGATTTTAAAGATCACAAAGTCGACTTTATGATAGCTAGAGCAAAAATAACAAAATCCTGTGATCACTCAAAAAAATTGATTTTTTTGAAATTTTTTCATGATAAACTTTAAAGTCGATTTTCTGGTTAACTATGATAGCTAGAGCAAAAATAACGAAATCCTGTGATCACTCAAAAATTTTGAGTTTTTTGAAATTTTTTCATGAAAAACTTTAAAGTCGATTTTCTGGTTAACTATGATAGCTAGAGCAAAAATAACGAAATCCTGTGATCACTCAAAAAAATTGATTTTTTTGAAATTTTTTCATGATAAACTTTAAAGTCGATTTTCTGGTTAACTATGATAGCTAGAGCAAAAATAACGAAATCCTGTGATCACTCAAAAAAATTGATTTTTTTGAAATTTTTTCATGATAAACTTTAAAGTCGATTTTCTTGTTAACTATGATAGCTAGAGCAAAAATAACGAAATCCTGTGATCACTCAAAAAAATTGATTTTTTTGAAATTTTTTCATAAAAAACTTTAAAGTCGATTTTCTGGTTAACTATGATAGCTAGAGCAAAAATAACAAAATCCTGTGATCACTCAAAAAAATTGATTTTTTTGAAATTTTTTCATGATAAACTTTAAAGTCGATTTTCTGGTTAACTATGATAGCTAGAGCAAAAATAACATAATCCTGTGATCACTCAAAAAAATTGATTTTTTGAAATTTTTTCATGATAAACTTTAAAGTCGATTTTCTGGTTAACTATGATAGCTAGAGCAAAAATAACGAAATCCTGTGATCACTCAAAAAAATTGATTTTTTTGAAATTTTTTCATGAAAAACTTTAAAGTCGATTTTAAAGATCACAAAATCGACTTTATGATAGCTAGAGCAAAAATAACAAAATCCTGTGATCACTCAAAAAAATTGATTTTTTTGAAATGTTTTCATGATAAACTTTAAAGTCGATTTTCTGGTTAACTATGAT
Organism: Stomorhina lunata; assembly: GCA_933228675.1. Taxonomy (NCBI): domain Eukaryota; kingdom Metazoa; phylum Arthropoda; class Insecta; order Diptera; family Rhiniidae; genus Stomorhina; species Stomorhina lunata. Next base: position 43,000,584 of record OW121744.1, read on the forward strand.
AGCTAGAGCAAAAATAACGAAATCCTGTGATCACTCAAAAAAATTGATTTTTTTGAAATTTTTTCATGAAAAACTTTAAAGTCGATTTTCTGGTTAACTATGATAGCTAGAGCAAAAATAACGAAATCCTGTGATCACTCAAAAAAATTGATTTTTTTGAAATTTTTTCATGAAAAACTTTAAAGTCGATTTTCTGGTTAACTATGATAGCTAGAGCAAAAATAACATAATCCTGTGATCACTCAAAAAAATTGATTTTTTTGAAATTTTTTCATGATAAACTTTAAAGTCGATTTTCTGGTTAACTATAATAGCTAGAGCAAAAATAACGAAATCCTGTGATCACTCAAAAAAATTGATTTTTGCTCTAGCTATTATAGTTAACCAGAAAATCGACTTTAAAGTTTATCATGAAAAAATTTCAAAAAAATCAATTTTTTTGAGTGATCACAGGATTATGTTATTTTTGCTCTAGCTATCATAGTTAACCAGAAAATCGACTTTAAAGTTTTTCATGAAAAAATTTCAAAAAAATCAATTTTTTTGAGTGATCACAGGATTTCGTTATTTTTGCTCTAGCTATCATAGTTAACCAGAAAATCGACTTTAAAGTTTTTCATGAAAAAATTTCAAAAAAATCAATTTTTTTGAGTGATCACAGGATTTCGTTATTTTTGCTCTAGCTATCATAGTTAACCAGAAAATCGACTTTAAAGTTTATCATGAAAACATTTAAAAAAAATCAATTTTTTTGAGTGATCACAGGATTTTGTTATTTTTGCTCTAGCTATCATAAAGTCGATTTTGTGATCTTTAAAATCGACTTTAAAGTTTTTCATGAAAAAATTTCAAAAAAATCAATTTTTTTGAGTGATCACAGGATTTCGTTATTTTTGCTCTAGCTATCATAGTTAACCAGAAAATCGACTTTAAAGTTTATCATGAAAAAATTTCAAAAAATCAATTTTTTTGAGTGATCACAGGATTATGTTATTTTTGCTCTAGCTATCATAGTTAACCAGAAAATCGACTTTAAAGTTTATCATGAAAAAATTTCAAAAAAATCAATTTTTTTGAGTGATCACAGGATTTTGTTATTTTTGCTCTAGCTATCATAGTTAACCAGAAAATCGACTTTAAAGTTTTTTATGAAAAAATTTCAAAAAAATCAATTTTTTTGAGTGATCACAGGATTTCGTTATTTTTGCTCTAGCTATCATAGTTAACAAGAAAATCGACTTTAAAGTTTATCATGAAAAAATTTCAAAAAAATCAATTTTTTTGAGTGATCACAGGATTTCGTTATTTTTGCTCTAGCTATCATAGTTAACCAGAAAATCGACTTTAAAGTTTATCATGAAAAAATTTCAAAAAAATCAATTTTTTTGAGTGATCACAGGATTTCGTTATTTTTGCTCTAGCTATCATAGTTAACCAGAAAATCGACTTTAAAGTTTTTCATGAAAAAATTTCAAAAAACTCA
>OW121744.1:43002266-43007266 GCA_933228675.1 Stomorhina lunata
TTTTCGCATACACAGGTCCATACTATGTACAAAAATAGTCGCAATACCTTGTTTAGTTTTAGAGATTTTTGCGAAAACTTTTGCAAAGTAATGTTAAAATATAATACTAAAATTGTATGGAGTCAAATATCTCTTAAACTATAAGAGATAAGGTAGTAAAGTAAGCATGTTTTTTTTTTCGAAAACGTAAAAATCTTTTAGATCGGACCCAATTGAGGAAAGTTATACGCCCCCAAATGTTTTATATACCCGAGGTAGTCAACTTTGGCCCACTGTAGAGCCCACTGTGCTACCGACAAATACGTTCTTCAGCATTGATCTAAAAGCCTCACACCTCTTCTATTGACGTTCCAAATTGTGTCAAAATCCGTTTAGTGGTTTAGAAATTACAGAGTTAATACCACTGTGCACCATTAACTTTATTTGCACACATTACTCTCCAATACTTCAATATTTAGCTTAAAAATGCTATGGGAGGCAAAGTTTTCAGAGCTTTTAAAGGCTATGTATTAAAGCTTGATACACGTGTTTAGTATCATTGGATCGGGAAAGTCCAGGAGATGAACACAAATTAAAAATCTTTTTTAAGTGAGGTAATATTTTTACACTTTGTATCGTAAAACAAAAAAATATTATTTTTCTACTTTTAGAAGGAAAATAATTTCAATTTTTGATATTTTGTAGAAATGACATAGATAAAGATATCACAATGAAAATTTGTAGTCATGTAGACCAATACGATCTAAAAGCAATAGACTAAAAAAATTCCCAATTTTAACTAAAAAATACCCCAATTCCCAACTCGGGAAAAAAGGGTTTCAAAAAATGAGTTTTTTTACAAAAATGGCAACACTGACTCTATTTGCAGCTCGTTTCAGAAAAAACTTTTCCAATCTATAACAGATATATTAGAAAATATGGACATTATTATTTTTTTTCAAATCAGTGCTTTGCCTTTTGAGAAATTTTTATTTAAACCAAATTTTTTTTTACAAATTGGCATTTTTTGGAGAGGGCATGTGCGAGGACCAAAAGTCCAATTAGGAAGAAATTTGTTTTATACGCATTCTCATTATGTTTTCTTTTAAAAACTTTAAAAATATTTGTATGTTTCTTAAGAAAATATTTTTTTATTATTGAAAAAATATAGCTATCTTTTAGGGAAAAACTCAAAAAAAAGCGAAATTTTTTTTAAGTTTCAACTTTGAATATTTTTAACTTTTAAACGAAAGAAGATATCTATAACCAACTTGCACAAAAATTATTTAGAATTTTGTTACAATTTTAACGAATATTCTTAAAAAATGTTTGATCTTCAGATGCGTCCACCAGATCAAAAAAAGCTTAAAAAAATAGGTAAAAAATCAACCCAAAAATTCCTTTTTATCCAAATATCTCGAAACCCAAAGGAGATAACCTACACATGTAAGCATATTTTTTGTAGACCTTCTGAAGGAGAACTTAAGTTTAAAATTTCTTTTCAATCCATTCATAAATGGATTTTTGGCGAATTTTTAAAAAAGTCGAACACCCGAGGTGACCAACTTTGAAGGTCTATCAACCACTCTCCCGACCCCTCATGGGCCAGTGCTTTTGAAAACCAACTCGAATACTCCTTGACTATCACCATGCCAAATTTCATTCAGATATCTCCAGTCGTTCAAAAGTTACAGAATTATTTCCAAAAAAAAGCGTCCGTAAACCACTGTGCATTGGGGTCGCCAAAATACATTTTTCGTTGTATCTTCGGCATTAACAGTCGGATCTTAAAGTGTGGTATATCGATGTATTTGTCTCGAGGAGTTCAATATTTTGCTTTAATAGTCATTGGTCTCAAATATCCACTTGTTGTATTTATTAATCTGACCTCAGTTCTTAACACCCTAATATCACAAAATTAAAGCTCTTAAAAAATCGTTATACTTTTACTAAGGAAGTTTTTCGATAATTCCAACCGAACTATTAAAAACAAGCAATTTTCGTTTTGCCGCACATTGGGATCGCCAAAATACATTTTTCGTTATATGTATCTTATCAAATCCTTCGTCGGCTCATAGAAAATAACACCTACTTTCTCCACCTTGAGAATATTTTGTTGTCGATGATAACAGACCAAGATCCGCTAGTACGTTCAGATGGTTATACAAAGATTCTATCAGCCAGAAATGAAGCAACGGTAGGCATTCGTCAAATGTTCGGCCCACAATTTCAGAATTTTATAAACTTCTAGAGTGACTCATATTTCGATATGATTTATTGGAAAAAAATTGAATTGACTAAGCCGCCATGCTTCCAGTTAGAAGCATTACAGTTATCCAATAAAATAATCGAAATACTACGTTAAAGTAAGAAAAATTCTTTCTTTTGATAGTTTTATTTGCTAATTTTAATTATTTTTACAGCTTATTTATGTCATTCACAAAACACCGAGCGTTTTGTTCATGTAGTACACGGATCTGTCATGGCTGTCACCGAGGAGCAACGCATGGCTCACAGTGGTTCAAAATTCGGGACCTGTCAAAAATATAGCAAACTTGGACAAGACATCAAGACATGATTAACTACAATTTTTTAATTTTACATTATTTTTTTTATTATTATTGTAAGAGTTGAGATATCATGGGGTAGTACTAAAACAGTGTACTTGAGGTCAAGGACTATTAATACAAAACATTGGCCTTCCTTAAACAAAAACATCGATATATAACACTTAAAGATCCAACTGTAAATGGCGAAGATATAACGAAAAATGTATTTTGGCGACCCCAATGTGCGGCAAAAACAAAAATTCCTTGTTTTTAATAGTTCGGTTGGAGTTATCAAAAAACTTTCTCAGTAAAAGTTTTAATATTTTTTAAGAGCTTTAATTTTCTGATATTAGGGAGGTACATTAGGGTGGTACGAACTGAGGTATGATGGATAAATGCTAGAACCGGATATCTGAGACCAATGACTATTAAAGCAAAATATTGGCCTCCTCGAGACATAAATATCGTATATCACACTTTAAGATCCGAGTGTAAAGATATAACGAAAAATGTATTTTGGCGACCCCAATGTGCATCGAAAAAAAAATCGAAACTGCCTCAAAGCAATACTTTATATTCGGTGGTGTACGGCGAACTTTTTTTTTTTCGAGACGCCCTATTGTCCCAGTTTGCCTTCCAAGAATTCTGAACCTATGCTTTCATATACCTTAAGCTAATGTAAAATATCAAGTGTTCTCACTTTAGAGAACTCTACTGTATGTTGTGGCATACTCTGAACTTTTATCGACTATATTGCATTGCACCCATCTAATGTTTATACATAAAATCTGCTTAGTGCACACACATTTATTTAAAAGTGTTAACTTTTTATAAACAAAAAGTGATAGAAATATAGTATGTGTTAAATATATAAAACCCTACTAATTTTAGTCATCTATTTTGTGGTTTTAACACACAAAAAATATACTACAACTAACTGGTCTCAAATTGTTGCAGCATTTAAACCACTTAAAACCATTTTGCAACACACAAAATGTTTATTACAAAAAATGTAGTAGGTACTTTTGGTATTATGTGTAAAATATGTGAGTTATTAAAGTTATTTAGAAGATATTTTTTAAATAAAATAATACCCTACACGAAGTAGCACACCTTTTGAAATCTATATATTATTTAATTTAGTCATAGTCTAGTCATAGTCTAGTCATAGTCTAGTCATAGTCTAGTCATAGTCTAGTCATAGTCTAGTCATAGTCTAGTCATAGTCTAGTCATAGTCTAGTCATAGTCTAGTCATAGTCTAGTCATAGTCTAGTCATAGTCTAGTCATAGTCTAGTCATAGTCTAGTCATAGTCTAGTCATAGTCTAGTCATAGTCTAGTCATAGTCTAGTCATAGTCTAGTCATAGTCTAGTCATAGTCTAGTCATAGTCTAGTCATAGTCTAGTCATAGTCTAGTCATAGTCTAGTCATAGTCTAGTCATAGTCTAGTCATAGTCTAGTCATAGTCTAGTCATAGTCTAGTCATAGTCTAGTCATAGTCTAGTCATAGTCTAGTCATAGTCTAGTCATAGTCTAGTCATAGTCTAGTCATAGTCTAGTCATAGTCTAGTCATAGTCTAGTCATAGTCTAGTCATAGTCTAGTCATAGTCTAGTCATAGTCTAGTCATAGTCTAGTCATAGTCTAGTCATAGTCTAGTCATAGTCTAGTCATAGTCTAGTCATAGTCTAGTCATAGTCTAGTCATAGTCTAGTCATAGTCTAGTCATAGTCTAGTCATAGTCTAGTCATAGTCTAGTCATAGTCTAGTCATAGTCTAGTCATAGTCTAGTCATAGTCTAGTCATAGTCTAGTCATAGTCTAGTCATAGTCTAGTCATAGTCTAGTCATAGTCTAGTCATAGTCTAGTCATAGTCTAGTCATAGTCTAGTCATAGTCTAGTCATAGTCTAGTCATAGTCTAGTCATAGTCTAGTCATAGTCTAGTCATAGTCTAGTCATAGTCTAGTCATAGTCTAGTCATAGTCTAGTCATAGTCTAGTCATAGTCTAGTCATAGTCTAGTCATAGTCTAGTCATAGTCTAGTCATAGTCTAGTCATAGTCTAGTCATAGTCTAGTCATAGTCTAGTCATAGTCTAGTCATAGTCTAGTCATAGTCTAGTCATAGTCTAGTCATAGTCTAGTCATAGTCTAGTCATAGTCTAGTCATAGTCTAGTCATAGTCTAGTCATAGTCTAGTCATAGTCTAGTCATAGTCTAGTCATAGTCTAGTCATAGTCTAGTCATAGTCTAGTCATAGTCTAGTCATAGTCTAGTCATAGTCTAGTCATAGTCTAGTCATAGTCTAGTCATAGTCTAGTCATAGTCTAGTCATAGTCTAGTCATAGTCTAGTCATAGTCTAGTCATAGTCTAGTCATAGTCTAGTCATAGTCTAGTCATAGTCTAGTCATAGTCTAGTCATAGTCTAGTCATAGTCTAGTCATAGTCTAGTCATAGTCTAGTCATAGTCT
>OW121744.1:43009766-43166808 GCA_933228675.1 Stomorhina lunata
TCTAAACGAAAAGAGCTAGCTAACTGAAACTTAGCAAAAACATTCTTCATCTATGGGAAAATTTTGGTGCTGAAATTGGGCAAAATCGGTTACCATTTGACCATAGCTCCCGTATAACCTCGTCTAGGCTAATCGCTTATTTGCTAATAAATGACAAATTATAACAGTTATGATGACAAAATTTGGTACCTAGAAGTTTTATATAAGCACTAGGCAGCATATAAAATTTCATTAAAATCGGTTCACATTTAGCCATAGCTCAGATAAAAAAAAAAAAAAATACGAAAACAGCCTAAATTTCACCTAAAATACACTTAAATGCCAATACATCTAAAAGTATAACAGATATAACCACTAAATTTGGCCCAAGAAAGTCTTATATCAATGCCAGCCAGTGTGCAAAATTTTGTCGCAAGCGGTCATCATTTGCCCTAGCTCCCATATAAAAAACTTAAGGAAACACAAAAATTCAAAGGGGATTTATGTCCGTCTGTCCGTCAGATGAAGTCGTGATAGATCCTTAACTACAAGAGCTAGTAAGACTAAATTAAGCACAAGGAAGTCTTATATCAATGCCAATCAGTGTGCAACATTTTGTCACAATCGGTCACCAGTTGACCATAGCTCCCATATAAAAACTTATGGAAACACAAAAATACATAACGAACGGTTGTTTATGTCCGTCTGTCCGTCAGATAAAAGCACGATAGCGCCTTAACGAAAAGAGCTAGAGGAACAAAATTTTACAAAAGTATTTGGGATATCTTGAAAAAAATGGACAAAATCGGTTCAAATTTAGTTAGAGCTCCCATATAACCTCGCCCTGGGAAACACATTAATGCTGATAAATTGAATACAATTGTAATATCTATGACGATTAAATTTAAAATAGGGAAGTTTTATGCAACTTTTGATCAGTTTAACCACTAAAATATTTTTAAATGTTGAACTATAAAGCTACGGCAACCGAATTTAGTCCAAAGGTTTTACCAACAATACCAATTAGCTTAGCGATTTTTTTAGTTTTGGTCCAGTTTTTGAATTAGCTGCACCCTTGTAGATATATGAGATATGTTTCTAAATTTAACACAACTTGATGGTGGGTATATAAGATTCGGCACAGCCGAATATTACACTCTTACTTGTTTTTGTTTATATCATGATCTAAAAACAGTTTTTCTTCTTGTACTTTTAAATTCTTAAAACATAATTTTTAGGGGGTGACCGGAATGACTTTTCTTATCGCTCTAAAATGTACGTAACAACAAAGTATGGCCAGAGAATTTAATTTTCAAATTCAAAACATTTCTCTTAGGGCAACTCAATAATCTCTGTTGATCAGATTAAACAAAAAAAAAAAAAAAAACAGATAATTTCTGTCTGGATATAATACTGCAGCCAAAGTTCCACAGACCACTTTGTATGCTGTCAATTGTGGCTTTTTCATGCTTTTCTTCCTTACTCTTCATTAGTACGAGTAAATGGCAGAAGTTTTTCTTTCGACTTTTGAACAGTTTTTCATGCAATTTGTAATACAATTGGTATTGTGTTGCATTATTGCGGTTGGCAATGGCAAAAAAGCAATTAAACTGTTTGTAACTATATTTATTGTAAATTGTATTGGCCACAAAGAACTATTGTTTAGGTTTTAAGAATGTTCCTATATTAGAGGGGGTCATGAAAGCTTTTACAATTAGACACTTTAATTGTAAAAGCTTTTCTTAAATGTGAAAAAACTAAAAGATTATCAATCATTTTAAAAATTTTAATACCTTACCCTTCGAAAAGGGTTAAAGCAGGGGCCTCTCTAATAATTATGCATATCAAAAAAAAAAAAAAAAAAAAACAATTATAATAATTAATATTAGTTGAACATAGTGACCTAAATAAGAGTTTTATAATCTCTAATTAAGAAAAGTTTATCACTAAATGATTAATTGCTAAACTAAATATGTCAATATCTCTTTATAAAATCAAGTTTTCAAAAGATTTTATATGGTTTCATTTGTACACAAATCTTGAATATGACCTGGAGTCATGTATTTAAATTAGTTTGTTTTTGGCTATGGCAGCATAATTCTTATTTATCCTGCGCCTGTTTGTGGAAATTTTAATGAGCCCTATAGCACATAAGCCTCAACTAATTATAATTAATTTCAAACATTAGTACAGGTGAGTTTAGTCGATACTTTTTATACTCACCATCAAAAAGAATGGGGGGTAAACTAAAATTGTCATTCCGTTTGTAATTTCCTTATTATTGGCTCAAAAACCAAAAGTGATGTATAATCTGAATCCTTATGAAATTCTAAGCCGATTGAGGGATGTCCGTCCGTCCGTCCGTCTGCCTGTCTGTTGAAATCACATTTGACCATAGCTCCCATATAACCTCGTCTAGGCTAATTTCTTGTTTGCTAATAAATAAAAATTATAACAGATATAATGATTCAAACTGGTATATAGAAGTTCTTCATAAGCACTAGACAGCATATAAAATTTCATAGAAATCGGTTCATATTTAACCATAGCCCCCGTACAAAACACTTACGGAAACCGTCTTTTTTTTTTTTTTTTTTTTTTTTAGGACCAGCACTCAGGGGATGACCCCTACTTATGCAATGCATTGTGTTGGAACTAGGAAAATAGGTTATGGGAGGGTGGATAGATGGAGTAGTGTTTATGGACATTTGATTTGAACTTTCCTATATTGCAACTGGCAGGAAAAATTTCTGCGGGAAGTAAATTCCACATACGAACTGTACGGCTAAAGAATGAATTTTCTCTGTAGTGTGTTGTTCTGTCTACTGGCCAATCGACTACGAAGGGATGAGCTCTAACAGATAGACGTGTATTGCGTAAAAAAATTCTAGTTTCGGGAACGAGTTCCCTGATTTCATTAGAGCACATTCCAAAGTAGTAACGATAGAACAGTGTGACACAACCCACATTGCGACGGTGCTCCAGTGAATCAATAGAGTTGGATACCCTACTGTCACCAATAAGCACCTTCGCCCTCTCCTGTACTCGGTCAAGAAGCTCCAAAATAGACTTTGAAGCACCGGCCCATACATGAGAGTTGTATTCCATTTTCGGTCGGATATAGGTGGTATAAATAGTAAGGAGATCAGATGAAGTGAAGTATGTCTTGCACCGTTTTAGAAAACCGAGACACTTGAATGCTTCTTTCGACACTTGAAAAATGTGTTCAGTCCACCGGACATCACATTGAATTCTCATGCCCAGAACATCAAGAGTATCTGATTCCTCGATATTTTCACCACCCATTAATACAGATGAAGTAACATGATCCGCCGTGCGTTTATGCGTGAGCATACAACATTGAGTTTTCCGCGCATTAAAATCGACTCTATTCGCACGACCCCATTCTGAGATTGCTTCTAAATGTATTTAAATTAGTTTGTTTTTGGCTATGGCAGCATAATTCTTATTTATCCTGCGCCTGTTTGTGGAAATTTTAATGAGCCCTATAGCACATAAGCCTCAACTAATTATAATTAATTTCAAACATTAGTACAGGTGAGTTTAGTCGATACTTTTTGTACTCACCATCAAAAAGAATGGGGGGTAAACTAAAATTGTCATTCCGTTTGTAATTTCCTTATTATTGGCTCAAAAACCAAAAGTGATGTATAATCTGAATCCTTATGAAATTCTAAGCCGATTGAGGGATGTCCGTCCGTCCGTCTGCCTGTCTGTTGAAATCACATTTGACCATAGCTCCCATATAACCTCGTCTAGGCTAATTTCTTGTTTGCTAATAAATAAAAATTATAACAGATATAATGATTCAAACTGGTATATAGAAGTTCTTCATAAGCACTAGACAGCATATAAAATTTCATCGAAATCGGTTCATATTTAACCATAGCCCCCGTACAAAACACTTACGGAAACCGTCTTAATTTCACCATAAATACAATTCAATGACAATAAGTTATAATCTTCAATAGCTATGGCCACTAAATTTAACACAAAAAAGTCTTATATGAACATCAGCCAAATTTTGTTACAATCGGTCACCATTTGACCATAGCTCCCATTTTTAAAACTTACAGAAACACAAAAATACAAAAAGAAATGGGGGTTAATGTCCGTCTGTCCGTCAAATAAAAGCGCGATAGAGCCTTAACGAAAAGAGCTAGAGGGTCAAAATTTTACAAAAGGAAGTCTTGTGTGAATGAAAAAGTTGTGCATTGAAAATGGGCAAAATCGGTTCACATTTAATTAGAGCTCCCATATAACCCCGCCCTGTGAATCTCATCAATGCTGATAAATTGAATACAATTGTAACAGCTATGACTACTAAATTGAGAATAGAAAAGTTTTATGCAACTATTGGTCAGTATTTAAAAGTTTATTGGAATAGGTCCATCAAACTACAGCTTTCATATAAAAACCTCTCCTGGAAACCAAAAAAATGCAAGAAAGGCCAGTTAAAAGCTTTTAAATTAGAAACAACGACAGCTATGGCCGATTAATTTTACAAGAATAAACTTTATATAAATACCGGCCAGTGTGTAAAGTTTTGTGACAGTCGGTCAACATTTGGCTATAGTTCTTATATATATATATATATATATATATATATATATATATATATAACATCCCTTTTTATACCTACCATCAAAAAGAATGGGGGTATATTGAGATTGTCATTCCGTTTGTAATTTCCTTAATATTGGCTCAAATATCAAAAGCGATATTCTGAATCCTTATGAAATTCTGTCTGTCCGTCTGTCTGTTGAAATCATGATAACGCCTAAACGAAAAGAGCTAGCTCACTGAAGCTTAGTAAAAAGATTTTTCATCTCAGAGAAAATTTTGGTATTGAAATTGGGCAAAATGATTTAACATTTGACCATAGCTCCCGTATAACCTCGCCTACGCTAATCGCTTATTTGCTAATAAATAACAAACTATAATAGCTATGATGATAAAATTTGGTATATAGAAGTTTTTCGTGCGAAACAGCATATAAAATTTCATCAAAATCGGTTCACATTTAGTCATAGCTCCCATACAAAAAACTTACGGAAACAGCCAAAATTTAACCCAAAATACACTTAAATGCCAACACACTTAAATCAATGCCAACCAGTGTGCAAAATTTTGTCACAATCGGTCACCATTTGACCATAGCTCCCATATAAAAAACTTACGGAAACACAAAAAAAAAAACAAAAAGAAAAGGGTGTTTATGTCCGTCTGTCTGTCACATAAAAGCGCAATTAGCGCCTTAACGCAAAGGGCTACAGCAACAAAATTTTACAAAGTCTTATGTCTTATTTGAATGCCAGCCAGTATGCAAAATTTTGTTACAATCGGTTACTATTTGACCATAGCTCCCATATAAAAACTTACGGAAACACAAAAATACAAAAAGGAAATATGGTTTGTGTCCGTCTTTCCGTCAGAGAAAAGCGCGATAGTTCCTTAACTACAAGAGCTAGAGAGACAAAATTTAGCAAAAGTATTTTCGATATGTTATAGAAATTGTGTGCTGAAAATCGGTTCACATTTAGTTAGAGCTCCCATGTAACCCTGCCCCGGGAGTCGAATTAAAATTGTAAAATCTATGACTACTAAATTTAGAATAGAGAAGTTTTATGCAACTTTCAGTCAGTATGTCAAATTTTATAGGAATCGGTCCATTTGTAACCATAGCTTTCATATAAAAACCGTTCCCGGTAACCACTAAAATGCCACAAACGCCAGTTAAAAGCTATTAAATTATAAACTATGTCAGGTATGGGCACAAAATTTTGCACAAATAAACTTTATATTAATACCAGCCAGTATACATTCGGTCAACATTTGGCTATAGTTCTTATATATATAATATCCCCTTTTTATGTCTACAAAAAGATTTGGAGGTATATTCAGTATATTAAGATTGCATCTATGAAATTTTAGGTCCAGACTTTATACACGGTAGATGCATTATGAACTGCTAACAAAATATATGAACCTGTCGTGTTGCTATCAATATGTGTATGGCACCACGAAACAGCTTATTAATGTAAAACTATATTCGGTTATGGAACAGCATTTTGTCCAAGATAAATACTAGGGAAACCACTTGGATACTTTAAAATGTTGAACTATAGTAACTTTACCACTGCAACCGAATTTAGTCCAAATATATTACCGACAATACCACATTTGGTCAACATTTTGAATTAGCTGCACTCTCGTACAACTTGATGGTGGGTATACAAGATTCGGCACAGCCGAATATAACACTCTCACTTGTTATATCTACATTCAAAAATATTTGGAGGTACAATCAAGATTGTACCAATATCAAGACTTTATATATTAGGAATTTAGTCGTCATTGCTTTTACAATTGTATTAAATTTATCAGCATTAATGTGATTCCCGGAGCGGGGTTATATGGGAGCTCCAACTAAATGTGAACCGATTTTGTCCATTTTCAATACACAAAATACTTTTGTAAAATTTTGTCCCATTGCCTCTTTTCGTTAAGGCGCTATTGCGCTTCTATCTAACGAACAGACGGCCATAAACCCCTTTTCTTTTTGTATGTTTGTGTTTCAGTATTGTTTTTATATGGGAGCTATGGTTAAATGGTGACTGATTATGACAAGATTTTGCACACTGGGTGGCATCGACATAAGACTTCCTTGTGCCTAATTAAGTGGCCAAAGCTATTACAGTTTATTATTTATTGCCATTTAGGTGTGTTTTAGGTGGAATTTAGGCTGTTTTCGTAAGTTTTTTGTATGGAAGCTATGGTTAAATATGAATCAATTTATATAAAATAAAGAATATTTATGCCAAATTTCAGTGATCTATATCTTTTCGTTAGGGTTTTATCTCGCCGACAACAGACAGACGGATATACGGACAGACAGGCGGTCCTCACTCAATCGTCTTAGAATTTTATATGGATTCAGAATAAATATTCTTCAATTTTAGTTTTTGAGCCAACATTGAGGAAATTACAAACGGAATATCAATCTCAATATTTCCCCCATTATTTTTATAAAAATAGCGCAAAAGCATAAACGGATTAGGATTTTATCAAAAATGTCAAATTTCCATACACCATAATTTAAATTACAATAAAAGGATTGTTGAGTTTTATGTTTTTAAATGATTTAAATTGTTTTATTTAAACAATGAAATATATTTTATTTGTGCAAAAAATCATTTAAATACCCTCTACATTTTTTCTGAATTTTAAAGTCAAGTTTCAAAAAAGATGTTATATTGTAACATTTTTATAATTAACATTTTTCCCAAAAAGACTAAAGACCTTTTTAAATGTTTGTAAAAAATTAACGGTATAATAATTTAGATATGTTTTCCTTTTCACTGGTGTTTTAAATTTATAGTACCTGGTTGACCGAGCTTTGCTCGGAGCTTTATGATAAGCATTTTGCAGTTAATTTCGAATTATTTTATTTATTTTTTCCGATCAACACTAGTTTGCATAGTTTATAGATTAACTCATTTTGAAGAATTTTGGAAATTGGTCATACCAATAGAAAGCTCCGTCGACTCATGCGCAACTACTTTGCTAAATATTATAGCCTGATCAATGGCACAGTTTACGATTTATTTCATTTTGAGTAATTTTCAGTGGCGCCACCTGTTGGACTTTGTACAACTTACGAAAAAATTAACTTTGAGTAAATTTCAGTGGCGCCACCTGTCGAAATTTCTTCATACCAATTAAGAAACCTTCGTCGGCTCATGTGCAACAACTTTGCTAAAGATTATAGCATGATTAAATGTACAGCTTACGATGAAATTGATTTTGAGTAATTTTCAGTAGCGCCACCTGTCAGAAATTATTCACACCAACTAAAAAACCTTTGCCGACTCATGCGCTACAACTTTGCTATAGATCATAGCATGATCAAATATACAGTTTACGTATTAATTAATTTTTAGTAATTTTCAGTGGCGCCACCTAACGGAAATTAGTCTTACCAACTTAAAAACCTTCGCCGGCTAAAAAACTATCCGCAACATCTTCGCTAAAGAGCATAATATGATCAAATTCACAGTTTACTATTCTATAAAGAACATTCATACAAACATTCATTTGTTTAAAAGTCATAACATTACTCATTTTTCCCCTTTTTATCCGCTACTTTAAAAAAGTACCATATGCTTATTTGGTACTTCTTTCGTACCAATTGAATTCGGTACATTTTATTAAAACGCAGTTAACATAATTTCTATTCATATTACTTTTGAGATGTTAAGTTATCATTTTATCCCTTTTCCTTTGGTCCCAAAATCAAAAAAGTACCAAGTACGTGTTCAATATTTCTTTCACATCTATTGACTGCAGTACAAAGTTCCTTTCTATATTCTTTGGTTTAAAGTACCAAAAAAACTATTTTCACCCTTTTTTTACCCCCTATCGGACATAGTTTCAAAAAAGTACCAAACACCTGTCCGCTTATTTTCATAGCTTTTTAAAACGTAATATTAATTTTGTTTCTATACCTATTACTTTAGGAGTTATATCGTTTTCGATTTTTCCCCTTTTTACCCGTTTTTACCCTCTTAGAGGCAAAGGTTCCAAATGTCACTTATTCTTCGACCTATACATCAAAAACGGTACCCACTGTCCAAATTTTATTTTATTTTAAATTTCTGAATTTAATTTTATTTTAAATTTCTGAAAAGCTGTATATTTTTTATAAGGTACATAAATATTTATTTGCAGAAACAAAATTAAATTTATTGTTTATGGACAAGAATGACAATAGTTTGGGTAAAATATTGTAAAACGTTGGAAAAAACTATGCTAGATAGGGTCAAGGGGAATTTCTTCCAACATGGAATAAGAACTAATTATTGTGTATCATTAAAATATTTAAAGGTAGGGTCATTGAATTTAGTATAGCCGTCAATTTTTTAATTTACATTGTGTTAAGCTTAAAAAATATACTAATTTATAAAGAACACTAATTAAAATAGTTAACATAATCTTACTTTAAATACATACATTTATTAATATAAAAATTTTTACACATTTAAATACTTTCAGACAAATTAAAAACAATTTGTTAAATATTTTTACTTATTTTTCAAAAAAAAAAAAAAAAAAAAAATGTTTGTGAATATTTAACAAAAACTAACAAAAGTTTATTTAAAAACTTAATTAACACTAATAGATTTTTCAAATAAACAAGTGTGAAAAACTAATACTCAAATATTTGCATTCAAATAAATTCATATCGTAACTTGAACGGCGAAATGACATAAAAATAAAACAAGTAAAAGTGTTATATTCAAACCACCATCAGTAGTGTTAAATTTAGAAACATCTCTCATATACCTACGAGGGTGCAGCTAATTCAAAATGTGAACAAAATTCGAAAAAAAATGTTAAGCTAGTAAAATATTTGGACTAAATTCGGTTGCAGGAGATTTATAGTTCAATATTTGAAAGTATGTAAGTCGTTTCCCTAGTATTTACTTTGAACAAAATTCGGTATCGTAATCTGGTATATTTTTACATTATTAAGTTGTTAAATGATTTCCGTTTAGCTTAATATTTAGTTAGGATAAACATGCTGATAGAAATACGACAGGTCCATATATTTTGTTAGGAGTTCCTAATGCATCTACCATATACATAATCTTAATATGCTGCTTGTACCTTCGAATCTTTTTGAATGTAGATATAACAAGTTAGAGTGTTATATTCGGCTGTGTCGAATCTTGTATACCCACCATCAAGTTGTACGATAGTGCAGCTAATTCAAAATGTTGACCAAATGTGGTATTGTTGGTTATATATTTGGACTAAATTCGGTTGCAGTGGTAAAGTTACTATAGTTCAACATTTAAAAGTATCTAAGTGGTTTCCCAAGTATTTACCTTGGATAAAATGCTGTTCCATAACCGAATATAGTTTTACATTAATAAACTGTTTCGTTGTGCCATAAACATGTTGATAGCAACACGGCAGGTTCATATATTTTGTTAAGAGTTCCTAATGCATCTAGGCCCTATGCTCCACTGGGAGTTAAGAATAACAGAAGAAGAAGAAGAATGCATCTACCATGTATAAAGTCTGGACCTAACATTGATTGATAGCTATCTAATTTCGTAGATGCAATCTTAATATACTGAATGTACTTCCAAATCTTTTTGATTGTGGATATAAAAAGGGATGTTATATATATAAGAACTATAGCCAAATGTTGACCGATTTAATATAAAGTTTATCTGTGCAAAATTTAATGGCCATATCTGACATAGTTTATAAGTTAATAGCTTTTAACTGGCGTTTGTGGCATTTTAGTGGTATCCGGGAGCGGTTTTTATATGAAAGCTATGGTCAAAAATGGAAACGATTCCTATAAAATTTTTCTCTGACGGAAAGACTGACATAAACAGTATTTTCTTTTTGTATTTTTGTGTTTCCGTAAATTTTTTATATGGGAGCTATGGTCAAATAGTGACCGATTGTAACAAAATTTTGCACACTGGCTGGCATTCACATATGACTTTCTTTTGTAAAACTTTGCTGCTTATATGGAGCTTATTCTTGCAAAATTTAGTGGCCATAGCTGCCATAGTTTCTAATTTAATAGCTTTTAACTGGCCTTTGCTAGATTTTTTTTTGGATTCCGGGAGTATTTTTTATATGAAAGCTATAGTCAAACATGGACGAATAGTTGCAAAAAACTTCTCTATTCTTAATTATTAATGTGATTCCCTGGGCGGGGTTATATGGGAGCTCTAACTAAATGTGAATTGATTTCGACCATTTTTAGTACAAAACTTTTGTTACATATCAAAAATACTTTTGTAAAATTTTGTCCCTCTAGCCTTTATAGTTAAGGAGCTGTCGCGCTTTTTTTTCTGTAAAGCTATTACAGTTTATCATTTATTAGCATTTAAGTGAATTTTAGGTGGAATTTAGGATGTTTCCGTAAGTTTTTTGTATTGGAGCTATGGTTAAATGTGAACCGATTTGGATGATATTTTGTATGCTGCCTACTTATATAAAACTTCTATATACCAAATTTTATTATCATAGCTATTATAAGTTGTCATTTATTAGCAAATATGCAAATAGCCTAGACGAGGTTATATGGGAGCTATGGTCAAATGTGAACCGATTTTGCTCGACTTCAATACCAAAATTTTAAAAGAAATTAGGAATATTTATGCAAAATTTCAGTGACCTATATCCCTTCGTTAAGGTTTTATCATGCCGACAACAGATATACAGACGGGCATCGCTCAATCGTCTTAGAATTTCATTAGGATTCAAAATATACTTCAATTTTGGTTTTTGAGCCAATATTAAGGAAATTACAAAAGGAATGACAATCTCAATATACCCCCCATTCTTTTTGATGGTGGGTATAAAAAGGGGTTGTTATATATAAAAGAACTATAGTCAAATGTTGACCGATTGTCACAAAGTTGTACACACTGGCTAGTATTTATATAAAGCATATTCTTGTAAAATTTAGTGGCCATAGCTGTCATAGTTTCTAATTCATTAGCCTTTGGTATATTTTTTTTTGTGGTTTCCAGAAGTGGTTGTTATATGAAAGCTATAGTCAAATATGGACCGATTCCTATAAAATTTGATATACTCACCAATAGTTGGATGAAACTTCTCTGTTCAAAAGCATTAATGTGATTCCCAGGGCGTTGTAATATGGGAGCTCTAACTAAATGTGAACCGATTTCGCACATTCTCAGTACACAACTATATCATATCGAAAATACTTTGGTAAAATTGTATCTCTCTAGCTCTTGAAGTTAAGGCGATATCGTGCTTTCATTAGACGGACAGAAACCCCCTTTCTTTTTGGTATTTTGTATTTCCGTAAGTTTTTTATATGGGAGCTATGGACAAATAGTGACCGATAATGACCGATTATGACAAAATTTTGCACACTAGCTGGCATTGAGATAAGACTTCTTGGTGCTAAATTTGGTAGTTACAAATATTATAGTTTTATTTAGATTTATAAGCATTTAAGTGTAATTTAGGTGGAATTTAGGCTGTTTATTTATTTAAGTGTTTTATATGGGAGCTTTTGATATATGTAAACCGATTTCAATGAAATTTTATATGCTGCCCAGGGCTTATGTAAAACTTCTATATACTCAATTTTATCATCATAGCTGCTATAATTTACCATTTATTAGCAAATAGGCGATTAGCCCAGACGAGGTTATAAGGGAGCTATGATTAAATGTAAACCGATTTTATCTAATTTCAATGCCAAAATTTTCCAAGAAATGAAGAATATTTTTGCTAAATTTCAGTGACCTGTATCCTTTCGTTAAGATTTTATCGTGCCGACAACAGACAGACAGACGGACATCGCTCAATCTACTTAGATTCTCATTAGAATTTAGGATATACATCAATTTTGCTTTTATATTGAGATTCCGTTTGTAATTTCCTTAATATTGGCTCAAAAATAAAAAACGATATATATTTTGAACCCTTATGAAATTCTAAGGCGATTGAGCGATGTACGTCTGTCTGTCAATCTGTCTGTTGAAATCACGATAACGCCTAAACGAAAGGAGCTAGCTCACTAAAACTTAGTAAAAACATTCTTCATCTCTGAGAAAATTTTGGTATTGAAATTGGGCAAAATCGGTTAACATTTGACCATAGCTCCCGTATAAGCTCGTCTACGCTAATCGCTTATTTGCTATTAAATAACAAACTGTAGTAGCTATGATGACAAAATTTGGTATATAGAAGTTCTGCGTAAGCCCTTGGCAGCATATATTTCATCAAAATCGGTTCACATTTAGTCTTAGCTCCCATACAAAAAACTTACGGAAACAGCCCAAATTTCACCTAAAATAAATAAATCTAATCTAACAGATATAACCACTAAGTTTAGCACGAGGAGGTCTTATGTCAATGCGAACCAGTGTGCAATCGTTACAATCGTTACAATCGGTTACTATTTGACCATAGCTCCCATATAAAAAACTTACGGAAACACCAAAATACAAAAAGAAAAGGGGGTTTATGTCCGTCTGTCCTTCAGATTAAAGCGCGATAGCGCCTTAACGAAAAGGGCAACAGCAAAATTTTACAAAAGGAAGTCTTATGTGAATGCCAGCCAGTGTGCAAAATTTTGTTACAATCAGTCACCATTTGACCATAGCTCCCATATAAAAAACTTACGGAAACACAAAAATAAAAAAAGAAAAGAAGGTTTATGTCCATCTGTCCGTCAGATAAAAGCGCGACAGCTCCTTAACTACAAGAGCTAGAGAGACAAAATTTAGCAAAAGTATTTTCGATATGTTGTAGAAATTGTGTGCTGAAAATGGGTAAAATCGGTTCACATTTAGTTAGAGCTCCCATATAACCCTGCCCCAGGAATCACATTTATGCTGGTAAATTTAATAAAATTGTAAAATCTATGACTACTAAATTTAAAACAGAGAAGTTTTATGCAACTTTCAGTCAGTATGTCAAATTTTATAGGAATCGGTCCATTTTTGACCATAGCTTTCATATAAAAACCGCTCCCGGTAACCACTAAAATGCCACAAACGCCAGTTAAAAGCTATTAAATTATAAACTATGTCAGGTATGGGCATTAAATTGCACAAATAAACTTTATACTAATACCAGCCAGTATATACAATTTTGTAACAATCGGTCAACATTTGGCTATTGTTCTTATATATATAACATCCCCTTTTTATATCCACAATCAAAAAGATTTGGAGGTACATTCAGTATATTACGAAATTAGATAGCTATCAATCAATGTTAGGTCCAGACTTTATACACGGTAGATGCATTAGGAACTCTTAACAAAATATATGAACCTGCCGTGTTGCTATCAACATGTTTATGGCACAACGAAACAGTTTATTAATGTAAAACTATATTCGGTTATGGAACAGCATTTTATCCAAGGTAAATACTTGGGAAACCACTTAGATACTTTTAAATGTTGAACTATAGTAACTTTACCACTGCAACCGAATTTAGTCCAAATATATTACCGACAATACCACATTTGTTCAACATTTTGAATTAGCTGCACTCTCGTACAACTTGATGGTGGGTATACAAGATTCGGCACAGCCGAATATAAAACTCTTACTTGGTTCCTTATATTATTTTTGTTGACGATATATTCCCAGCAAAACTTTGGTAATGGCAAGTACTCTGATAACTGGTTACCTTGTAACGACTACAACATACCATCCGAATAAATAATAAGTTATTACAGAAGTACTTATTTGTAATTAAGATGGTAATTTAAACTGAATGGCCCCGGTTCAAATCCCACCAAGGGCAACAATTTTTTTTAGTTTTTTTTTATTAAAAGAGTCTTTTTAAATGATTTTTGAATTTTAAGAACTTAAATATTATCTTCTGTAAAAAAAATTTGTAAAACTAACTCACGTTAATGAAAAAATACCATCATAAGTCAATTTTGATTATGTAGGGGATGTTGAATACCAAACACGATTCTAATTGGTCTTAACTTGGTAAGCCCAACTTATCTGGGTCATCCTTCATCTTAAATGTGGACACACACCTCCTCATGGTATCACCCGGGGAGCTAGTTTAACACCCATTAATATTGTGAGTTAACATGTTCCGAGAGTTGTCCCATAAGATCGATAAAAATGGGTTAGGATTACGGGCTAGTAACCCTCTCTTGAAAAAAATACAATGAAGAGGATAAAATTAGAATTGAAATGTCCCACTACCTAATGTTAGAGGAGGATGTCCGAAACTTCGATAGAAAGACCAAGTAGAGGAACATTTTTCAAAGCTTGGCCTATAAAATTGGAGAATATTCGCACAAGATCGAAATCTATGGAATTCTAAAATATGCTCGGACTTTGACCTTAATAGGTTGTAACATTTAAGTAAGTAAGAGCCAATCTTATGTAAAAACTTATACAAAAAAGAAGGTTTAAATTGTTTAAGTTTTAAAAAAAGTTTTAAAATAATTACAAAAAATCGTATAAAAATATTTTTCCAAAAATTACAACAAATCAAAAAAACAGGGAAAAACAAAGTTATTTTCACATGATTTTGGATCTAAAAATAAAAATTGTTTATATTAATTATAAGCTGCTAAGTTTTCAACATATGAAGTAGCTCAGTGGAAGAGTCTCTGCTAGCAGTCGGAGGGTCTGGGTTCAAAAAAATTTGTATTTCGTTTAAAAATATATGTTTTTAATAAAACAACAACAAAAAAGTTGTTGCTGTTGTTGTTGTTGCTTTCAAATTGCTTACCCAAGTCATTACTTTTCTACAATTGGTAAGTACTTGCCTCCAATGACATCCCCATGTTAATGTAATGACTTAAACAGCGAATGAGTAAGTAGTTCGTGTTCAATAGTTTAACTGTTTAACTCATTATTTGGTAATGAAAAGTTTTACTGGGTTATTTAAAAACAAATAAAAATCAATTAACTAAAATAAATAAATATGTGAAGTTTGTCAAGTCTGAGCGCCTTTTTATACCCTAAATAATAAAGTTAAGTACAAATATACCGTAATTCATAAAAGCCAGAAAAATCAGGTATTCAGAGAATTATTTCCATAGTTACGACATTTCGATATATAATAAGAAATCTATCAAGTATTTCACATCACTTCCGGAATACTCCAATACGCCACAGTCTAACTATTTAATAATGCTCAAAATGCTCCCAAACATAACATCAGTCCAAAATGTTACCAATGGAATCATACACCAAATTTCTAGCAAATTTTTATTTTATAAATTTTATTTGAGCAATTAATAAATAGATGAAGATTTTTAGAAAAATCCCAATTATAAATCAAAATAATTGTACATTTATTCGAAACTAGAGTTGAACGAGAAATAAAATAACATTTTGTTCAAAAGTTTGGTACGCTTCATTGCAACCAAATAGTGTCCCAAATAAAACTATTGGATACAATTTTAGATAAAACTTTTTCGTCATCCAACAAATAACATATTTTTTTAACACATAAGGATTTATTAGTGTATCTCGTACCACTGCAATATGAGATACATCAATAAATGCATTGTTTTAAAATCATTAGTTTTCAATATTTATTTCGTTCAAAAAGTACATGAAAATATAATTAAATTTTTTGAAAAAATTTGTTGTGAACTTTTTGAAAAAATGGAAAAATCTGAAGCCAAATCGTATCATTCGATATCGATCGAATACTCAGACCTTTAAACAAATATTGTGTATCATACCTTAGGGATTTTCAAAATAATTTATTTTGCAAAAAGCTTTATAATATTTGATATCTAAACATATCCGTTTGTTCGTCAACACATTTAGATTAACTGAAATACTTTGACTATCAGTGAACTTTAGACAAATAAGTTACAATGTAGTAAACCTTATACATATGTTTTATATTATTTAGATTATCTTAAAAGCATGTTACATAAATGTCTCACAAATATCTTACATTTCGATCGATATCGAATGCGGAGATTTGGTCTTTGAGAGTTAATAATAATAATAATTTCCACGACAACATTCCAATTGGAACAAGTGGTACTTCTCTTAGACAATGAGCTGCATCCGATTCTATTTTTAGACTCGTTGAAAGGGACCTACTTTTTAACTCCGGCTCCAAACGGCAAATGCATTAGTTAGAGAAGTTTTACATAGCCTAAAGCATGGATTAGTTGAACTTAGCGTGAGGCCGCCGGAACGGAACGTCACAGCTGATCGTTTCTATTGTGTGTAAAGCAGTTAGAGCAGTTAGTGAATTCTGCTGTCACTTTACCTTAACGACTGAATCTGTTGAAAATAGAAAATCCTTAAGTTCTTAAGTGACATTAATCACGAGTGTTGTCAATATGTTGATATGGAAGGACGCTAAAATGAAAAATACATTGTAAAAACGCTTAATAATATTTGTAGTTTTATAATTATACTGAAATTATATCATAATTTGCATGAATAATGTTCATAGTTAATTTTTCATATAATATCCCAGCAAAACTTTGGTAATGGCAAGTACTCTGATAACTGGTTACCTTGTAACGACTACAACATACCATCCGAATAAATAATAAGTTTTTACGGAAGTACTTATTTGTAATTAAGATGGTAATTTAAAATGAATGGCCCCGGTTCAAATCCCACCAAGGGCAACAATTTTTTTTAGTTTTTTTTTTTTTTATTAAAAGAGTCTTTTTAAATGATTTTTGAATTTTAAAAACTTAAATATTATCTTCTGTAAAAAAAATTTGTAAAACTAACTCACGTTAATGAAAAAATACCATCATGAGTCAATTTTGATTATGTAGGGGATGTTGAATACCAAACACGAATCTAATTGGTCTTAACTTGGTAAGCCCAACTAATCTGGGTCATCCTTCACCTCAACTGTGGACACACACCTCCTCATGGTATCACCCGGGGAGCTTGTTTAACACCCATTAATATTGTGAGTTAACATGTTCCGAGAGTTGTCCCATAAGATCGATAAAAATGGGTTAGGATTACGGGCTAGTAACCCTCTCTTGAAAAAAAAATACAATGAAGAGGATAAAATTAGAATTGAAATATCCCACTACCTAATATTAGAGGAGGATGTCCGAAACTTCGATAGAAAGACCAAGTAAAGGAACATTTTTCAAAGCTTGGCCTATAAAATTGGAGAATATTCGCACAAGATCGAAATCCATGGAATTCTAAAATATGCTCGGACTTTGACCTTAACAGGTTGTAACATTTAAGTAAGTAAGAGTCAATCTTATGTAAAAACTTATACAAAAAAGAAGATTTAAATTGTTTAAGTTTTAAAATAATTTTAAAAAAGTTTTAAAATAATTATAAAAAATCGTATAAAAATATTTTTCCAAAAATTACAACAAAGCAAAAAAAAGCAGTGAAAATCAAAGTTATTTTCACATGATTTTGGATCTAAAAATAAAAATTGTTTATATTAATTATAAGCTGCTAAGTTTTCAACATATGAAGTAGCTCAGTGGAAGAGTCTCTGCCTAGCAGTCGGAGGGTCTGGGTTCGAGCCCCCATGGGATCATAAAAAAAATTTTGTATTTCGTTTAAAAATATATGTTTTTAATAAAACAACAACAAAAAAGTTGTTGCTGTTGTTGTTGTTGCTTTCAAATTGCTTACCCAAGTCATTACTTTTCTGCAATTTGTAAGTACTTGCCTCCAATGACATCACCATGTTAATGTAATGACTTAAACAGCGAATGAGTAAGTAGTTCGTGTTCAATAGTTTAACTGTTTAACTCATTATTTGGTAATGAAAAGTTTTACTGGGATATTAATAAATTATCTGTTTTTATACAATATCAGAGTAAATTATATGTTTGGTAATTTTTTTTACAAAAAAAGTTAATTTTATGTTATTTATTGAGCCGAAAGTTTGATAGCCGAAATGGTTATGACAATAGGCCTTTAAAAAGCTCCGATTTGAGATGGCGCTGTTTTATTTTGACAAACCTGAAGCAGTTGAGCATTTTAAGGCCGACATTTCTGATGTCATTGCTGAGCTACTACCACGTACACTCGAACAAGTGTTCCAATATTGGCCAACTCGGAAGAGTTAATGGCAAGGCCGCGACATCCACATGAATGAACTAATATTCCACCTCTTACCAGTAAAGTTTTATTAATAAATTTGCGTAATTTCAAAAAGGATTTTTGAATTTTAACATTTAAAGTTTTTATTGACCCACCCCTAAATGTCCCACCCTATATAGACTTCTGTATAAAATATTAGACTTCTGTATAAAATGTATGTATTCGGCAGAGCCCAATATTGCTCTATATATGTTGTTTTTTTTTAATAAACATAAAATTTAAAAAAGCCGCTATTAAAAACAGATCTAAAAATCGCTGTAACTCTTTCGTATATTTCACTACTGACAACACTATACAATCAGCTGTTTAAATATAAAAAAATCTAAAAATATCAACAAGTTGAAAAAAAGTGCAAAAGTGAAAAACAAAAATATAAACATTTTAAGAAATTTAATTCAAAGTGAAAAATAAAAATATAAGAATTTAAAGTAATTTTAAAAAATTTAAACACAAAAAATTTCATTCACATCCATTGTTTTTCTTTTTTGTGTATACAACAAACTGTTCAGGCGACAAATAATTATTACAAATTATAATTTGTTTTGTTTGTTTATATCAAAATCATATGGCACGTCTTAAGTTTTTAAGTTGTTCAATAACTGCTCTAAAGTCAGACGTTAAGTTGGCCGTTAAGGCAGCCTCACGATAAGTTCAACTAATCCACCCTTAATACTCAATAACCAGTGGCTAGCTGAGTTATGAGGTGAACCGTCGCTTTTTTGAAAATTTATGTTTTTTCAAGTGAGTCTGGCTGGGGATTGAACTTGGGACCTCTGATATGCTAGGCGGATGACTTACCTGCTATACCACTTATTAAATAAGAAACATGTAAAAAATAAAAAAAGAAGTAAAATATTACTATAGTCGTTCCAGCCCCACCATACGGTACCCTTCACCACTAAGGGTAAAGGTGTTCCTTTTCGTGTACAAAGACAAATATTTGCAAAATTTTGTCATCATACTAACATTTTCTCAAGACTTATTTATTTAAGCTGTTTCCGTGATTTGGGCTTATATGAGAGCTAGAGTCAAATGTGGACCGATTATCTCGATTACAGTTTTTACAAAAATTGTGTGTGCGAAAAAACACTTAAATTTGTCATTATCTTCCGATTTACGAGCATTTTTGTGATTTTTGTCTCATTTAGTACATTTTGACAAATGAGTTTGTATGGGAGATATGGTCAAATGTGGACCGAAATTTTGTGCAAAGCAGTATCTGTTTTAAATTTCATGAAAAAATATTGATATTTGTGGCCAAAATATCAATTCCGGGAAGTGTGACCTATGGCAGGTACTATAAATAATACATCGATTTTGACGAGTGTTAATAGCCATAGGTCCCACTATCAAAAACATTGTCTGTGCCAAAATTTTATCAATTTATCTTTAGAAGTGCGAAATGTACTTTAATTACAAGGTTTGCATGGGGGTCCAGCCAGACGGACGGATGGACGGGCGTAGTGACATCGTTAAATCGACTTTGGAAGTGATTCTAAGTCTATTGGTATACTAAAAGGTAGGTCTAAGACCAAGGTCTCTGTATGTTACATAAATCAGCACGAACTTAAAATACCCTTTTCATCAGTGGTAGTGAAGGTAGGATTAAAACCCGAGCAATTATGGTTAAATTACCATTCGAATTATAGATAAGAACTTACTTTGATAAAAATTGCAAAATTTTTCAATACAAACAATTTTTCTACACCAAACAATTTTATACAATACAAAAAAGTTTTTTTATTCAAAATTTATCTATACAAAAAAATTTTATATGGAAAATTTTTCTATACAAAAAAAATTTTATCAAGAAAATTTTTCTATTCAAAAAATTCTATATGAAAAATTTTTCTTTATATGGAAAATTTTTCCATACAAAAAAATTTTATATTGAAAAGTTTTCTATACAAAAAAGTTTTTTATTCAAAATTTATCTACACAAAAAATTTTATATGGAAAATTTTTCTTTACAAAAAAATTTATATGAAAAAATTTTCTTTATATGGAAAATTTTTCCATACAAAAAAATTTTATATTGAAAAGTTTTCTATACAAAAAAGTTTTTTATTCTAAATTTATCTACACAAAAAATTTTATATGGAAAATTTTTCTATACAAAAAAAATTTATGAAGAAAATTTTTCTATTCAAAAAATTTTATATGAAAAATTTTTCTTTACAAAAAAATTTATATGAAAAATTTTTCTTTACAAAAAAACTTATATAGGAAAATTTTTGATAGAAAAAAATTTTAAATTCAAAATTTCACTACAAAAAAAAAAAAAAAAAAAAATACAGAAACAATTTTAATACTCAACAACCAGTGTCTAGCTGAGTTATGAGGTGAACCGCTTTTTATACCCACCATCAAAAAGAATATTGGCTCAAAAACCAAAATTGAAGTATATTCTGAATCCTTATGAAGATGATGGAGCAATGTCCATCTGTCTGTCTGTTTGTTGTCGGCACGATAAAACCTTAACGAAAGGATATAGGATATATAAGAATGGCATAAATATTCTTCATTTCTTGAAAAATTTTGGTATTGAAATCGGACAAAATCGGTTCACATTTGACCATAGCTCTCGTATAATCTCGTCTAGGCTAATTGCTTATTTGCTAATAAATGACAAATTACACAGTAGGACAAAATTAAATTTTTTGTGTGCATATGAGTAATGTAAACAGAATATGAAAATAGGCTTAAAATAAAGAAATACGTGTCTCGGCGTTTTGCTGTAGCACGGCAGAATTTTAATAAAATCGATTTTAAAGATTCGAAGGACCGTGGAGATTATCTTGTAACGTAATACTATTATAAAAAGTTCTATAAAAATAGAATGGGTGAAACGATATAAATGCTTGAGCCAGTTTTGAAAATTGAATTAAATTTGGATTTGTTTTTATTTTATATTCGCTAGAGGACGCTTTAATTTTCATATAAAATTAAAAAATATCCAAAAAATGTAATGTAATTCAATGTAATGTAAATGTAATGTAAAAATTAAATTAAAGAGCAGCTAGATGGCGCTTTAGTTTTCATGTAAAATTTAATACAATTTTCAAAATGATAAGCTGTAACAGCTTTGGCCACTAAATTTAGCACAAAGAAGTCCTATGTGAATGCCAGTAGTGTGAAAAATTTTGTCACAATTGGTCACCATATGAAAAACTTACGGAAACACAAAAATACAAAAAAGGGAGTTAATGCCCGTCTGTCCGTCAGATAAAAGCGCGATAGCGCCTTAACGAAAAGGGCTAAAGTGACAAAAGTATTTTCGAAATCTTGAAAAAGTTGTGTATTGAAAATGGACAAAATCGGTTCACATTTAGTTAGAGCCCCCATATAACCCCGCCCCGCGAAACACATTAATGCTGATAAGTTGAAAACAATTGTAATAGCTTTGACGACTGAATTTAGAATAGAGAAGTTTTAAGCAACTATTGGTCAGTATATCAAATTTAATAGGAATCGGTCCATATTTGACTATAGCTTTCATATAAAAAACTCTCGGAAACCAAAAAAATGTAGCAAAGCCCAGTTAAAATTGGCTTAAATAGGTTGATTATTTCAGATATTTACTTTTTATTGAAAATTTTATTTTTTTAAGTCGAATGTCTTTTAAACCGTACCATAGCATATGTATGAAGCTATATTTTTTGTTATATAGTATGGTTTTTCAAATCGGTTTAGAAATGACAATTATATATCATTTTAAGTGATTTATGATTTTATTTTTATTTTAAGTCGAATGTCTTTTAAACCTTAAAAGATAGCATATGCATGTAGCTATGTTTTTTGTTATAGAGTATGGTTTTTCAAATCGGTTTGGAAATTACAGTTATATATCGTTTTAAGTAATTTATGAATCTGAGGTGCCCTAACTTGGGGACCGATTGTGCTCCCCCAGTAAAATTAAGGCTTTCCAGGTTCAAAACTTAAGCTCACCAATACTTCTGCTATATCAACAAAATATTTTTGTATAAGCCACCCAACGGTTTAGAAGTTACAGTCTTATTTACATTCAATTTCCCACTGTTCATTTCAACATAAAACAAATCAATGAAAATGATATATCCAACACATTCCCTTCATTTCGTTAGAGTCTCAGTTATCTCGATCAACTTAACTTTTCTCATTCCCCTTTGGTGTCTTACAATTGAACAACCGATTATTCGATTATATTCATGATGATTTAACCATAATTTTAATTGACAATTTATATGTATTTGGTTGTCAGTACCGTAATCTAATAACAGCTGGAAGCGTAAGAATCTATAGATGACAAAACATTAAAATGCCAACAAAATAAAAAAAGAGGAAAAGAACAAAATGCCATTTGATTTAAGCAGCACGTACTTGTAACTCATTACAATTTCCGTGGTGACATTAATCATAAATTCAATTGTTCGGAGACTGTGAAAATGACACTAAAAATAAAAGCACAAACTCAAAGCCCAGCAGTTGCAAATAGAGGAACGGCACAAAAAAAATATATTCAAAAAGTGAAAAACAAGTGTCTCTTTTAGCTTGTATTTTGAGAGACTACAGTTTACCTTCAATGACATCTTAGAATTTCTAGCCACTTTACTTTATTTTGCAACCGGAAATTAAACTTAGAACTGCCGGTTATATGAATGAGAACAACAATTTAACACACCAATACACTTTTACTCATACAATAACAATGAGAATAATAAACGTAATAATAAATACAATTGCAAATTCATGTCACTTGTTGAATATCAAAATTGTAGCAAAATCTCATCAACATTATCAGAATCTTCACCATCAACACACAGTGGTTTACGGACGCTTTTTTTTGGAAATAATTCTGTAACTTTTGAACGATTGGAGATATTTGAATGAAATTTGGCATGGTGATAGTCAAGGAGTATTCGAGTTGGTTATCAAAAGCACTGGCCCATGAGGGATCGGGAGAGTGCTTGATGGACCTTCAAAGTTGGTCACCTCGGGTGTTCGACCTTTTTAAAAATTCGCCAAAAATCCATTTATAAATGGATTAAAAAGAAATTTTAAACTTAAGTTCTCCTTCAGAAGGTCTACAAAAAATACGCTCACATATGTAGGTTATCTCCTTTGGGTTTCGAGATATTTGGATAAAAGGAATTTTTGGGTTGATTTTTTACCTATTTTTTTAAGCTTTTTTTGATCTGGTGGACGCATCTGAAGATCAAAAATTTTTTAAGAATAGTCCTTAAAATTGTAACAAAATTCTAAATAATTTTTGTGCAAGTTGGTTATAGATATCTTCTTTCGTTTAAAAGTTAAAAATATTCAAAGTTGAAACTTAAAAAAAATTTTGTTTTTTTTTTGAGTTTTTCCCTAAAAGATAGCTATATTTTTTCACTAATAAAAAAATATTTTCTTAAGAAACATAAAAATATTTTTAAAGTTTTTAAAAGAAAACATAATGAGAATGCTTATAAATCAAATTTCTTGCTAATTGGACTTTTGGTCCTCGCACATGCCCTCTCCAAAAAATGCCAATTTGTAAAAAAAAATTTTGGTTTAAATAAAAATTTCTCAAAAGGCAAAGCACCGATTTGAAAAAAATAATAATGTCCATATTTTCTAATATATCTTTTATTGATTGGAAAAGTTTTTTCTGAAACGAGCTGCAAATAGAGTCAGTGTTGCCATTTTTGTAAAAAAACTCATTTTTTGAAACCCTTTTTTCCCGAGTTGGGAATTGGGGAATTTTTTAGTTAAAATTGGGAATTTTTTTTAGTTTATTGCTTTTATATCTTATTGGTCTACATGACTACAAATTTTCATTGAGATATCTTTATCTATGTCATTTCTACAAAATATCAAAAATTGAAATTATTTTCCTTTTAAAAGTAGAAAAATAATATTTTTTTGTTTTACGATACAAAGTGTAAAAATATTAACTCATTTAAAAATGATTTTTAATTGGTGTTCATCTCCTGGACTTTCCCGATCCAATGATACTAATTACGTGTATCAAGCTTCAATACATAGCCTTTAAAAGCTCTGAAAACTATGCCTCCCATAGCATTTTTAAGCTAAATATTGGAGTATTGGAGAGTAATGTGTGCAAATAAAGTTAATGGTGCACAGTGGTATTAACTCTGCAATTTCTAAACTACTAGACGGATTTTGACAAAATTTGGAACGTCAATAGAAGAGGTGTGAGGCTTTTAGATCAATGTTTAAGAACATATTTGTCGGTAGCACAGTGGGCTCTACAGTGGGCCAAAGTTGCCTACCTCGGGTATATAAAACATTTGGGGGCGTATAACTTTCCTCAATTGGGTCCGATCTAAAAGATTTTTACGTTTTCGAAAACTTCTTAAAAAAATTAAGAAAAAAACATGCTTACTTTACTACCTTATCTCTTATAGTTTAAGAGATAATTGAATCCAAAATTTTTTTTTTTGCTTTTTATGGTATGTCTTCTGTCCTTTTTTGGCCTATTTGTCTTTTCTTGTACTACGTTAAATTTTTGAAAAAATTCTGCAAGATTGCTGATAAATTTCTAAATGAACTGGAAGAAACAAGTTCTTTATTATGTAAACTTAATAACACAGAAAAATTCTTCAAAGTTTGTGTACCGAAAAAAGCCTGAAAAATTTTTTTTTTTTCAAAAAAGTAATATTATTTTTTCAATATTTTTGAAAAATTTTTTCAAAGACTCAATTTGTTTTTTAAATTTTTTAAAAGGCTGGACTTGAGGGATCAGTATAAACTATATTTCTAAAAATTTTGGACATGCACCCTACAACCAGCGGTAGTCGAAAATCAGCCATTTTTTAACAAAACTTGTGTTGTTTGTGACTGTAAAAAAATTGTTTATTTTATCTCAAAACTTTTTTTTAACAAAATTGTATTTAGTATAATGTTTTTAATATCTGTGCAAAAATCTGATAGAGCCCGGCTATTAATCGGGTCACACGGGCCGGTTTTCTAAAAAAAACTCAAATTTGCGAAAAGCATACTCTTCTGTATTCAAAAATGTTCATTTAAATTTCAGAACTTGTTCCGAAATTTATATTTCTGATTTTCACATACACAGGTCCATACTATGTACAAAAATAGTCGTAATACCTTGTTTAGTTTTAGAGATTTTTGCGAAAAATTACAAAGTAATGTTAAAATATTATACTAAAATTTTATGGAGTCAAATATCTCTTAAACTATATGAGATGAGGTAGTAAAGTAAGCTTGTTTTTTTCTTAATTTTTTTAAGAAGTTTTCGAAAACGTAAAAAGCTTTTAGATCGGACCCAATTGAGGAAAGTTATACGCCCCCAAATGTTTTATATACCCGAGGTAGGCAACTTTGGCCCACTGTAGAGCCCACTGTGCTACCGACAAATACGTTCTTAAACATTGATCTAAAAGCCTCACACCTCTTCTATTGACGTTCCAAATTTTGTCAAAATCCGTCTAGTAGTTTAGAAATTGCAGAGTTAATACCACTGTGCACCATTAACTTTATTTGCACACATTACTCTCCAATACTCCAATATTTAGCTTAAAAATGCTATGGGAGGCATAGTTTTCAGAGCTTTTAAAGGCTATGTATTGAAGCTTGATACACGTAATTAGTATCATTGGATCGGGATAGTCCAGGAGATGAACACCAATTAAAAATCATTTTTAAATGAGTTAATATTTTTACACTTTGTATCGTAAAACAAAAAAATATTATTTTTCTACTTTTAAAAGGAAAATAATTTCAATTTTTGATATTTTGTAGAAATGACATAGATAAAGATATCTCAATGAAAATTTGTAGTCATGTAGACCAATAAGATATAAAAGCAATAAACTAAAAAAAATTCCCAATTTTAACTAAAAAATTCCCCAATTCCCAACTCGGGAAAAAAGGGTTTCAAAAAATGAGTTTTTTTACAAAAATGGCAACACTGACTCTATTTGCAGCTCGTTTCAGAAAAAACTTTTCCAATCAATAAAAGATATATTAGAAAATATGGACATTATTATTTTTTTCAAATCGGTGCTTTGCCTTTTGAGAAATTTTTATTTAAACCAAAATTTTTTTTTACAAATTGGCATTTTTTGGAGAGGGCATGTGCGAGGACCAAAAGTCCAATTAGCAAGAAATTTGATTTATAAGCATTCTCATTATGTTTTCTTTTAAAAACTTTAGAAATATTTTTATGTTTCTTAAGAAAATATTTTTTTATTAGTGAAAAAATATAGCTATCTTTTAGGGAAAAACTCACAAAAAAGCGAAATTTTTTTTAAGTTTCAACTTTGAATATTTTTAACTTTTAAACGAAAGAAGATATCTATAACCAACTTGCACAAAAATTATTTAGAATTTTGTTACAATTTTAAGGACTATTCTTAAAAAATTTTTGATCTTCAGATGCGTCCACCAGATCAAAAAAAGCTTAAAAAAATAGGTAAAAAATCAACCCAAAAATTCCTTTTATCCAAATATCTCGAAACCCAAAGGAGATAACCTACACATGTGAGCGTATTTTTTGTAGACCTTCTGAAGGAGAACTTAAGTTTAAAATTTCTTTTTAATCCATTTATAAATGGATTTTTGGCGAATTTTTAAAAAGGTCGAACACCCGAGGTGACCAACTTTGAAGGTCCATCAAGCACTCTCCCGATCCCTCATGGGCCAGTGCTTTTGAAAACCAACTCGAATACTCCTTGACTATCACCATGCCAAATTTCATTCAAATATCTCCAATCGTTCAAAAGTTACAGAATTATTTCCAAAAAAAAGCGTCCGTAAACCACTGTGCAACATCAGCTTCAGTTTCAGTTTCATCATCATCATCATCTTTATCGTTATCGTAATCACCAGCAACAATTTTACACAAAAAAGGAAACAATATAGAATGAAATGAATAAATGAATGGAAATCAGTGAATGACTGAATGGCTTTGAGAGGACTTTTAGGGGATGTACAAACAAATATAACAATTCTGGCAAGGACAAAAACATAAAATAGTCATTATCCTGTTTATATAAAAACATGTTGATCGGAACAGAAGTGGAAAAGGACACTTAAAGACGCGAAAAAAAATAAGTGGTTATGGAAGATATTTGAAAATAATAGTGGAATTCATTTCTCATAGTGTCTGTCTGTCTGTCTGTCTGTCTGTCTGTCTGTCTGTCTGTCTGTCTGTCTGTCTGTCTGTCTGTCTGTCTATCTGTCTGTCTGTCTGTCTATCTGTCTGTCTGTCTGTCTGTCTGTCTGTCTGTCTGTCTGTCTGTCTGTCTGTCTGTCTGTCCGTCTGTCTGTTGTCGGCACGATAAAACCTTAATAAAAGGATGCAAGTAACTGAAAATTACATAAATATTCTTGATTTCTTGGAAAATTTTGGTATTCAAATTGGGCGAAATCGGTTTACATCTGACCATAGCTCCCTTACAACCTCACATAAGCCAATCGCTTATTCGCTAATAAATGACAAATTATAACAGATATGATGATAATATTTAGCACAGACAGACAAGTTTTAAATGATCATTATTCAGCGTATAAAATTTCATCGAAATTCGGTTCTCATCTAACCATAGCTCCCGTATAAAACACTTACGTAAACTGCCTAAATTGCACCTAAAATACACGTTAACGCGAATAAATGATAAACTATACCAGCTATGGCCACTTTAGTAATAATAAGTCTTATGTCAATGCTAGCCAGTGTGCAAAATTTTGTCACAATCGGCTACCATTTGACCATATCTCCTATATAAAAACTTAAGAAAACACAAAAATACCGTCTGTCCATCAAATGAAAGAACGATAGCGCTTTAAAAAAAAAGAGATAGAGGGACAAAATATTACAAAAGTAGTTTCGATTCAAAAGATGTGTACTGAAAATGGGCTAAATCGGTTCAAATTTAGTTAGATCACCCATATAACCCTGCCACAGGAATCACAATAATGCTGATAAATTGAATACAATTGTAATAGCTATGACGACTATAGTTAGAACAGATAAGTTTTATGCAACTATTGGTCAGTAAATCAAATTCTACAGGAATCAGTCCATATTTGACCAGAGCTTTCATATAAAAACCACTTCCGGAAACCACTAAAATGCAACAAATGCCAAATTATAAACTATGAGAGCTATGGCCACTAAATTTTGCATAAATAAGCTATATATTATTACCAGCCAGTATTTTGTGACAATCGGTCAACATTTGAAAAACCAAAAGGGACATATATTCTGAATCCTTATCAAATTCTAAGATGATTGAGCGATGTCCGTCTGTATGTCTGTTTGTCAGTTAAAGAGTCTATATTTCATTATTGCTTTCACATAAAAAATGTATCAAAGACCAGTTACCAGTACAATCTCAATATACCCCCATTATTTTTGATCGTGTGAATACAAATTGAAGACTATGTGGATCTGATGAAAAAAAAAATGGTAGTCTGACTATGGAAAATTATGAAGGCCTTATATTAATGATATTTATATAAGAATTGTATATTAAGTTGTATGTAATCTTTCCAGGAATTTTACAAAATACAACATTTCTAAAAAGTTGAATCGAGATATCGCCAAGACACTAAAATCAAGATACATAATTTTGAATAATATAAAACTTTTAAATATACTGAAGGTCCCATAAACATGGATATTAGTTGTACATATATATCAGCAATGAGGCCCTATGCTCCACTGGGAGTCAAGGATAACAGAAGAAGAAAAATTGTATATGCTAACTTAAAGTTGTACTTTTCTATTTAAATTGAAAATTCATAATAATTTTAATTTAATATTTATCAAATAAACGGGGTGGCCGCGGCTATTTAATAGTTGACCTTTCTCACTTCTTTATATTGATTTTGGTTAAATTAATTGTAATTTGCATTTAACTTTCGCATTTATTTATTTTTTGGTTAAAATCATATACATTTTTTGTTTATTGTATATAAACAAACATACTCAAGTATTTAAATTAAATGATGAAATAAAATAAATTGCAAAATAACATTACATTTTTAAATGATGTGAAAATATTCCTTTAAATGTGTTTAATTCTTTTATATTTACAATAGGGAAGTTCAAAAAAAAAATGTTTCTATATGAAATTTAGTTTTTGTTAATTTTAGGGTATAATCTCATAGACATATTATTTGTATAAATTCAACAAAAATTCGCTTCCAGAGAGATTTGTGAAATTTAGTTGGTGCGGTTTTTTCATCATTAGAACCAGGGTTTCTAGGAGGGAGGTATATTTAATAAAATCAAATATCAGATAATTCTATACATAAACAAGTAAGAGTATTATATTCGGCTGTGCCGAATCTTATTTACCCACCATCAAGTTGTGTTAAATGTAGAAACATATCTCATATATCTATAAGGGAGCAGCTAATTCAAAATGTGGACCAAATTCGAAAAAAGTTGTTACGCTAGTTGGTATTGTTAGCAAAATATTTGGACTAAATTCGGTTTCAGTAGCTCTATAGTTCAACATTTAAAAGTGTCTAAGTGGTTTCCCTACTTTACTTTGTACAAAATTTCGTCTCATAACCAGGTATAGTTTAACATTAATAAGCTGTTAAATACTTTTCGTTGCGCTTTATATGAAGTTAGGATAAACATAATGATTGTTATACTACAGGTCCAATATTTCAGCATTTAAAAATATTTTAGTGGTTTCCCCAGTACTTACTTTAATCAAAATTCGGTCTCATAACCGAGTATAGTTTTACATTAATAAGTTGTTAAATACATTTCGTTGTGTTAAATATGTAGTTAGGCTAAACGCGTTACTAGTAATACGGCAGGTCCATATATTTCGTTAGGGGTTCCTAATGCATTCATCATATATAAAGTCTGGGCTGAACATTGATTGATGCCTATCTAATTTCATAGGTGCAATCTTAATGAATGTACCTCCAAATCTTTTTGATTGTAGATATGAAAAGAAGATGTTATATAAAGAGTGTTCTAAAAAAAATATGCATTTACTATTTTAGAAAAAATTTATCCATAGTGCAAGAAATAATTTATTTTTTGATCAAATTAGTTTCTATAGATATGTCAGATACTATTATTTTAGAAATTATTAATTTTTAATAGTTATTTCAATCAAAATGGACTGCGAAAAAAAAGTTCGTGAAAATATAATTAAAACTTTTCAAAAAATACGTCATGGACTTTAAAAAAAATAGCTAAAAATTTGAAAGTTGACCCTCGAACGGTTTCTAATGCCATCAGACGGTATAAGGAAAACCTGAGGATTGAATAAAACCTGGATCAGGGAGGAAAAAAGGTCCTACAGATATTGGTAAGGCAAAAGAAGTCGAGCGACTCTTTCGAAGAGCGCCTAACACTTCTTTAAAAAAAGCAGCTCGTACGGTGAAATGTTCTACGAATTTTGCACATAGAGTCAAAGTTTATGCTGGACTGAAGACATACAAAGTCCAAAAGGTTCCAGATCGCAATGCTATAAAGAACTTAGAAGCAAAAAAACGAGCGAAAAATTGAAGTCTGATTTTATAAAAAAATACACCTGTTGTGTGATGGATGATGAAACATACGTACTTCATACTTTTCTCAACTTCCTGGTCAAGATTTTTATGTTGCTGATAAACGGGGCAATGTTCGGCAAGAGTTTCGCACAAAAAAACAAACAAAATTCCCTAAGAAGTTTCTCGTGTGGCAAGCTATTTGCAGTTGTGGCAAAAGAAGTAAAGTATTTGTGGCATCTGGCACAATAAACACAGAAATTTATATAAAGGAGTGCCTACAAAAACGGTTGTTACCCTTTTTAAGAGAGCACAGAGTGACTACATTTTTTTGGCCCGATTTGGCATCATGCCATTATGGAAAAAAGGCACTTGAGTGGTACTCAAAGAATAATGTCATTTTTGTACCACGAGAGGCAAATCCACCTAACTGTCCAGAACTTCGGCCTGTGGAAAGGTATTGGGCTCTGGTAAAAAAGGAATTGAAGAACACAGGATAGATTTCCATGAACATGTCCGATTTTAAGCGAAAAGGTATCAGAAGCAACTGTAAAATCTTTAATGGGAGGGTTTCCGAAAAAAGTTGATAATTTTGCAAAACCCGAGTACTAAGTAAACATTTTAATGCTAAATGATTTTGTATAATATGTCATTATATTTGCGTATTTTATAGAGTTATTATATTAAAAGGTTTGATTTTTATTTAAGAAAATCCAACTACAAATTTTATTTAGAGCACTCTTTATATAAGAATTATAGCCAAATGTTAACCGATTGTAACAAAATTTTACACACTGGCTGGTATATATATACAGCTTATTCTTGTTAAATTTAGTGGCCATAGCTATCATAGTTTCTAATTAAATAGCTTTTGATTGGCCTTTGCTAAAATTTTTGATTTCCGTGAGTGTTTTTTATATGAAAGCTAAAGTCAAAAACTGATCAAAAATTGCATAAAATAGTCATTCTTTTTGTATAAGAATTATAGCCAACTGTTGACCGATTGTAACAAAATTTTACACACTGGATGGCATTTATATAGAGCTTATTATTGCAATTTAGTGGCCATAGCTGTCATAGTTTCTAATTTAATAGCTTTTAACTGACCTTTGCAACATTTTTTGGTTTCCGGGAGTGTTTTTTTATATGAAAGCTATAGTCAAATATGGACCGATTCCTATAAAATTTGATATACTTACCAATAGTTGGATAAAACTTCTCTATTCTAAATTTAGTCGTCATAGCTATTACAATTGTATTCAATTTATCAGCATTAATGTGTTTCCCGATGGGGTTATATGGGAGTTCTAACTAAATATGAACCGATTTACACAACTTTTTCAAGATATCGAAAATACTTTTGTAAAATTTTGTTCCTCTAGCTCTATTCGTTAAGGCGCTATGACGCTTTTATCTGACGGACAGACGGACATAAACCCCCTTTTCTTTTTGTATTTTTGTGTTTCCGTAAGTTTTTTTTATATGGTCAAGTGGTAACCGATTGTGACAAACTTTTGCACACTGGTTGGCATTGACATAAGACTTCCTTGTGCTAAATTTAGTGACCAAAGCTATTACAGTTTATCATTTGTTGGCATTTAAGTGTATTTTTGGTGGAATTTAGGCTGTTTCCTTAAGTTATTTTGTATGGGAGCTATGGTTTTATGTGAACCGGTTTGGATGAAATTTTATATGCTTCCCACTAGTTATATAAAACTTCTAAATAACAAATTTTATCATCATATCTATTATAATTTATCATGTATTAGCAAATATTCAATTAGCCTAGACGAGGTTATACGGGAGCTATGATCAAATGTGAATCGGTTTTCTAAGAAATTAATAATATTTATGTCAAATTTCAGTGACCTATATCCTTTCGTTAAGGTTTTGTCGTGCCGACACCAGATAGACAGACAGAACGACAGACAGACGGAAAGACGGACGGACATCGTCGGACTCAATCGTCTTAGAATTTCATAAGGATTCAGAATATATTTGTATTTTGGTTTTTGGGACAATATTAAGGAAATTACAAACGGAATGACAATCTCAATATACCCCCATTATTTTTGATGGGTATAAAAATATAAAAATGTCCCTAATACTGAAATATAAGTCCAGTAAATAATCCGTGTCAAGTAGTCTAGCATCGTGAAAATCGGATGCTAGACTATTTGCAACGGTTTGTGAGCTGGACTAATATAAATAAACACACTTTGGTATATTTTTAACCAAAGTATATTTTACAAATTCTTAACTGTTTGTTGACGGAAAAGCAAAACATTTTATTGTGGTTGTGTTTACCTTACGTGACAGCTTACAGCTACAAAAGCAACAAAAATGTGAGTAAAAATACAAATACATGGTCTAAAGATATCGTTGCACAGTGATATCAAAATAAATACAAACTTTTTAAAGATTTTTGAACAGTTTTGCAATTCTTTAATGTACATACTCGTATCTACAATATGACGGAATATTAAGAATTTATAGCCAAATTTTGTTCAAAATGCAAAACTATATTAATTTTTAAAAAGTTTTACGGTAGTGTATTGCACTAAGAATCCCAATTTATTACAATTATTTATTATTGTAATAAATAGTTTTTTGATAAAACCAAAAAATGTTGGTGGGGAAACCTTTCCTCGACGCGTTTCGATGGTTGGTTAGACCATCTCATCAGGAGGATTATCCCTAATTCTAGACTGAGCGAAAACCTCACATTATGTATAATTTGAGGGACTGAATAAATACGAATTATTATTATTGTGTCCAACAAATATCAACATAAAGCGCAGATTATCATCCGAACAGAAACACACAAACATTTTTCAGTTTTATCATTTCTTTATTTCCCACACTTTTGTTGTTGCTTTGTTGGCGACTAAGACAAAAGTGCTATAAAGGGGGTTCAAAGAAAGATTTAAATAAACAAAAGTTTATTTTAAAGCTTGGCACATGTGCAGCCGTATATTTATTAAAAAGGTTTATCAAAATTTGGGACATCAAACATTTAATTAAAAAGTTTTACTGTAGTGTATTGCACTAATAAATATACGGCTGCACATGTGCCAAGCTTTAAAATAAACTTTTGTTTATTTAAATCTTTCTTTGAACCCCCTTTATAGCACTTTTGTCTTAGTCGCCAACAAAGCAACAACAAAAGTGTGGGAAATAAAGAAATGATAAAACTGAAAAATGTTTGTGTGTTTCTGTTCGGATGATAATCTGCGCTTTATGTTGATATTTGTTGGACACAATAATAATAATTCGTATTTATTCAGTCCCTCAAATTATACATAATGTGAGGTTTTCGCTCTGTCTAGAATTAGGGATAATCCTCCTGATGAGATGGTCTAACCAACCATCGAAACGCGTCGAGGAAAGGTTTCCCCACCAACATTTTTTGGTTTTATCAAAAAACTATTTATTACAATAATAAATAATTGTAATAAATTGGGATTCTTAGTGCAATACACTACAGTAAAACTTTTTAATTAAATGTTTGATGTCCCAAATTTTGATAAACCTTTTTAATATTAATTTTTATTGAAAGAAATTAATTTTTAGTTGAACCAAGAATTTATGTTAAGAGGTTGTGGGTTCGAATCCGGGCTCAGCTTCATATCATAAATTTTTATTTTTTTTAGGAATACTGAAAAAACTATGTGACACTTAGCATTAATTTTATTAAAAAATATATATTAACATTATACAGACATGGGGACTCAAATGAGCCAAATTTTTTTTTCTTATGATATTTAATTTTTTTTTTTCGTACTTTAATATATTAAAATTGTTAGTCATTTTATAAGCTTATTTTAGTGTAATTTTAGTCTCCATATCTGTTTAGTTGATTTTCCAGTGGATCGCACCACGCACTATAGAGAAAACTCGTTTTTTAGCCGTACAGCACGAATGTGGAATAAACTTCCTGCATCAGTCTTCCCCAAAGGTTAAAATCGAATATCCACGAACATTACTCCCTCTATCCTCCTTCCCACAACCTTTTTTTCCTAGTTTCATCACAATACATATACTTACGTAGGGATCTTCCCCTGAGTGTAGTGTTGGTCCAATAAAATATATATATATAAATATATATATATATGTATATATATATATATATATATATATATATATATATATATATATATATATATATATATATATATACATATATATATATATATTATATATATATTATTCACTCAGAAATCTTAATGTTTATAAAAAATTAATACATTTTTGCATTTTGAACAAAATTTAATAATAAATTCTTAATATTCTGTCATATATAGAAAATAAAAAAACTCCAAATTCTGACATTTGACCCCGGAAAGGGTTAAACTTTTCTAATGTGAAAAAAAGCCAATGCCGTGTACATTCTACATAGTCTAAGGAAGAATATTCACAATTACTTTTATTTAGGCTGAACACAATTTAACAAGCATTTACTCAAATTACACACTGATACATTTTGAGGAAAAAGACATACACTTTTAAGGAAACCTATATCAAACGATAGGCGTTATTGAGTGTATCAGTTTGTCATTTTTAGAAATTTCGATATACCCTCAAAATCGAAAGTTATCGATAAAAAACGATTTTTTTGGTCTTCTCGAACAAAAATAGGCCTAGCTAAGTCATTTGTTTATCGATTTGAAATTTTAACATGGTTTGAGACAGACAAGACATCAGGCTTTCTTCTTGTTAAAAAAGATTTTTTATTTCATCAAATTATCACAAAAATATTTTCAAACAAATTTAAATTTTTATTTTTTTTTTCGATTTTTTCACATTGGGACGCCGTTTTCCGCAGTATTTTGTTAGGAATGCCAAACTTTTTTATATTTACTTGAAAAGTGCATTAAATATTTTGTGAACCTAGATTATTTAAATTTAAATTAACAGCGAATTAAAAAATATATAAGTTTTTTTTGTAAAAGGGCCGGTTTAATTAACGTACTATATACGTATAAGTACTTATATTTATACACTCAGAATATTATGTAAGTAAAATTAACTTAAAATGTAATTTGAAATGAATGAATATTCATTTAAAAACCGGTCAACTGATTTTTCATTCAAATTCAATAAATATTTCATTTAAATTTAACTGACAAATATTTAAACTACATTTTCAGTTTTAAAAACGGAATATTCAGTTGTTTTCAAAAAAATTACTGACAAAAATTTAAACTACATTTTTAGTATAAAAAACGGAAATTTTCATTTATTTTTAAAAAATTGAATGGTAAAAAACTACGTAAAATTTCCGTAAAACGGACAATTTTCATTTGTTTTTGTAATTAACGTAACATAAAAGACGAAACCATAAAAAGGTTATACCCTTTAAGGCATCAAAAAACCAAACAGACAAAACAAAGTTTGTTGTTTGCTTAGGCCATACCCCATGATAGGCGGCCAGTATTATAAAAAGCTTCTTCAGTAAGCAAACCTAAGATACTTAAGGAAAACCAATAATTAAGCAAATACGAATTATATTTGATACAATAATTGAAAAAATTTATAAAAACTAAACAACTGATATTTTCAAATGTTACGGATTTTCAGTATTTTTTTGTAGGTTGCTTTTTAAACAAATGTATAAAAATGTTAAAAATCAATTTTCATATAAATTTAAATGAATATTCATTTGAAAACAACATAACCGAAAATTTCCTAAACAACATACAATCAGTTACTGTAATAATTTCCTGAGTGTACGCACTTATAAATGAAGATTATATTATATTCAGGTGGTAAATGAATTCCTTGAATCTTATGCTGAAATGGAGTGCCGGATGTCAATTAAAATTCATTTCCTGCACGCCCATTTGAATTTTTTTTCCAGAAAATCTTCGAAACTCAGTGATGAGCAAGGTGAAAGATTCCACCAAGAAATTTTAACTATTGAAAAACGCTACCAGGGGAAAAGCCCAATAAAAATGCTAGCAAATTACTGCTGGTCACTCAAACGTGAAACGAGTGACAGTGTATATAGCCTTAAAAGACAAAAGAAGCATTTTTAGTTAACTTCTCAAGTAACTTTTTTCGAATTTCAAGGAGTGCCGGCCAGAAAAATGTGCAATTTTTCGGTTTTTGCAAATTTTGACCTATAAGCTAAACTTTTTGACAAAATCTGAATGTTAATTTGTAATTTAGACCCAATTTGCTTTCCATCAACAAATATCATAAAATCAAATAGATGTCTTCAAGGACCCAAAATTTCTATGAAAATTTCCGATAACTCAAAAAATCCTTAGCCGATTTATACGCTACTTACGTAGATAGAAAGCTAATTGAGTCTACAT
This sequence comes from Stomorhina lunata, assembly GCA_933228675.1. Lineage (NCBI taxonomy): Eukaryota > Metazoa > Arthropoda > Insecta > Diptera > Rhiniidae > Stomorhina > Stomorhina lunata. The sequence continues at coordinate 43,047,187 of OW121744.1, forward strand.
TATGAACTAATATTTACACTTTGTTAAAATGTTTACTAAAAAAGTTAAATTTTGCAAGAACTAAAAAATTGGCCATATTTTTTCTTATAAACGCAATTTTCAATTTCATGGCCTGGGCGCCACGTGATAACATAGTCCGATTAGGCTTAAATTTTGTTATTTGAAGTTTCTCACCGAATGCCATAATAATCCCACCGCCATTTCTCTACTTTCGAAAAAAGTTGAAAAAACACTCTAACGTAGTATTGTATAGAAAATTTTCTAATATACAAATAATACTGAATTCACCTTTTTTACTAAAATTGTTATATCTCTGTTAATATGTTTCCGATTTTAATTAAAGTACTCTTGTTTTATAAAATGGTAACCATGATTTTTTTTAAGTCAAAATACATTAGGTCTTCTGATAAATTTTACGAAAAAAAAGCTTCCAAAGTTGAAAAAATCGAAAAAAAAAATAAAATTTTAACTTCAGCGGAAAATATTTTTATGATAAATTGGTCATGTTAAAAAAAGGTCTTTATGAAGTGAAAGCCTATTTTGTTTTCTATCGAAACACATTTTAAAATTTAAAATTTAAAATCGATGTAAAAATGACTCAGTTAAGCCTTCTTTTCTCCGCTAAGTCCAAAAAATCGTTTTTTATCGATAACTTTCGATTTTGAGGGTATATCGAAAATTTTAATGGTAAAATGATCTTCTAACCGAGTTCTACTGGTTGAGCTTGGTTTCGTCCCGAGTGTATTTTCACTGTACCAGAGTGTTATTACAAAAAATTCACATTTTCGCTAATTTTACGATTTCAAATCGCAGGTACAGCAAAACGGTTTAAGATATCAACCTCGTATTTTTTGTATTTTATTCTCCCATTTGTTTGTTTTATGATACTGGAAAGCAAATTTATTAATTGTAATATTTGTTTAACAAAATTTTCAAAAAAATAAAAAAAATTATTTTTGAAATAGGCCAGAGAAAAGAGTATAATTTTCTAATATGAAAAAAACTGAGTAACTTCAGTTATATTTTACCGAAACTCAACTATTTAGTACTTACAGGTTATAGAATTGGAAATCATGTCTTACTTTGAAATTAACTTATTCTTAAGTAAATTTTTTTGCTGCATATCCTTAGGCGTGACATCAAGGACACGAATTTTCGGCGATAAACTGCAATAACTCCAAAAGTAATTCATGGATTTTTAATTTTGATGACTTAGAATAAAGCCACTTTAGTACTCGTTTATATTGCAGTATATTATTTAAAATAATTTAATTCTAAGTGGTTAAAATTTGGCCAAAATATTCCCAATTTTTCCATAAAAACAAGTAAAGAAAGCTATAGTCGGTCAAGCCCACTTTATCATACCCTTCACTACTAAGGTTAAATATGGACCAACAATTAAACAAGTATTCCTTTAGTCTTAGAGACATACAAACATATACTATGTGCTATTTTGTTTAAAAATTTCGAGATTTATATCATTTCTGGCTAAGCGCCTGATATGGGAGCTAGGGTCAATTGTGGACCGATTATTACCAAATTTTAGATATTGATTCATATTTATAAAATATTTATCTGTGAAAAGTTTAAGTTATTAATTGCATTTATCTTTAGAGTAATTAACGTTTTTGTACTTTTATATGTATATAAACGTCTTTTGAGAATGTGTCTTGTATGGGAGGTATGGTCAAATATAGTCCGATTTCTACAAAATTAGGAACACTGATTAATTTAATTATTAAAATACAACTAAATTTGTGGCTGTAAAGAACAGAAAACTCTATTTCGGGAAGGCATCCCTATGGGAGGTACCCGAAATAGTAATCCGATTTTACCCGAAAAGAATAGGGAATAGTCCTTGGACCAAAATATGAGCCTGTGCCAAATTTCATCAAATTATCATTAAAGTTACGACCTGTAGAATGATAAAAAGCTTACATGGATAACCGGCCAGCCAGCCGGATGGACATTTTTAAAACAACTCAGGGAGTGATTCTTAGTCGATTAGTATACTAAAAGGTGGGTCTCAGACCAATATTTCTATGCGTTACAAACATCAGCACAAACCCAATATACAAACCCAGTATACAAAGTTTGTGGGCGAATGTGGCACATGTTCCCCTTATGCAATTTTGAATTTTGCACATCATGTTTTTATACCCACCATCAAAAAGAATGGGGGGTATATTGAGATTGTCATTCCGTTTGTAATTTCCTTAATATTGGCTCAAAAATCGAAAACGATATATATATATATATATATTTTGAATCCTTATGAAATTTTAAGACGATTGAGCGATGTCCGTCTGTCTGTCTGTTGAAATCACGATAACGCCTAAACGAAAGGAACTAGCGCACTAGTAAAAACATTCTTCATCTCTGAGAAAATTTTGATATTGAAATTGGGCAAAATCGGTTAACATTTGATCATAGCTCCCGTATAAGCTCGCCTATGCTAATCGCTTATTGGCTAATAAGTAACAAACTATAATAGCTGTGATCATAAAATTTGTTATATAGAAGTTCTGCATAAGCCCTTGGCAGCATATGAAATTTCATCAAAATCGGTTCACATTTAGTCATAGCTCCCATACAAAAAACTTACGGAAACAGCAAAAATTTCACCTAAAATACACTTAAATGCCAATAAATCTAAAACTATAACAGATATAATCACTAAATTTAGCACGAGGAGGTCTTATGTCAATGCCAACCAGTGCGCAAAATTTCGTCACAAGCGGTCACCATTTGACCATAGCTTCCATATAAAAAACATACGGAAACACAAAAATGCAAAAAGAAAGATTAAAGCGCTTAGCGCCTTAACGAAAAGGGCTACAGCAACAAAATTTTACAAAAGCAAGTCTTATGTGAATGCCAGCCAGTGTGCAAAATTTTGTTACAATCAGTCACAATGTGATCATAGCTCCCATATAAAAAACTTACAGAAACTCAAAAATATAAAAAGAAAAGGAGGTTTATGTCCGTCTGTCCGTCAGATAAAAGCTAGACAGCTCCTCAACTACAAGAGCTAGAGAGATAAAATTTAGCAAAAGTATTTTCGATATGTCGTAGAAATTGTGTTCTGAAAATGGGTAAAATCGGATCACATTTAGTTAGAGCTCCCATATAACCCTGCCCTGATAAATTGAATAAAATTGTAAAATCTATGACTACTAAATTTAAAACAGAGAAGTTTTATGCAACTTTCAGTCAGTATGTCAAATTATATAGGAATCGGTCCATTTTTGACCATAGCTTTCATATAAAAACCGCCACAAACGCCTGTTAAAAGCTATTAAATTATAAACTATGTCATGTATGGGCCCGAAATTGCACAAATAAACTTTATATTAATACCAGCCAGTATATAAAATTTTGTAACAATCGGTCCACATTTAGCTATTGTTCTTATATATATAACATCCCCTTTTTATATCTACAATCAAAAAGATTTGGAGGTACATTCAGTATATTAAGATTGCATCTACGAAATTAGATAACTATCAATCAATGTTTGGTCCAGACTTTATACACTTTATATATGAATTAGGAACTCCTAACAAAATATATGAACCTGCCGTGTTGCTATCAACATGTTTATGGTACAACGAAACTGCTTATTAATGTGAAACTATATTCGGTTATGGAACCGCATTTTGTCCAAGGTAAATACTTGGGAAACCACTTAGACCACTTTTAAATGTTGAACTATAGTAACTTTACCACTGCAACCGAATTTAGTCCAATTATATTACCAACAATACCACATTTGGTCAACATTTTGAATTAGCTGCATTCTCGTACAACTTGATGGTGGGTATACAAGATTCGGCACAGCCGAATATAACACTCTTTCTTGTTTTATGTAACAAAGAACATTTCTATGGGAAGTTCCGATTCAATTTCGCACATTCGTTATATAAGATGCACCCGGTTTTTAAACTCATTTTTTATTTCTTTAAAAATTTTGTTTTGTATAGGAAAATATATGTACTTAAATAATAATAAATTGTAAACCTTTGCCCATTTCTTTTATAATAATTGTATATATTTTTAATCCCTTTTATGTGAGTAAGACATTTTAAGGTTTTTTATATCTTCATTGTTCAAAATAAATTAGATTTTGTAGTCCTGTTAAATATCATTTATTTTTTATAAGTATTTTCTTTATATTCGCATGATATAACTTATTCATTATTTGTTCATTTTCTTAAAAAAAATCATCAGTTTCAAAATGAGTTTTTAAAAAAGATATATATTTTTTTCTTAATAATAGACAAAAAAAGATTTTAATCAAATTTGCTCAAGTTCAGCCCTATCTTGCTGCTGTAAGCTACAAAACCTTGGCTAATCTTTGTTGCCGTCATGTTAACTCATTTAATTAAATGTTATAAAAATTATTAATTTATTTCATATTAAATTAAAAATTTTCAATATTATTCTTTTTTTGACAAATGCTTTTACTTACATTCAATACTCGTTCTTATTAGCTTTGAAAGTGCAGAGAATAAATTACAATGACATTTTGAGAGCATTATTATATACGAAATTGAGTTTGCTTTATATTCTTAAGCGAAGAATGCGACATTATTTCGAACAGAAAACTTATTAAAAAAGTTAGAACATATTCCCAGTAAAACTTTTCATTACCAAATAATGAGTTAAACAGTTAAACTATTGAACACGAACTACTTACTCATTCGCTGTTTAAGTCATTACATTAACATGGGGATGTCATTGGAGGCAAGTACTTACCAATTGCAGAAAAGTAATGACTTGGATAAGCAATTTGAAAGCAACAACAACAACAGCAACAACTTTTTTGTTGTTGTTTTATTAAAAACATATATTTTTAAACGAAATACAAAATTTTTTTTATGATCCCATGAGGGCTCGAACCCAGACCCTCCGACTGCTAGGCAGAGACTCTTCCACTGAGCTACTTCATATATTGAAAACTTAGCAGCTTATAATTAATATAAACAATTTTTATTTTTAGATCCAAAATCATGTGAAAATAACTTTGTTTTTCCCTGCTTTTTTTTGCTTTGTTGTAATTTTTGGAAAAATATTTTTATACGATTTTTTGTAATTATTTTAAAACTTTTTTAAAATTATTTTTAAACTTAAACAATTTAAATCTTCTTTTTTGTATAAGTTTTTACAAAAGATTGACTCTTACTTACTTAAATGTTACAACCTGTTAAGGTCAAAGTCCGAGCATATTTTAGAATTCCATGGATTTCGATCTTGTGCGAATATTCTCCAATTTTATAGGCCAAGCTTTGAAAAATGTTCCTCTACTTGGTCTTTCTATCGAAGTTTCGGAAATCCTCCTCTAACATTAGGTAGTGGGACATTTCAATTCTAATTTTATCCTCTTCATTGTATTTTTTTTCAAGAGAGGGTTACTAGCCCGTAATCCTAACCCATTTTTATCGATCTTATGGGACAACTCTCGGAACATGTTAACTCAAAATATTAATGGGTGTTAAACTAGCTCCCCGGGTGATACAATGAGGAGGTGTGTGTCCACAGTTGAGATGAAGGATGACCCAGATAAGTTGGGCTTACCAAGTTAAGACCAATTAGAATCGTGTTTGGTATTCAACATCCCCTACATAATCAAAATTGACTCATGATGGTATTTTTTCATTAACGTGAGTTAGTTTTACAATTTTTTTTACAGAAGATAATTTTAAGTTCTTAAAATTCAAAAATCATTTAAAAAGACTCTTTTAATAAAAAAAACTAAAAAAAATTGTTGCCCTTGGTGGGATTTGAACCGGGGCCATTCAGTTTAAATTACCATCTTAATTACAAATAAGTACTTCTGTAATAACTTATTATTTATTCGGATGGTATGTTGTAGTCGTTACAAAGTAACCAGTTATCAGAGAACTTGCCATTACCAAAGTTTTGCTGGGTTCTTAGTCATACACTCAGAATATTATGTCAGTAAAATTATCATAAAGTGCTATTCAAAATAAACCAAATTTAGCTGGCGATCAAATTTTAACAGAAAATTTTTATACAACATCTCATCATACATCTTATTTTTTTTTTTAATTTAAAAGAGTAGGGAGCTCATAAATTTTACAGAAATCGGTCCACATTTGACCATAACTCACATATAACTAACCATACAGCAACTATTTAAATGCTCATAAATAGTCGTAGGCAGCCCATACCAACAAAAGCCGAAGACTTTTTCTAGTTTTCGTAAATATCACGATCATTAATAAAACTCGTGAAAATGAGTATTAAAAGCATTCAGTTGGAATTTAGATTTTAACAGAGTCGGTTGGTGGCGCTTTGTTAAAGAAAATACAAAAACAAAATACACATGAAACAAAATCAAAATCCAATTTATAGCAACAAAATACATGGTTCGAGAGAACAAAGAAATATAAACTCGAACATTGTTGCCACGACACTTATTTTTGTAAACATTTTTTGAAATGAATCTAACCGAATTGGGAATATTTTTCGAAACAATTCTTATTTTAAACAATTTAAGATTTTTACTAGCCCGACGTCCTTGACCCATGTTTTTATCGTTCTTATGGGAGAACACGCGGCACTTGTTTGCTCACTACTTTAACGGCTGTTAAAGTAGCTACCCAGATGACACCACTAGGAGGTAAGTGTCCACAATTGAGATGAAGGATAGACCAAGATTAGCCTGGGTTTACCAAGTTAAACCGATCAGAACCGTTACATGGTATCCAACATCCCCTACGTCATCCAAGTAAGTAAGTAGATAAAAATATTTTTTAGATATTTTCGATACAAACATTTTTTATAGAAACTTTTTTGATAAAAATATTTTTTTTTTTTATGTAAAATTTTAAGATAAAAATTATTTTTGTGTGAAAATTTAAAACTAAAAATATTCTTCTATCGAAAAATTTTCAAACAAAAAAAAATTTCTATACAAAAATTTTCCATAAAAATTTTTCTATAAAGAAAAATATTCGTTAAAAATATTTTTCTGTAGAAAAATTTTCTAAAAAATTAAAAAAAAAAATGTTGATGAAAAATTGTCTATATTTTCAATACAAAAATTTTCTTTAGGAAAATTTATTAAAAAATAAATTTTCTATATTTTCAATACAAAAATTTTTGATAAAAAAATTTGTTTAGGAAAATTTTTGATAAAAAAAATTTCTATAGAAAAATTTTGATAAAAAATAATATTATAGAAATATTTTTGATAAAAAAAAATTTCTATAGAAAAATTTAGGATAAAAAAAATTTTTGATAAAAAAACATTTTTGGAAAAAAATTTTTGATAAAAAATTTTTTTTGTAGAAAAAATTTTGATAAAAAGAATTTCTATAGAAAAATGTTTGATAACAAAATTTTCTATAGTCTGTAAGTACTAAATAGCTAAGTATCGTCAAAATATTATAAAATTCTTAGTTTTTTTTTTCATATTATAATTTTTTTCTCAGGTCGTTTTCAAAAATTATTTTTTGAAAATTTTGTTCAACAAATATTACAAAATATAAATTATCTAAAAAAATTGTTAATAAACCAATTTTTGAAGAAAACATTTTCTATGTTTTCAATAGAAAAATTTTTGATAAAAAAATTTTCTATATAAAACTTTTGAAGAAAAAAATTTCCATAGAAAAATTTTTGAAAAAAATTTTCTATAGAAAAATTTTTGATAAAATAATTTTCTATAGAAAAATTTTTGATAAAAAAATGTTCTATATAAAAATTTTGAAGAAAAAATTTTCTGTAGAAAAATTTTTGATAAAAATATTTTCTCAAAAAAATAACAAAATAATATTTTCTATAGAAAAATTTTTGATAAAAAAAAATTCTATAGAAAAATTTTTGATAAAAAAATTTTCTATAGAAAAATTTTTTATAAAAAAATTTTTTATAGAAAAATTTTTGATAAAAAATTTTTCGATAGAAAAATTTTTGATAAAAAAATTTTCGATAGAAAAATTTTTGATAAAAAAATTTTCGATAGAAAAATTTTCTTTAAATTTTCATAAAAATCACAAAAACATCCATTTAGGTATCAAGTTTCAGTACGGGCTCAAAGTCTGCTAAATTTTATACAATTAGATGTAAAAGACTCCTTCAAAAGTAATTGGAGTGATATAAATAACGTCAAGTAAAAAAGGCTCACAGTGTGTAGCGTCCGTCACAGAAATAAAGTTTTTTTTTTTAATTTGGCTAGTGCAATTTTTCGTTTTTCTCCTATTGAACTTGGTTCGTAAAGAGAACTTATAGTATGCTTTACATTAGGCTAAAATATATATAGATCTTAATATAGCATATTACAGAATAATATGTAAAGGAAAGTGTGTAGCGTCCGTCACAGAATATATTTTTAACAAAATGATATTTATTAAATACAATATTTACGAACACATATCTGTCTTATTCATAAAGCAATAACACTGTCTATATCCACGGATTAAATTTAAGATATTAGGTGTTAAAAAAATATACAGTGGGGCAAATTTGATGCTTTTGAAATTTGAATTTTGTTTGGATTTTTGGGACACTTTAACAGTAAGCCGCAGCATTCTTTCGACGAAAAATAAGATGTAAAAAGTGAAAAACTTTAAATAAATAAATGTGTATAGCTGTTTTGTGAAATATTAAATTGTGCCAAAAAATCGCATTTTAACCGCGAATATGAAAAGGAAGGAAATGAAATTCGGGAAGAAATTAAACCATAATTTTCAATAATTTACAAATCCTTAAAAAATATGAAATATGAATTTTTTCCTAATAAAAAACATTCAAGTAAAAACTGTATCGTCCGTCACTTAGCGTTCGCAACAGTTCATTTATGGATTTCTGGTGAAACTGGAAACTTTAAAATATTTTATAAAAGCTGTTTTGCACTCCTCTGATTTTCCTCTATCTTTAATGTATTTACAATTTTTTTATTACTATGACGGATTTGATGAAAATTACAGAAACACGTGTTGAAAAACAAACTATTTCCGTTTTTTGTAGCGTTCATAAAAGCGAATTTCTTTTTTCTCCAAAAGTAGTATGTAAATCGATGGGCTAATATTATCGGAAATCTGTGCAAAGATATCTATTGCAGAACGGCAATGGGATACATGTAAGTACAACAAAATCTGTACAAACGTATCGTCCGTCACGTAGGATTTGCCCATATAACAAATTATAAATTATTGTTTCAGGTTCATAAAAGAAACAAATAAGAGAATATAACACAGAAAAAATTGTGTCGACATCTTGAGCTGTGTTGCCGTGCCTACGATTACAATACGAAATCTTAGTATTTCGCGAAAATGTTATTTTTTGTACCTAAGTTCAATTTTGATAAAGGAATAATTGTATACGGTAATGTTTTTTTAATATTATAAAAGTGTAACACTTTTTTCCCTGGGTCAAAGGTCAAAATTAGTTCATTTAATTTTCCATAGCAAAATAACATTTTCCACAGACTAATCAAAAATATTCATTTTTACTTTAATTAAAATTGAACTTAGGTACCGTTTTAATATATAATTCCCCGACAATTGAGCTGCATCCGATTCTATTTTTAGATTCATTGAAAGGTAACTACGTTTTAACGCCGACTCCGAACGGCAAACGCATTAGTTAGAGAAGTTTTACATAGCCTAATATACTCAATAACCAGTTAACCAGCTGAGTTATGAGGTGAACCGCCGCTTTTTTAAAAAAATATTTTTTTTAAGTCGGTCTGGCCGGGGATTGAACTTGGGACCTCTGGTATGCTAGGCGGATGACTAACCTGCTATACCACGGCCGTTTACAGTTTAATAAGTATATGCTCAAATTATGACCGTAAAATTATATTTCCGAGAAATTCTAAGATTTCAAATCGTATGTACCACGAAATGGTGTAAGATATCGACACCATATTTTCTGATTTTTATTCTTTTATTTGTCTGTTTTATGAAACTGTAACTATAAATAATAATCTATCTTTATATATAACAAGTAAGAGTGTTATATTCGGCTGTGCCGAATCTTATATACCCACCATCAAGTTGTGTTAAATTTAGAAACATATCTCATATATCTACAAGGGTGCAGCTAATTCAAAATCTGCACCAAAACTGGAAAAATCGCTAAGCTATTTGGTATTGTTGGTAAAACCTTTGGACTAAATTAGGTTTCCGTAGCTTTATAGTTCAACATTCAAAAATATTTTAGTGGTTTCCCCAGTATTTACTTTGATCAAAATTCGGTCTCATAACCAGGTATAGTTTTACATTAATAAGTTGTTAAATACTTTTCGTTGTGATTAATATGTAGTTAGGCTAAACACGTTAATAGTAATACGACAGGTCCATATATTTCGTTATGAGTTCCTAATGCATTCATCATATATAAAGTCTGGGCTGAACATTGATTGATGCCTATATAATTTCATAGGTGCAATCATAATATAATGAATGTACCTCCAAATCTTTTTGATTGTAGATATAAAAAGGGGATGTTATATATATAAGAATTATAGCCAAATGTTGACCGATTATAACAAAATTTTACAGACTGGCCGGTATATATAGAGAGCTTATTCTTGCAAAATTTAGTGACCATAGCTATCATAGTTTCTAATTTAATAGCTTTTAACTGGCCTTTGCTAAAATTTTTGGTTTCCGTGAGTGTTTTTCACATGAAAGCTAAAGTCAAATATGGACTGATTCCTATAAAATTTGATAAACTGATCAAAAATTGCATAAAACTTCCCTATTTTAAATTTAATCGTCATAGCTATTACAATTGTATTCAATTTATCAGCATTAATGTGTTTCCCGGGGCGGGGTTATATGGGAGCTCTAACTAAATTTGAACCGATTTTGTCCATTTTCAACACACATCTTTTTCATGATATCGAAAATACTTTTGTAAAATTTTGTCCCTCTAGCTCTTTTCGTTAAGGCGCTATCGTGCTTTTATCTGACGGACAGACGGACATAAACAACCTTTTCTTTATGTATTTTTGTGTTTCCATAAGTTTTTTATATGGGAGCTATGGTCAAATGGTGACCGATTGTGAGGAAATTTTGCACACTGGCTGGCATTGACATAAGACTTCCTTGTGCTTAATTTAGTCTTACTAGCTCTTGTAGTTAAGGAGCTATCACGATTTTATCTGACGGACAGACGGACATAAATCCCCTTTTCTTTTTGAATTTTTGTGTTTTCGTAAGTTTTTTATATGGGAGCTAGGTCAAATAGTGACCGATTGTGACAAAATTTTGCACACTGGCTGGCATTGATATAAGACTTTCTTGTGCCAAATTTAGTGGTTATATCTGTTATACTTTTAGATTTATTGGCATTTAAGTGTATTTTGGGTGAAATTTAGCCTGTTTTCGTAAGTTTTTTGTATGGGACCTATGGCTAAATGTGAACCGATTTCGATGAAATTTTATATGCTGCCTAGTGCTTATCTAAAACTTATAGATACCAAATTTTGTCATCATAACTGTCATAATTTGTCATTTATTAGCAAATAAGCGATTAGCCTAGACGAGGTTATACGGGAGCTATGGCCAAATGCTAACCGATTTTGCCCAATTTCAATACCAAAATTTTCTCATAGATAAAGAATGTTTTTGCTAAGTTTCAGTTAGCTAGCTCTTTTCGTTTAGACGTTATCGTGATTTCAACAGACAGACAGACAGACAGACAGACAGACGGACAGACAGACGGGCAGACAGACGGACATAGCTCAATCGTCTTAGAATTTCATAAGGATTCAGAATATATATCGTTTTTGATTTTTGAACCAATATTAAGGAAATTACAAACGGAATGACAATCTCAATATACCCCCCATTCTTTTTGATGGTGGGTATAAAAATGGATGTGTTTAATCAAATTTCATCAAAAACGGCTGGACCGATTTTCAGGGAATCTTCAGAATATCCAGGCAGGTGTTACTATGAAGTCTGATTTTTGGTCTGCGGGCGGAGAGGCGTGGCAAAACCCAATTATTGCACTACCAATGACATCTATTTATATCTAATGTTTGCTTAGGGCCAGCAACACGGACCGGGTCAGCTAGTTTATAATATTTGTTGAACAAAATTTTTAAAAAATTAAAAGGTCTGTTTCAAAACGACCTTAGAAAAAAGCATAATTTTTTAATATGAAAAAAAAAACTAAGTAAGTTTGATAATATTTAGACAAAACTTAGTTATTTGATACTTACAGGCCACAGAATTGTAACTAATGTCTTACTTTGAAATTTCTTTATTCTAAAATATTAATGAAGTTATTGCGATTAAAGAAAAAATCAGGTATTTTGCAAATTTTGGGCGGGTCATGGGCACGTTTTTCCCTCATCCGATTAAGCTCAAATTTTCAATCTACTATTTTTTTTAGCAAACAAATCTAGGGGTTGGCATGAAAGGTTTTTCTTCAAAAAAATTTCCCCCATATAGGTTATTGGCACTCTACAGTCACATACTGTAATATTATTTTGAGTGTATGCTCAAAATATTTAGAAAGTATAATAACCAATAAGTTTGAATTTCCTTTGAATTTTTTCTATGATCGTTAAAATATTATTACTTCCACATACTTTGGTCAGGAACATATGGAGATGCTCTAAAAATGTTGAATAAAATTTTTGTATAAGTAAAATATTTGAGATTTCATTGAATTATTTACTTTTTACAAATACGTACTTAAAAGACAAAAGGTAGATTTTTAGGTAGAACAAATTGATAAGGGCTCCTTGTTGTTACCTTCCAAAAAAATAAGGTTATGACAAATAATGTCTGTAGAGGACCAATGAAGTATATATGTATATTTGTACGTAAGTTATGTGATGGTTTTAAAATAAAGAAATATGTAGGTCAACAAAATAATGTACTGAGGAGTGGTTTTGTGGAGAATTTACACTTGTTCTTTAAATAAGTTATAACTAGTTTAAGGAAATTGTTAGACGATATTAGTCGCAAACGAGTTTGAAAGTTGTTATTAATATGCAACACTAGTTTTCAATGTTTTTTTTTATACCTACCATCAAAAAGAAGGGGGGGTATATTGAGATTGTCATTCCGTTTGTAATTTCCTTAATATTGGCTCAAAAACCAAAATTGAAGTATATTCTGAATCCTAGTGAAATTCTAAGACGATTGAGCGATGTCCGTCCGTCTGTGAATCTTAACGAAAGGACTATATCCTGAAATTTAACATAAATATTCCTCATTTCTTGGAAAATGTTGGCATTTAAATCGCGCAAAATCGGTTCACATTTGATCATAGCTCCCATATAACCTCGTCTAGGCTATTTGCATATTTGCTAATAAATGACAACTTATAATAGCTATGATGATAAAATTTGGTACATAGAAGTTTTACATTAGTACTAGGCAGCATGTAAAATCGGTTCACAAATCGGTTCACATTAAACCATAGCTCCCATACAAAAAACTTACGGAAACAGCCTAAATTCCACCTAAAATACACTTAAATTCCAATAAATGACAAGTAAGAGTGCTATATTCGGCTATGCCGAACCTTAAATACCCTTCACCAATGGTGTTACAAAAGTAAAGTATAGAAATGAAAGAGTTTTTGGTAAATTACAAGTATGTATGTTTCTTGTGAACCGCCGTGGTATAGCAGGTTAGTCATCCGCCTATCATACCAGAGGCCCAAGTTCGATCCCTGGCCAGACTCACATGAAAAATAAATTTTCAAAAAAAGCGGCGGTTCACCTCATAACTCAGCTAGCCACTGGTTATTGAGTATTAGGCTATGTAAAACTTCTATAACTAATGCATTTGCCGTTCGGAGCCGGCGTAAAACCGTAGGTCCCTTTCAATGAGTCTAAAACTAGAATCTGATGCAGCTCATTGTCTGAGAGAAGTACCCCTTGTTCCAATTGGAATGTTGTCGGGGAATTATATATATATATATATATATATATATATATATATATATGATGACTGATTTAGGCGAGTCCTATAAAAATAATATTATATGTATATTGATTTTCTGATCTGAGAAAGTTTCAAATCTCTATAATTAATACGGCTTTTAAGTGTACGTATGTCCTCATACATTTAATTTTTGGGGGATTGTTCATATAATACTTTAATTAGTGAAAAACCTTGTTTTATATCGGGTCTAAAACATTTTGGAGGTAGATTGAAAAACAAACAATTTCAGAAATTACACAACATTGCAGCTTTTCGCACCTCGAGAGAGGTCTTATTTAAATGCATATATCTTTAAAGTTATAGGACCGATTAATAGGTTGCTTTAATTAGAATATTTAGCGGACCTATTTAGATTAGACTTTTAACAACAACACTTACGTACGATATGAATAAAGGCCATCATAATGTTCAAAAGTCAAGTTTGATTAGCCTCTAGATGTCACACCGACTTAACTAATATGTAAAGGTTAAATTGCAACATATATATACATATATATATATAATTCCCCGGTAACATTCCAATTGGAACAAGGGGTACTTCTCTCAGACAATGAGCTGCATCCGATTCTATTTTTAAACTCATTGAAAGGGACCTACGTTTTAACGCCGGCTCCGAACGGCAAATGCATTAGTTAGAGAAGTTTTACATAGCCTAATACTCAATAACCAGTGGCTAGCTGAGTTATGAGGTAAACCGTCGCTTTTTTGAAAATTTATTTTTTCAAGTGAGTCTGGCCAGGGATCGAACTTGGGCCTCTGGTATGCTAGGCGGATGACTAACCTGCTATACCACGGCGGTTCGCAACATATAGTTCTACTTACAACTGAGATATAGCCAAAACTCGAAGTTCGATGCTAAATTAAATTTTTTTTTATTTTCTTTTAAATTGCATTTTTTAATTTGTATATTAGCCGTATTTTTGAAAATTCCACAATTAAGGGATATTATACAGACATGAATTATATATCAGATGAAAATAGGTACATTACAATCTAAGATATTGCCAAAACTCTAACTTCGATGTCCCGAAAATTACCGAATTAAACGATTTAAAAAAAACTTTTTTGAACTGTATATCAAATTTTAGGAAATCATTCAACGCAACACACTACTGAATTTCTTCAAAGTCGGTAGATCAATAACTGAGATATCGCCAAGGCAAAAGATATCGATGTATGCAAATTGGCATATTTAAGATTTTTTTTTAAAACAATATTTAAAAAAAAAAAATTTTTGAATTATATGTAAGATTTTAGAAAATAATCCATTGCAGCATGCTATTAAATTTCTTCAAAATCGGCCTATAAACACCAGAGATATCGCCAAAATTCAAAGTTGATGAGAATTAAAAACTTATTTTTTTAAAAAACTGTATTTAAAAAAAAAAAAAAAAAAAATAATAATAATTTCATCAAAAAATTGTATATCAAACTTTAGGAAATTATTCAACGCAGCACACTATTGAATTTCATCAAAATCGGTGAATCAATAACCGAGATATCGCCAAATCAAGAGATATCGACGTGCGCAAATTGACAAATTTTCGAAAAAAAAATTAAAAAAAAAAAATTCGAATTATAAATCAGATTTTGGAAAATACTCCAACGCAACATCAAAATCAAAATCGGTCTCCAGAGATATCTCCAAAATTCAAAATTCGATGAGAATTAAAATTTTTTTTTTAATTTTTAAAATTCGTCACCGAATTTTAGTATTTTTGCGATATCTAGTGTGTTTATGGACAAATGTTGACCAATTGTAACAAAAATTTACTCACTGGCTGTAGTATAGTAGTGTAGGATATTGTATAATCGGGCTTCAGTTACCTTATCACTTAAATCACTTTAAATTGTTATATATATATATATATATATATATATATATATATATATATATATATATATATATATATGTTTACGTCTAATAATAAATACCCAGTCCCGATTGCTTACAACCCTGAGTTTGCGAAGAGAAGCCTGGAATTGTTTCAATTCCTTGGTATCTCTTCGCTCTCAGATACTGTTTAAGCTCTACTTTAAGTTTCGTTAAGTAAGATAATAATGTAAAAAATAAAGAAAAGAAATTAATCTATCAAAACCACTTAAAGGAAAAGGTTCGTAATAAACCCCCCAAACAACCCCCCACTAACCCCCGCATTTATTATTTTTATAATTGGAAAAATCCATATCTTTGGTACCCTACACCCCAACATCTGGTCCTTCTACCCGGAAGATTCTTGTGACTTTTGGAGTTAAAATTTGGTGAGCTGAAAATCCCGGATAATTCCAAAAAAAAACCCCGGTTTAAATTAAAAGTGATTTGCCGACGGCATTTGTAACTGCAGCAAACAACATCATCATTAAATCAACATTATCTTCATCATCATCAAAATCATCTCAACTTTACCAACACTAAACTACAAAAAGTAAGTCAACCGTTTTCCATTTACTTATTATTTGTATTTAAATCAAGTGAAAAGAAAAGTGTGAAAAAGGGCAAAAACAAAAAGTGCTGTGTTACGGTTTTTATTTCTTTTGTTCTTAAAAATATCCCCCAGAAAAGAAATATATAAATATATAGAACTAATTCCACTTAGTTTCAAAATATTGTTGTTGAGTGCTTTTTTTTATCTACAATTAAGAGTATCTTCATATTTGAATTTGTTACATCTTAAAACGAAATAAAATAAGAACACTCTCTTTACTCACAACCAAATCAATCTTTAATATCCAACATAATCGTGAGAGTTAAAGTACGATCAAACCGAATCTCAACAAACAAGAACAAAAGAAAACTGAAATCAAAAAAAAAAAAAAAAAATCTGCTGTGTTCATCATACACACCTTAAACCAAGGCTTAAACATACATATAATTCAAAGCAAAAGGAGTAGAAGTAAACAAAGAGAAAAATAACTAATTGTTTGTTTACATTTTTTTTTTGATAAATACATTGCACACATCCCAGCAAACATTTTTGTAACAAAATTATTCGGCAATATAAACTTTTTCCTGAAATCAATATTTGTTAAATTAAACTAAAAATAAATTAAACTAAAAAATAAATTAAACTAAAATAAATTAAACTAAAAATAAATTAAACTAAAATAAATTAAACTAAAATAAATTAAATAAATAAACAATTAAGTTTGATAAAATTACTAATAAAATAAATTGAACTAAAAACTACCTTTTTGGCATAATTTTACTAAATTTTAAAGAAATTTATCAATAAAATAACACATCCAAAGCACTTTCCACCATATTTGCACAAATCTTTTCACACACCGCGCTATAAATATAAAAATTCCACACATACATTTGTATATATATATATTTAAGTGGATTAACCACAGAAACGCGTCTTAAATCTAAACGTGTTACATTTGTACCATCTACTCATTCCTTTTTTTGGCCCGAAGAACGTACTGGCAACTGAATATTTTCGCCAGGAGATATACAACGATTGGATTGTTTTTTTTTATTGAATTCTGAACCTAAGGCTTAAATTTATTCGCAATTTTGTCAATAATGTCTCTCTTAGACGCCTTTATTCGAGCTTCGGATCGTGTTATAGAGTTCCAGGCGTATTTTGAAACACTTCAGGCGGATATCCACTCAGTTCACACCCTTGAAGTTCAAAAGGATGAGATAGTTCGACTCTGGTCGCATTTTAGAACGTGCTACGATGAGATCCTCAATAAATTTAACGAACTTGAGGAAGAGGTTCAAGTCGAGACCTTGAAGAGCCGTTTTTACTCAACTTTCGAAGCGCACGTTAAAGTGCTGTCGAAGTCCAATGCGCTGTTAGATAATCTTTCTCTTAGGGCTGCTCCTAGCATCGATCCAACCCCTTCGGCAGTCCCTTCTTCCCTTGACATTACCCCCCATATTTCTTTACCCCCCTGCGACACCGAAGTTTTTCATGGCGATTACCAGTCCTGGCCCACGTTTCGGGATATGTTTTCTGCCCTTTACCGGAATAACAAACGGTTGTCGAATGTCGAGAAAATGTGCCACCTCATTAAGAAGACGCAAGGAGAAGCTAGAGATCTGTTGAAAACGTGCCCCATAACCAACGATGGTTTCGACATGGCGTGGCAGAATTTGGTAAACAGGTATGAGAATAAGCGCATCCTCATCAACGCTCAGCTCAAGACGCTATTCAACATTTCCCCGATCTACAAAGAAACCGGCAGCAACATAAGGAAAATTCAACGGACGATTAATGATTGCGTTACAAATCTCAAGCTTCTGGACATAGATACCGCAAATTGGGACATCATTTTCGTCTATATCTGCTCGACTTGCTTGCCGGAAGTCACTTTGAGCCTCTGGGAACAATCCCTGCCCAACAGCACCGTATTGTCGACATGGAAACAAATGGACTCTTTTTTAACGTCAAGGTTCCAAACGCTAGAATCGGTTGCTGATATCCGAACGACCTTCGCTAACCCCCATACCAACAACAATAAGTTCGTTAATACAAAAAAAACAAATTTTGCCGATAAACCGAAACTAAACTATAATACCAGTGTCTCCGCCAACACATCTGGGAAATGTTCAATCTGCCCAGATTCTCATCCCCTTAGACTTTGTCCCTCGTTCCTTGGAATGTCTGTTGAGGAGCGGTATGCAATCGTGAAACGACAGAAGCGCTGCTCAAACTGTCTTGGGACATCGCATGAGTTTAAGAAGTGCCGAAGTCAATATTTGTGCCATCTCTGTAAACAAAAGCATCATTCTCTGCTGCATCGGACAGACAACGCTTCGAATACGAACCCCCAATACAATTCTAGGGCTGCGACTTCAAACCCGAATGCTAACCCGAATGGTCAGCGAAATATTAACCCCCATACAACCCCCTTAAATACTAACCCCTCTACATCTGCTGAAGCCGCAACCCAAATGCGTCAAACGTATTCGACCCAACTACAGTCCTCTTCAGATTCTACTGTTTTACTTGGAACAGCGTTAGTCGATGTCTACTCAGAGAATTTCAAGTACACCGTTCGGGCTCTCATCGACTCAGCATCGGAAGCTACTTTCATCTCGAAGAAACTTCAGTCAAAGCTTGCCTTAAAAACACTGAATTCCCAAACCCAGATTCATGGTCTGAATGGGGCCTTGACGGCCACATCAACCCAATTATGCTACTTACGCATTGGATAACCTCGTGATAACACCTTTGTAACACAGATTGATGCTTTCGTTGTGAAAAGACTTACAGGGCAACTCCCCTACTACAACGTAACAGCGCTAACTGAGAACGAATTTTCGGATTTAAGATTGGCTGATCCCTATTCCAAGACGTGTTCAGAGGTGGAACTTTTACTCGGTGGAGATATTTACCCCAAGATCATACAAGATGGACTTCGATGGGACAGCAATCAGTCTCTAATCGCGCAAAATACCGTATTTGGATGGATAGTCACAGGAAAGCTGTCGACAACGTGCAATACACGACCAATCTCCTCATTCTACAACTCGATTGCGCTGAATGATCAGCTTCAAAAGTTCTGGGAGTTAGAAGAAATTCCGAAGAAGCATAGGCTTTCCGACGATGATATGCATTGCGAGAATATTTATCAGTCCACAACATTCCGTAACAACGATGGTCGTTTTGTTGTGTCATTACCATTCCGCCGAGAGTATCCCGAAGACATAAACATTGGTCCATCTCGGCACATAGCCGTATCACAATCCTGAGAAACGAGGCTAGATTGATGAAGAACCCCGAGCTCAAATCAGAGTATGATCGCGTCATTTTAGAATACTCAACACTTCATCAAATGACTCACGTTACCCCCAATCATGACAATTTCGCGTACTATCTCCCCCATCATGCTGTCATCAAGCCTGAGAGTACAACAACCAAACTGCGAGTAGTGTTTAATGTATCTAGTCCATCGGCAAGTGGCCAGAGCCTTAATGACTTGCTATATCCTGGACCTACTCTGCAAGCGGATCTCACCGTACTTATTCTTCGCTGGAGACTTTTCCGATATGTATTCAATTCGGATATTGAAAAGATGTATCGCCAGATACAAATAACCCCCGCTCACACCCCATTCCAGCGAATTATATTTCGTAAATCCCCCGACGAAGCTCCACAAGACTTCGAGCTTAATACCGTGACATTTGGTGTAAATTGTGCTCCATATCTTGCCATAAGAACACTGCTTGAGCTAGCCAAAACTTGTGAACAAACTTATCCCCTAGCCTCGAAAATTCTGCGAGATTACATGTACGTAGACGACGTTTTAGCCGGCGCTCATACCCTTTCATCCGCATTAAAGGCAAGAAATGAACTGATCGATGTTCTTCGATCGGCAGGCTTCTCATTACGCAAATGGACTGCAAACCATGAGCACCTGTTAGGAGATCTACCCCCCGAACACTTATTAGATTCAGAGTTCCTAAACTTGTCAGACTCGTGTACCACCAAAACTTTGGGATTACAATGGAACGCTGGCACTGATGAATTTTATTTTCTTCTCAAAAACTCCCCCGATAACAGCTCCATTACTAAACGATCAGTTCTATCCGAAATCGCGAAACTGTTTGATCCAGCCGGTTGGCTAGCCCCTAAAATCATTGTCGCTAAAATTCTAATGCAACAAATATGGAAAGACGAAACGGACTGGGATGAAGACTTGAAACCGACCACTCTTCATCAATGGCATGATTTCCTAGAAGACTACTCCAATATTCAACATATCAAAATCCCCCGATTTGTAGATTTCGATCCTTCTTATTCGATCGAGCTACATGGTTTTTGCGATGCTTCAGAGAAAGCTTACGCAGCTACCTTATATATCCGAGCCGAAAACCTAGGCCTTATATCATCACATCTGTTGGTAGCAAAGACCAAAGTCGCACCAGTCAAATTTGTATCGTTACCCCGAAAGGAGCTGTGTGGAGCCGAACTAATGGCGACAATGGTCGACTCTATACAATCCCAACTAAACCTTAGAGACCTTAAACTGTACCTATGGACTGATTCGACGATCGTTTTAGCATGGCTACAAAAACCCCCTAATAAATGGAAAACCTTTGTTGAAAACAGAGTTTCCTCTATAGTCGAAAAGGTCGGAAGTCAGTCATGGCATCACGTGGACTCAAAAAGTAATCCCGCAGATCTGGCAACACGAGGTCTTTCGTTCTCCCAACTAGCATTGAGTGATCTTTGGTGGCACGGACCTTCATGGATCAGACTTCCTCATGCTCAATGGCCAACCAAACTTTCCAACTTTTCTACAGACGAAGAAGCAAAGCCTGTTCAGGTCCATTTAAACCAAGTAGAATCTACAGATCTATTAACTGACTTCTCAGATTTCATAAAAGCCCTTCGAGTTACCTGTTTAATATTTAGATTCTACTACCGGTGCAATAAAAATATGCAGCATATGCTAGTAACTTGTGAAGAATTTACCCGAGCTGAACTAGAGCACGCCAAATCCCGAATGATTGTTGCATGCCAAAAGTTTCATTACTCCCATGAATATGATATATTGTCTAAAGGTTTAGAAATCCCCCGAAAAAGTAGCATTTTGACTTTTAACCCATTCCTGGACACCAACGGAATCATGAGAATTAATGGCCGACTCGCGAATTCCCCAGTCCTCAGTTACAATGAGCGATGTCCAATATTACTCCCCTACCAGGCACGCTACACCACATTGTTCTTGAATTACTTGCACAAATTTTCTATACACGGACAAAACGCTCTATTATACCGCTTAATGCGTCTTTACTACTACGTTCCAAGACTCAAAACCTTAATAAAATCAGTTATTTCTGGATGCCGTAATTGCGTTATACAAAAGCGCCAGAAGAGCCAGCAGCTAATGGCTGCGCTGCCCCCCGAAAGAACAACCCTCTCGCGCCCCTTTGTAAATACGGGTGTCGACTTTGCAGGACCGTTCGATTTAAAAACATACGCTGGCCGTGGATGTAAAGTAACAAAAGGATACGTTTTAGTTTTTTGTATGCTTCGCAACAAAGGCGATACATCTTGAAGCCACGACTGAGATTTCAACCCCCGCATTTCTGGCCGCTTTTGCACGTTTCTTTAGTAGACGCGGAACGCCAAGCGCACTTTACTCCGACAATGGAACTGGATTCGTAGGCGCTTCCCATATTCTCGACGCTGACAAATCCCAATTCATCGAACTGGTACGACGAAATGTTCTGAATACAAATAGCTTTGCCTCACTTGAATGGCACTTTATTCCCCCCGGCGCACCACATATGGGAGGGCTCTGGGAAGCTGGAGTCAAGAGCTTTAAAATGCATTTAAAGCGCGTCTCCCATACACAAAGCTTTACATTCGAAGAATTCTCCACCTTGCTTGCGAGAATAGAGGCGTGCTTAAATTCAAGACCACTAAGTCCAGTCAGCGAAAACCCCTCAGAACTATGTGCGTTAACCCCCGGACATTTCCTTATAGGAGCCCCATTGTTGTCACCCCCAGAACCCAATCTATCCGATCATTCCTTAAGCCATGTGAATCGGTGGCAAAAACTTAAGGTTCTACACCACCATTTTGTTTAACGATGGAAAGAGGAATATCTGAAAGAACTTCACAAACGGTTTAAATGGAAATATCCTCAGCGTGATTACGCTATCGGCGATCTTGTTGTCATACGACAAGATAACCAACCCCCAAATCAATGGCGGCTTGGCCGTATTGAAAAGGTCGTCCGCGGAAAAGATGATCGCGTTCGGGTCGCCGATATACGAACCGCCAGTGGCATCGTGACAAGACCTATAGTCAAACTAGTTATACTCCCCAACCCCGAACAACACTAACTTCATTTATTTTCCATTCTCTATTTACAGCAACTACAATGCCACGTCAAAACCGAAGAAGCCTTTCACCCTTAGTGGAAAGGGACAACCGTCAACGTAGGCCTTCGTATGACTGTCGCCTTTGCCGGAAAGATCATGCGCTCCGAAGATGTCCAAAATTCAACAGAATGAATGTGACAAACAAGATTAAAACCGTTAAAAAATATCGTTACTGTGAAAATTGCTTGGGCCATTCCCATCAACTCAGTAGTTGTCGTAGCGATGAACGCTGCCGCCAATGTAAAGCAAAGCACCACACCCTATTACATCGTCATCGCCGCCTACAAGATAGCAGAAGGGATAGCGCCACCACGGTCCACCATCTGGGATCTGATTTGCGCACAGTAACGCTACTTCCTACGATAATCGTAAAGATGCAACTAAACGGTGAATGGCGAAATGTCAGAGGCCTCCTCAATCCCGGAGTAGAGTTTAGCTCGATTGCTGAATATTTAATTGGACGATATAGGCTTGTGGATGAAATAATTGGCTCCCAGAGGTGGTGCAAGTTTAAAATTCGCTCTCGCTATGAAGACGCCACAATATTCAGCGTTAAAGCTAAGGCTACTAAGGATCTTCCACGTAAGCAACCGAAAGAGAAAATTGATCGAAGAGTAGCTACCTTATATACTAACTTGTGCCTCGCTGATGCTCACTTTTGCGATGACCACCCCATAAATTTTGTGCTTGGTGCCGATATATATCCACTGCTTATAAAACCGACCATTCAGCCGGCAACCGTGGGCAATCCGATGGCCCAAGATACTGTCCTAGGTTGGATTATTATTGGCTCATTTGGAGTATAGATGTTGCTGTATTCAACACACTTTTTTTTAATGAATTTTTACTTATGAATTACAAACATTTAACTTGTTGTTGACTATTTTTAAATATTATCTAAAATGTCTATGAATTCCTTACAAATTCCCTTTTTTTATTAATTTAATTAATCTTTAAAATTATTTTTTTTAGTTTTATAAATTTAAATACAGCAAGGGGGGCGGGATGTTTACGTCTAATAATAAATACCCAGTCCCGATTGCTTACAACCCTGAGTTTGCGAAGAGAAGCCTGGAATTGTTTCAATTCCTTGCTATCTCTTCGCTCTCAGATACTGTTTAAGCTCTACTTTAAGTTTCGTTAAGTAAGATAATAATGTAAAAAATAAAGAAAAGAAATTAATCTATCAAAACCACTTAAAGGAAAAGGTTCGTAATAAATCCCCCAAACAACCCCCCACTAACCCCCGCATTTATTATTTTTATAATTGGAAAAATCCATATCTTTGGTACCCTACACCCCAACAATATATATGTATATATCTAGAAACATTATATATGTACATATGCATGTATGTGTAAACTTCGTTTCTTTCAAAACTTCCAGTGTTAATGTTATTATTTAAGAAACAAGAATTTGTACTTCTTTGAAAATTCTAAATCGAGACATTTAACCGAATTTTTTAAAACATTTAACTATTAAATCCTCCTGAACAAATCAATGTGGAGGGATTAATGTTTACGTAAGACTTATTTTTTTTATATTAAATTTTATGTCATACTTAAATTCCTTCGAGATTTAAAAGCACTTAAGTGATTTTTTTATTGTTATTGGTATATTTTAAGATTAAGGTATTAAACATTAGCTTAAATAAATTTTACCCTCTTTAGGAAAATTACTAGAAACTAACATTTTGATATGTCAACTCCCACTGGTAACAAAAGTTAACAACAATTTTAAAATAGAACTTATATTTTATTTCAGCGTTGCAAATGCTGCCTGAATATTAGCTAAGCTAATTGGTATTGTTTGTAAAACCTTTGGACTAAATTCGGTTGGCATAGCTTTATAGTTCAACATTTAAAAATATTTTAGTGGTTTCCCCAGTATTTTCTTTGATCAAAATTCGGTCTCATAACCGGGTATAGTTTTACATTAATAAGTTGTTAAATACTTTTCGTTAATATGTAGTTAGGCTAAACACGTTAATAGTAATGCGGCAGGTCCATATATTTCGTTAGGAGATCCTAATGCATTCATCATATATAAAGTCTGGGCTGAACATTGATTGATGCCTATCTAATTTCATAGGTGCAATCTTAATATAATGAATGAACCTCCTCATCTTTTTGATTGCAGATATAAAAAGGGGATGTTATATATATAAGAATTATAGCCAAATGTTGACCGATTGTTACAAAATTTTACACACTGGCTGATATATATATAGAGCTTATTCTTGCTCTATATATTAGTGGCCATAGCTAGCATAGTATCTAATTTTATAGCTTTTAACTGGCCTTTGCTAAAATTTTTGGTTTCCGTGAGTGTTTTTTATATAAAAGCTAAAGTCAAATATGGACTGATTCCTATAAAATTTAATAAACTGATCAAAAATTGCATAAAACTTCCCTATTTTGAATATAATCGTCGTAGCTATTACAATTGTATTCAATTTATCAGCATTAATGTGTTTCCCGGGGCGGGGTTATATAGAAGCTCTAACTAATTTGGAACCGATTTTGTCCATTTTCAACACACATCTCTTTCAAGACATCCAAAAAACCCTTTGTAAAATTTTGTCCCTCTAGCTCTTTTCGTTAAGGCGCTATCGTGCTTTTATCTGACGGACAGACGGACATATGTAATACATTATGTATTTTTGTATTTCCATAAGTTTTTTATATGGGAGCTATGGTCAAATGATGACCGATTGTGACAAAATTTTGCACACTGGCTGGCATTGACATAAGACTTCCTTGTGCTTAATTAATCTGACGGACAAACGGACATCCCCTTTTCTTTTTGAATTTTTGTGTTTTCGTAAGTTTTTTATATGGGAGCTAGGTCAAATGGTGACCGATTGCAACAAAATTTTGCACACTGACTGGCATTGATATAAGACTTTCTTGTGCCAAATTTAGTGGTTATATCTGTTATACTTTTAGATTTATTGGCATTTAAGTGTATTTTAGGTGAAATTTAGGCTGTTTTCGTAAGTTTTTTGTATGGGAGCTATGGCTAAATGTGGGCTAATGTAAAACTTTATTAAGAAATAAGCGATTAGCCTAGACGAGGTTATACGGGAGCTATGATCAAATGTGAACCGATTTTGCCCAATTTTAATACCAAAATTTTCTCAGAGATGAAAAATATTTTTACTAAGTTTCAGTGAGCTAGCTCCTTTCATTTAGGCGTTATCGTGATTTCAACAGACAGACGGACATCGCCCAATCGTCTTCGAATTTCATAAGGATTTAGATTATATATTGTTTTTTGGTTTTTGAGCCAATATTAAGGAAATTACAAACGGAATGACACTCTCAATATACCCCCCATTCTTTTTGATGGTGGGTATAAAAAGGGGATACTATATATGTAAGAACTATTGCCAAATGTTGACCGATTGTCACAAAATTTTATATACTGGCTGGTATTTATATTAAGTTTATTTGTGCAAAATTTAGTGGTCCCAGTTTACAATTTAATACCTTTTTACTGACATTTGTGGCATTTTAGTGGTTTCCGGGAGCTGTTTTTATATGAAAGCTATGGTCAAATATGGACCGATTTATCAGCATATGGGCAAATCCGAAAAATCTTAAACCAAGGACAAAATTTTAAAACTGTCAAAATCGCATATTTGTATTTATGGCAAAATTTACCATATATTGATTCTTTAGAATATATAATGGATACAATTTTGGATTGCTCTCTTCGTGAGTGTCAGGTCTTAATTTGCACCCATCTTGAATTTGTATACATTTTTTAAAATAATAGGTTTTTTAAAAGTTCATAAAAATCGCAAAAACATCCATTTAGGTATCAAGTTTCAGTTGGGACTCAAAGTCTGCTTAATTTTATACAATTACATATAAAAAACCCCATCAAAAGTAATTGGAATGATATAAATAACGTCAAGTAAGAAAGGACTCTCAGTGTGTAGCGTCCGTCACAGAAATATAGATTTTTTTAATTTGACTAGTACAATTTTTCTTTTTCTCTAATTGAACTTGGTTCGTATAGAGAACTTATAGTACTCTTAACATTAGGCTAAAAATATATAGAGGTTTATATAGCATTTTACAAAATAATATGTAAATTAAAGTGTGTAGCGTCCGTCACAGTATATATTTTTTACAAAATAATATTTATTAAATACAATATTTACGAACACATATCTGTCTTATTCATAAAGCAATAACACTGTCTATATCCACATATTAAATTTAAGATATTAGGTGTTAAAAAATATACAGTGGGACAAATTTTATGATTTTGAAATTTGATTTTTTTTTATTTTTGGGACATTCTACCAGCTGGCCGCAGCATTATTTCGACGAAAAGTAAAATATAAAAAGTGAAAAACTTTAACTAAATATATGTATGTAGTCATTTTGTGAAATATTAAATTGTGCCTAAAAATCGCATTTTAACCGCGAACATGAAAAGGAAGGAGATGAAATTCGGGAAGAAATAAAATTGTTATTTCCACTGATTAAAATTATTTGACTGGCACTCTAATCCTTAAAAAAAAATATGAAATATGAATTTTTTCTTAATAAAAAACATTCAAGTAAAAACTGTATCGTCCGTCACGTAGCGTCCGCAACCGTACATTTATGGATTTATAGTGAAACTGGAAACTTAAAAATATTTTATAAAAGCTGTTTTGTAATCCTCTGATTTTCATCTATCTTCAATGTACGTATACAATATACAATAATACAATTTTTATACCCACCATCAAAGAAAAAAAAAAAAAACAAAAAATGGGGGGTATGTTGAGATTGTCATTCCGTTTGTAATTTCCTTAATATTGGCTCTAAAATCAAAAACGATATATATTCTGAATCCTTATGAAATTCTAAGACGATTGAGCGATGTCCGTCTGTCTATCCGTCTGTCTGTCTATTGAAATCACGATAACGCCTAAACGAAAGGAGCCAGCTCACTGAAACTTAGTTGAAACAATTTTCATCTACGAAATAATGTTGGTATTGAAATTGGGCAAAATCAGTTAACATTTGACCATAGCTCCCGTATAACCTTGTCTCGACTAATCGCTTATTTGCTAATAAATGACAAATTATAACAGCTATGATGACAAAATTAGGTATCTAGAAGTTTTACATAAGCACTTGGTAGCCAATTTTATCGAAATCGGTTCACATTTAACCATAGCTCCCGTATAAAAAACTTGCGGAAACACCCTAAATTCCACCTGAAATTCACTTTAATGCCAATAATTGATAAACTGTAAAAGCTCTGGCCATTAAATTTAGCACAAGGAAGTCTTATGTGAATGTCAGCCAGTATGCAAAATTTTGTCACAAGCGGTCACCATTTGACCATACCTCCCATATAAAAAACTTATAGAAACACAAAAACACAAACAGAAAAGGAGATTTATGTCCGTCTGTCCGATAAAAGTGCGACAGCTCCTTAACTAAAAAAGCTAGAGAGACAAAATTTTACAGAATTATTTT
Organism: Stomorhina lunata; assembly: GCA_933228675.1. Classification (NCBI taxonomy): domain Eukaryota; kingdom Metazoa; phylum Arthropoda; class Insecta; order Diptera; family Rhiniidae; genus Stomorhina; species Stomorhina lunata. Next base: position 43,075,473 of record OW121744.1, read on the forward strand.
TGATATGTAACAAAAGTTTTGTACTGAAAATGGGCAAAATCGGTTCACATTTAGTTAGAGCTCCCATATAACCCCGCCCCGGAAAACACATGAATTCTGATAAGTTGAGTACATTTGTAATAGACATGGCGACTAAATTTTGAATAAAGAAGTTTTATGCAACTCTTGGTCAGTATATCAAAGGTTACAGGAATCGGTCTATATTTGACTATAGCTTTCATATAAAAAACACTCCCGGAAACCAAAAAATATTTAGCAAGGACCAGTTAAAAGCTATTAAATTAGAAACTGTGACAGCTATTGCCACTAAATTTTGCAAAAATAAGCTTTATATAAATCGGTCAACATTTGGCTTTAATTCTTATATATATATATATATATATTTAAAGGGTGGTTAAATTGTAAGGGCCGATGTTAAATGTGAACCACACCTAAACGCCAAGTTTTTTTCCGAATTTTATTTGACATTTCTCTATTTCAGACTTACTCAATTTGAACCACAGAGAGATACACAATCCAACAACGTGTTAAAGTTATCCAGACTTATTATGAAAATGGGCGTTCAAATCAAAATGCATATAGTGCACTTCGTGATTTTTTTGGTCAATTTGATCATCCAAATGTGCGTACAATCGCAAAAATCGAGGAAACCGGGTCTGTAGAAGATGTGAGAACACCAGTGCATGCTCGTACAGCTCGTACTGCGGAAAATATTGCTGCCGTTCGCGATAGTGCGGCTGAAGAGCCGTCCACCTCAACTCGTCATCGTGCCCAACAATTGGACATCTCACGCTCGTCGTTGATGAACATTATGCATAAAGACTTGCATTAACACGCTTACAAGGTGCAATTGGCTCAAGAACTAAAGCCTCTTGACTATTCCAAATGTCGTGAATGGGCAAAATGGTGGCAAGAAATGGCAACAGTGGATGATCAATTTTCGAAGAAAATCATCTTCCGTGATGAGGCACATTTTCACCTCAGTGGATTCGTCAATAAACAGAGTTGCCGCATTTGGGCGAATGAGAATCCAAGAGTGATTGTCGAAAAACCAATGCACCCACAAAGAGTGACTGTTTGGTGCGGTTTATGGGCTGGCGACATCGTCGGGCCGTATTTTTTCCAAAATGAGGCCGGTCAGGCAGTTACTGTGAATGGTGTTCGCTATCGTGAGATGATAACGAACTTTTTATGGCCCGAATTGGAAGATATAGATGTGGACGATATGTGGTTTTAGCAGGACGGTGCCGCTTGCCACACAGCTAACGAAACAATGGATCTTTTGCCCAAAAAATGCAATGGCCGTGTTATCTCACTTAATGGTGATGTCAATTGGCCGCCAAGATCATGTGATTTGACATCGTTGGACTTTTTTCTTTGGGGTTATTTGAAAGAGAAGGTATACGTCGATAAGCCAGCAACAATTCAAGAGCTAAAGGATGAGATAATTCGGAACATAAACGGCACAGAACCTCCATTATGCCTCAGGGTCATCGAAAATTTGGACCATCGGATGGAGGTGTGCCGCCGTAGTCGCGGCGCCCATTTGGCAGATATTTTGTTCCACACATAATTGAGTAGTACCAATATATCATAATAAAATAAAATTACAATAATTTCCTAAATAGTTTGTATTTTATTCAAAACCAACATCGGCCCTTGAAATTTAACCACCCGATATATTATATCCCATTTTTTATATCTACAAACAAAAAGATTCGGAGGTACAAGCAGCATATTAATATTATGTATATGGTAGATGCACTAGGAACTCCTAGCAAAATATATGGACCCGTCGTATTACTATCTATTTATTTATCATAACTAAATATTAAGCTAAACGAAAAGTATTTAACAACTTATTAATATAAAACCATACCCGGTTACGATAACGAATTTTTGTCAATGTAAATAAATACTAGGGAGACCACTTACACACTTTTGAATGTTGAACTATAAAGCTACTGCAACCGAAGTTATTCCAAATATTTTACCAACAATACCAACTAGCGTAACAACTTTTTTCCAATTTGGTCCACGTTTTGAATTTGCTGTACCCTTGTAGACATATAAGATATGTTTCTAAATTTAACACAACATGATGTTGCGAATACAAGATTCGGCACAGCCGAATATAACACTTTTAATTGTTTTTATTACTATGACCGATTTGATAAAATTTACAGAAACACGTGTTGAAAAACAGTCACTTCCATTTTTTTAGCGTCCGTCACAGCACTTTAAAGGTGAATATCTTTTTCCTCCAAAATAAGTATTTAAATTAACAAACGTCATTCGATAGCACAATCGATGGGCTAATATTTCCTGAAATCTGTGCAAAGCTATCTAGTGTAGAACGACAATGGGATACATTTAAGTACAACAAAATCCGTACAAATGTATCTTCCGTCACGCAGGATTTGCCCATATGTATATCTTCAGAATAAATAAAGCTTTAATCTTGAAACTATAAAAAACCAGTTTTTATATTTTGTGTACAAAAACTACTAAATTAAATTTGATCTTCAAATTGAAGTTTTAAATTAACAATAGTTAGTAAACTATATCCTTAAAATTCAAATATTTAGCAGTTATTACTTTCCCCCAGTAATAGTTTAAGTAAAAAAAATCGGAATTCTTAATATCCTATTCAATGTCTTTCTGTTGCAGTTTAAATAAAGACATTTAAAAATGTTTTATTTTATACTTAAGTTTCTTAATCTTTATCCCTCTACATTGTGTTCTCGTTCTTGTTCATGTCTTATTTTATTGTATTTTATTTTACAAAAAGTGTCAGTATGTCTTTTTACCTGTCATTTTGAAAATAAAATAAACGGTTTGCCACTGTCATTGTCATTTGTATTGGCAGCAGCAGCCCAACGGTTTTAATGGGAAGCACTCCAGAAACGAAACTAGTAAATTTTGCCTAGTTTGAAACTTCATTGGTATACAAAATGAACGACTTTAGTGAATATTGTGTGAAGAACTTTTGTTTATATTTTTAGCTAGTTCATTAGTTATGGTGACATTAAGTCCTTCGAAAACTGCTAGGAGTATTTGAACAGCCTTGTATTTATACATTTTTTTCTATGTCATAGAAAATATATTAGGGAAGCAACAATTTTAAAGGTAGTTTTTATTTAAATTATGTTGAAGTCTAAGACTTGTTGTAATACGAAATCTATTGCCGTAGATTGTAAAATGCTGTAATGGTGGATACACACATTGCAACCTGTTAAGCAACATGTTTCTCATTCAGATGTTTTGAAACACACACACTGCAACCAACAACGAAAACATTAAGGCAACATTAGTTAAGTTTTTATAACGTTAACTACCATAGGTGGGAAAGGAACATATAATTGTTTTGTAATAATGCTCGTAACGCATAGTCCAACTTTGGTGGGGTGTCGCAAGGCCATAGGACATAAAGCCATAAGTCTCATTATAGTGGGACTTAACACCATAAATTTTTTTTCGAAAATGAGACATAAAGCGACATAAAGTTAAGTATTAAAATCTGGCTTCCCATACTAAAGTTTTTTTGCTTGGCGGCCTGCGGACGCGCTTTTGGGTTTTTTCCTCCAGTGGGACGCGGCAGGTGGCTTCGCTGAATAAAGTTTTAGTGCGTGGCGGCCTGCGGCCGCGCTTAGGATTTTTTCCTCCAGTAGGACGCGGCAGGTGGCTTCGCTGAATAAAGTTTTCCAATAATAGCTAAGGATTTTTTCTTTCACAAAATGTTTGAAGATGTAATTCCTGAAGCCTAGAAATTTTGGATTTTTTTAAATCATCTAATGGGACATATAGCCATAATGGCTTTATGTCCCATTTCACTAAAATTGATATGAGTCTTAAGGCCATATCATAATTATGGCTTTACGTCCGTTTGGATTAAGACATAAAGCCATTATGGCTTTATGTCTTATGGCCTTGCGACACCCCACCAAATATTCCATGTCTCATAGCTATGTACACTCAGGGAAAAAACGTGCTGATAATAGGATTTTCTGCTTGAAATCGAAACTTTTTCTGCTTGAAAGTAGAGTAAATACGAAAAATCTTATTTTGAGAATAAAATCTTTTTTTTTTTAAGATTCTTTGTAAGATCGCAATCTTAAAAAAAATCTAATCACAGGATCGATAACTAAGAATGTGTTCTTATTAATTAAGATAAAATTCTTAATTTTTAAGAATGCACTCTTAATTAATAAGAACATAATCTTAAATAATAAGAACGCATTCTTATTTATCGATCTGGTTCTTAGAACTTTTTCAAGATTGCGATCTTACAAACAATCGTGAAAAATAAGATTTTATTCTTAAAATAAGATTTTTCGCATTTACTCTACTTTCAAGCAGAAAAAGTTACGATTTCAAGCAGAAAATCTTATTTTCAAGCAGAAAATCTTATTAAAGAGTGTTCTAAAAAAAATATGCATTTACTATTTTAGACAAGATTTATCCATAGTGCAAGAAATAATTTATATTTTGATCAAGTTAGTTTCTATAGATATGTCAGATACTATTATTTTAGAAATTATTAATTTTCAATAGTTATTTCAATCAAAATGGACTGCGAAAAAAAAGTTCGTGAAAATATAATTAAAACTTTTCAAAAAAATCCGTCATGGACTTTTAAAAAAAATAGCTAAAAATTTGAAAGTTGACCCTCGAACGGTTTCTAATGCCATCAGACGGTATAAGGAAAACCTGAGCATTGAAAGAAAACCTGGATCAGGGAGGAAAAAAGGTCCTACAGATATTGGTAAGGCAAAAGAAGTCGAGCGACTCTTTCGAAGAGCGCCTAACACTTCTTTAAGAAAAGCAGCTCGTACGGTGAAATGTTCTACGAATTTTGTACATAGAGTCAAAGCTTATGCTGGACTGAAGACATACAAAGTCCAAAAGGTTCCAGATCACAATGCTATAAAGAACTTAGAAGCAAAAAAACGAGCGAAAAAATTGAAGTCTGATTTTATAAAAAAATACACCTGTTGTGTGATGGATGATAAAACATACGTACTGGCAGACTTTTCTCAACTTCCTAGTCAAGATTTTTATGTTGCTGATAAACGGGGCAATGTTTGGCAAGAGTTTCGCACAAAAAAACAAACAAAATTCCCTAAGAAGTTTCTCGTGTGGCAAGCTATTTGCAGTTGTGGCAAAAGAAGTAAAGTATTTGTGGCATCTGGCACAATAAACACAGAAATTTATATAAAGGAGTGCCTACAAAAACAGTTGTTACCCTTTTTAAGAGAGCACAGAGTGACTACATTTTTTTGGCCCGATTTGGCATCACGCCATTATGGAAAAAAGGCACTTGAGTGGTACTCAAAGAATAATGTCATTTTTGTACCACGAGAGGCAAATCCACCTAACTGTCCAGAACTTCGGCCTGTGGAAAGGTATTGAGCTTTGGTAAAAAAGGAATTGAAGAACACAGGAAAGATTTCCAAGAATATGTCCGATTTTAAGCGCAGGTGGAACACATGCTCCAAAAAGGTATCAGAAGCAACTGTAAAATCTTTAATGGGAGGGTTTCCGAAAAAAGTCGATAATTTTGCAAAACCCGAGTACTAAGTAAACATTTTAATGCTAAATGATTTTGTATAATATGTCATTATATTTGCGTATTTTGTAGAGTTTTTATATTAAAAGGTTTGATTTTTATTTAAGAAAATCCAACTACAAATTTTATTTAGAGCACTCTTTATAATATTCGTATTTGGTGATAAAATAAAACACATTTTTTATTATTTTTTTCCCCTTCCGAGGAATGTAATAGTATTCCTATATTTTAAAATTTTGATTTATTTATTTTAGATTATAGGTAGTTAGTAAAAAATTTTATCCTAAAAATACCTTGACTTCATCTTCCATTGGAAAAAGTGTGCATATTTCTGTCAATATATCCTGGAAATAGTGATAGAATTTGATGTACTATAATCTGGATCAGCTCATCACGATAGTTATTGTTTAAATCATTGCGTGAAACATAAAATTCTAGGATGTTTTTGCCACTTACTGATTCATTCAATAATAAAGCTAAATCCTATATAAATAAACGAAAATATTTTATGTTTTGTACACATTTTAATGTATTAAGTAATTATCTAATACTTTTACCTTGTCAAACACTTTTCATCGTCTTCTGTAAATGTGGAAGTTAACAACCACATTTACAGAAGACGATGAAGTGGAAGTTACATCTGGACATTTTTGTAGCCACTGACCTACCTTCGACGGCATCGAAAGTGTATCTTCATCAATTTCAAACTAAAGGACAAAACTATTAGTGGTTTAATTTACTTTCTAAATAAAATATTAAAACCTGTTTATTTTTCCAGACAAATAATTTTTCACTGCTTTCATATACTGAAGACTTCTAAAAGTTACATTTGAGCCTGAAACAAATTAAATTAATATAATTTTTTATATAGAAATTTACTTATGTATTTATAAATATGATGAAAAACTTACGCTGCAGGTACGGAAAAACGCATTCTAGATCGAATTCTTTCAAAAGATTTTTCAGCAACACGTCATCGTCCAAGAGATCTCATGAAATTTCTTGTGAAGGGCAGTTCATTTCATACTCCCCATCACACACCGGAACTAAATTGCCTTCTATTGGAATATTTAAAAGGATCACTTCATTCGGATTAAATACTGAGAAAGTTCCCTAAAACAAGCACACAAATCTACAAAATCAAGAATACGATCTTAAGATTAGAACTTACAATCTTCAAAATAAGAATAAAATCTTGAAATCAGGATCACAATCTTGAAACAAAGAATACGATCTAAAATTAAGATTTAAAATGTTATAATAAGATTAAAATCTTAAAAGCAAACAAATTGCATGTTATTTTTAAATTGTATTCTCAAAACTAAGAATTTATTCTTAAATTTAAGAATATAAATCTTACTGGCTATATTTTCAAGATTGAAAATTCAAGATTTCGCAATCTTATATTGTAGATTTTTTTTCTTGAAATCAGATCGTCATTTTTCTCTTAGTGTAAGGGCACCGGTTTAACATTTGTGTAAAAACTTTGAGTTTGGCGGTATTCGAGATATTTTGAGATCTCCAGAACTTATTGAGAATACCAAGAACTTGCTTTAAATTCTTAGTCTACTTTTACATTGGTCAGGTTTGACTTATCAAGTCTTGAATTTGCATGAGAAAAAACTGACAGAATTAAAATTGAGCAAATCTGAGTTTACGAAAATTTTGAAAATTTGTATGAAATTTAAGGAAAATAAAATGAAAACTGATGAAGAAAATGTTTGTGTGTAAACGTGAATGCAGGTTCAAAAGAAATTTGAATAAAAACAGATCAAGAAAACCTGATTTGTGTGAAACGGGACTTATTGAGAATACCAAGAACTTGCATTGAAATCGCCATGACTAGTAGGGTGGAGCAAAAAAAAACTTTTATTGAAATTCGATATGAATGGGTTAAAAATCGATGCTCTACATTCTAAGGTGCTCAGAAAAAAAATTTTGTCTTCTCCGATCAATGTCCTAAGATGACGCACAGGAAATCAATTTCTAGGACCCATTTGTATGGGGAAAATGTGAGTTTTTTCGGTTTTCTGTAAATTTTAATCAATAAATTTATTTTTTTTTGGCAAAAACTAATAATTAGATGTAGAAGACAACTAAATTAGCTTTCATTAGAGTCATAAAAACTAAAAATCCGTGCAGTAGTTTTTATGTTATTGCACTTTGCCCCAGAAAATCCATATCCTTTTCAACACGCCTAAGGATATGAAGAAAAAAATTGACTTAGAGTACAGAAATTACAAAGTAAGACATTCCTTATTATCTACAGACTTATAAGTACTAAATAGTTGAAATTTATTAAGATTTAATAAAATTTACATAGTATTTTTATATACTGGAAAATGGTATTTTTTTAAGGACGGTTTCAAAACTCACTTATTAAGTTTTAGAAAATTTTATTAAAAAATATTCAAAATATCAAAATTTTTGATCGGCATTTTAAAATAGACAGATTTGGTAATAAAATCCAAAATAGTACAGTTTGATATCTTATACGGTTTTGCCGCACCTGCTACTTGAAATAGTAAAATTTCGCGAAAAAGTAAATTTTTGGACATTATTTTAAAAGATGCATAATAGATTTTGTTTAAGTTTTCTTTTGATAATACTGAATTTTATTGCCCAATCATTAAGAAATATCCACTAGAACTTTCCTAGATATTTAATGAACTTAAGCCTATTTTCATCGGGGTCAAAAGTCAAAATTTGGATTTTTAGTAGCAAAAATATGAAATGTTATGAATTTAGTGGTGAATTTCGATCGCTTTATTCCCGAGACGCTGTGTTATTGCCATGCCATGATAATCCCAGAAAATCAACGACATTGCCTTTTCGACCCGTTGAGCTTCCTTCGGCCGCTTCAGAGCACTTGTGGTGGCTTTAGTCTATTGCTACACACTTATCTCCAGGTTCCAGGTTTCATCAACAGTTACTAATTGACGCAAAAAGTCCAAACGAAACCAATATTTGATGGTGTTATCTGAGGGAGCATTAGCCCCATAATATTTTTCAAACTTTTCTTATGTCTTCTTCTCCGTTTTGGTCTCGAAAATTTGTGTTTTATTATATGTGACCCGGTCTATGAAAATGTGGCTTATGACTCAAAAACAAAATTTCGAAAAATTAGCTAATTTTTTTAAAATTTAGTGGCAATAGCTGTCACAGTTTCTAATTTAATAGCTTTTAACTGGTCCTTGCTAAATATTTTTTTGGTTTCCGGGAGTGTTTTTTATATGAAAGCTATAGTCAAATATGGACCGATTCCTATAAAATTTGATTACTGACCAATTGTATTCAATTTATCAGCATTCATGTGTTTCCAGGGGCGGAGTTATATGGGAGCTCTAACTAAATGTGAACCGATTTCGCCCATTTTCAGTACACAACTTTTGTTACATATTTATCAAATATACTTTTGTATAATTTTGCCTCTCTAGCTTTTGTAGCTAAGGAGCTGTCGCGCATTTATCTGACGGACAGTCGGACATAAATCTCCTTTCTTTTTTGTATTTTTGTGTTCCTGTAAGTTTTTTATATGGGAGCTATGGTCAAATGGTGACCGATTGTGACAAAATTTTGCACACTGGCCGGCATTCACATAAGACTTCCTTTTGTAAAATTTTGTTGCTATAGTCCTTTTAGTTAAGTCACTATCGTGCTTTTATCTTACGGACAGATGGACATAAACGCCCTTTCCTTTTTGTATTTTTGTGTTTCCGTAAGTTTTTTTATATGGGAGGTATGGTCTAATGGTAACCGCTTGTGACAAAATTTTGCACACTGGCTGGTAATCACATAAGACTACCTTGTGCTAAATTTAGTGGCCAAAACTATTACAGTTTATCATTTATTGGCATTTAAATGAATTTCGGGTGGAATTTAGACTGTTTTCGTAAGTTTTTTATATGGAGCTATGGTTAAATGTGAACCGATTTCGATGCAATTTTATATGCTGCCTAGTGCTTATACTTCTAGATACGAAATTTTGTCATCATAGCTGTTATAATTTGTCATTTATTAACAAATTAGCGATTAGCCTAGACGAGGTTATACTGGAGCTATGGTCAAATGTTAACCGAATTTACCCAATTTCAATACCAAAATTTTCTCATAGATGACGAATGTTCTTACTAAGTTTCAGTGAGCTAGCTAATTTCGTTTAGGCGTTATCGACAGACAGACAGACAGATAGACAGACAGACAGACAGACAGACAGACAGACAGACAGATAGACAGACAGACAGACAGACAGACAGACAGACAGACAGACAGATAGACAGACAGACAGACAGACAGACAGACAGACAGACAGACAGACAGACAGACAGACAGACAGACAGACAGACAGACAGACAGACAGGCAGGCAGGCAGACAGACAGACAGACAGACAGACAGACAGACAGACAGACAGACAGACAGACAGACAGACAGACAGACAGACAGACAGACAGACAGACAGACAGACAGACAGACAGACAGATAGACAGACAGACAGACAGACAGACATCGCTCAATTGTCTTAGAATTTCATAAGGATTCAGAATATATATCGTTTTTGATTTTTGATCCAATATTAAGGAAATTACAAGCGGAATGACAATCTCAATATACCCTAAAACTAAAATTATCTGAATTCATTCATTGTGATCCACCCAAATAATGTTCCCACTTATGTATGTAGTAACGATTATGTGTTCAAATGTTTTAGTAGTCAAGTTGTAAGTAATGTCACATTTTATGGGCTACGACATAAAATTGTCATCTACGTGTATGGAATTAAAAGCGACAGTAATAGAAGTAGAGGACGTGTTCATTAAAATAAGCAGACCAATAACAGTAACGTGAACACCGGTTGGCATTGTTCTACAATTTCACTTCTACCGCCTGCTCAAAGCATCATCAGCATCCGTAGTAAAACAAAGAAGTGAAAGAACATTCCATCTCTACTGTTGTCAGTCAGCACAAAACTACAAGTAACTTAAAGCATTTAACATCAGTTACATTCCGAACCACCTTTTGAGTTATTTGTTCTATATAACAGGCAACTTAATATTTTAGCCCGGTCACGTTTTTGGCTCATTGCTTAGAAAGAGAAAGAACTTTGTAGTCCAAGAACAACAAGTGGCATCGATATTTTTTGTGCGTTTCTTTAGAAATTTTTTTCTAGTTGAACTTTTTTCCCTTAATTCTTCTGGAGGTCTACACTCCAATAAAATTTGATGGAGACCATAAACTGGGTTTGAAAGATTTTATTAAGACATTAAATTGTAAACGAAATGATGTTCAAAATAGGGTCATTGAGTTATTAATTTTAAGTGTTGTTTTTTTTATAATTTGTTACGTTTTTGATGGGGGGGGGGGGGTGGTTTTTGGTAGGGTATTTGCAGCCATAACCAGCAAGACATTGGAATTGCCTTACTTAGATATTCACTTCCCTGGCAACAATTGTAGTAGGACTTTTGTGCACTTCTCAAACTTTTGCTGTTGCTAGAAAAATATAAATTTAAATTAACTTGGAATTTGTCAGACCTTTTAGTAGCCATTAACCCTTCAGGCCCCAATGACCGGATATGATACTAATGAAAAAACTACATATGGAGACGGATACTCTGATTTCATGGCTTAAAAATCTGATATATCGACCTTACATTCATCCCAAAAATATAGAGAGACCAGGGTAGTCATTTTTTTCCAAGCGGTAAAATTGTTCCATATGTGATTAAAAGATTTCAGACTTATCATCTTGGGCATCTGCTCTAGCTTCATCAAGCGAGCTGAAGCTAGCAGTAGCACATTGCCCAATGCCCTATGGAGAAATCAGTGGGTCCTTCTAAAATAGAAGGTAATGAGCCTGTAACCGATGTAACCTCTCAAAGGGGTCCCCGATAGGAGAGCGTTTAGAGCGCAAGCTTTGGCGACGAACAACCAGGGCTGCCAGAAAATTTTTGTAAAAAAATCTGTAATATCGTTAGTAGATTTTCAGAAATCGGAATTGTCAAAAATATATCACAAATATAGCCGAATTTAAAAAAAAAATAAAATTTAAAAAAAAATTTATTGAACAGATTTCATATAGAAAATTTTTCTAAAAGAAAAAATCATATTAAAAATTTCTTTATATAAATTAATTCTTCTATACTAAAAAATTTTATATGGAAAATTTTTCTATAAAAAAAAGTTTATGTGACTATGGAAAGGGGAAAAAGGTGGCTTATGGCTCAAAACCGAAATTTCGAAAAATGACCTAAAATTTTTGAAAAATCATCTAATTTTTTTAAATTTGATTTTGAGTCATATGAAACCTTTTTATAGACCGGGTCATATATGTAAAATTGTTCCATACAAGAAAAAAAAAATCGGATAATAGTTATCACTTTATATTGATGTTTGTTGGAAACAATAATTCGTATTTATTCTGTCGCGCAAATAAGATATAATATGTGGCGTTCGAGCCGAGAAAAGGTTTTCCCACCAACATTTTTTTAGTTTTTTCTAAAAACTATTTGTTACAACAATAAATAATTATAATAAATTAGGATCTTAGTGCAATACACTACAGAAAAAACTTTTTAATTAAATGTTTGACAATCAAAAATTTTTGAAAAATTCTTTTTAAAAAATTTTATGTTGAAAATTTTTCTATACAAAAATTATGGAATATATGGATAATTTTTCTATACAAATTTTATGTAGAAAACTTTTTTATACAAAAAATTGTATATGGAAAATGTTTCTATTAAAAAATTATATATGAAAAATTCGTCTTTACAAACAAATTAATATAGGGAAATTTTCGATAGAAAAAATTTAAAATGGAAAATTTCAATAAAAAATTTATCGAAAGAAATGAGTTTTTAGTTGAACCAAGAATTTATGTTAAGAGGTTGTGGGTTTGAATCCGGGCTCAGATTCATATCATAAATTATTTTTTTTTATTTTTTTTTTAAATTTTTATGATTTTTAAATTAGATTAATAATTTTTAGGAATACTGAAAAAAACTATGTGACACTTAGCAGTGTGGAATGCTGCATTTTCTGTCCCGCTACGGACTTCATCAGTACACTGTGTCACCAACTGTTAGATGCCAGTAGTTAAGTTCATCTATTTAACTGAATTCTTGAGCGAAAAAAAAAATAATTTATGATATGAACCTGAGCCCGGATTCGAATCTACAACCTCTTAAAAAATTTATCTATAGAAAAAATGTATATTGAAAATTTTTCTGCGGAAACAATTTTAAGTGGAAAATTTTTACACAGAAAAAACTTTTTATTGAATATGTATCTCTAGGAAAAATTTTATATAGCACAATTTTTTATTAAATTTTTTTTCGTTCTAAAATGTTGACTCTGTAAATTCCAATATATCAGAATTATTGAAAACTTATATCGTTTTTTAGTCTCTGATTTATTATATATGTTTTAAAAAAACTATCCAAATTTTAAAGATAGGTTGGTTTTTGATATTATCTTGAAAAACGCCACTCTTCTAACCAAAATCTACATATCGGCACTTAACAACTTTACAGGTCAAAAATCGCAAAAACGCCGATAAATCGCCATAAGATCAAGAAGTCTGTAAGACAGGATATAGTTCAGGCAGCTGTCTTAGATCAGAATGATTTCTATAGTGGGATTAAAAATAATATATGGGAACTTATTGAAGCTTTGTTAATAGACAATACTGGACTTTTTAAGGGCCCAAAAGAGGCCTTATCATATAAGGATGCCAAATAGCAGAGATAAGTGAAGATGGTTAACTGACGCACAGTGGTTTGAAAAAAAGTGGTAATAACTCTGTATCTTTTAAACTGTCAGTCTAAATGCATTAGTATATGTGAAGGAATTGTTAAGGAGGACCCAAGCTTTCTTAATTTTGAATTAATGGTTACCCTGTGTTTACACAGCTTGAATCATTGAGTGTCAAAGCAGGCCAAGTCAGAAGTAAAAAATGCGTTTGGACCGTGTAGCTCTTTGAGTTATTGTCCAATATAGTTGATTTTTTACACTTTGGAATGAGCTTGATGAAGCGAAGAAAAAACATGCCTACTTTACTGTGATAACTGTTATGGGTTTTTCATTTCAAAAATAATAAAAGGAATTTTTCTCTTCGACTTTTTCTAGACTTTGACCATTGTGCATTCCATATTAAACTCATAATTTTAAAAAAAAATACAGTTCATTAAATAAAACAGAGAAAACCGTTTTTGAATATCTTGAATCGCTTAATGTTGAGAAATTTCTAAAGTTAAATATTTTTGCTGATCGAAAAAAGCGAATTTTTTCTCAAAAATATGGTATCAATTTTTTTTCACCTTTTTCGAAGAAGCTTTTTATTCTAATTTTGAAGAAAATTTTTGTGTTTTCGAACATATAACAAAAAAGTCATGCCGATTTTGGGACTTTCCGAGATGCTGTTATATAGTCCCATATATTATCTTTGGATAAAAAAAAAAAAAAATATAAAAATTGTATATTTTGCAAAATTTGACTTGAAAGTTGACTTAAAATCCATAAAAGGTACATAAATAAGTTTTTGCAGTTAAAAAGTTTATTTTATTGTTTATGTAAACAATTTAAAAGATTTCAAAAAAAGAAACCCAATTGACCTTTTTTGCATTTAAAGTTTTGGTATATAGAAATTTGTCATTTTTTATAAAAGTCAATTTTCTGGATTCGTTTATGAATAAGTGCTGCCTTTTATTTCTGAAATCTAAAAAGAATATATGGCATTATATAACTGCATTTCAGAAAGTTGCAAAATAGGCTTGAATTTTTTGTTATATTTTCGAAAACGCAAACATTTTCTTAAAAATTTGACAAATTTCGTTTAATGCTGTACATAAAGGCAATGCGGCACTGACTTGAATTTTGGTTTAAAATGATTCCAGAACCCGATTCCTTACGAATATATAATAAAACATTAACTTTTAGTAAAAAACTTCTTCGTAAAAAGTAAAAAATTGATACCAACTTTTTGAGAAAAAATTGAATTTTTTTCGATCAGCGAAAAATACTTCGATTTTGGAAATTTCTCAACGTTAAACGGTTCAAGATATTTCAGTGTTTTATTTTTTAGGCTGTTGGCTATATGTCAATATTTTTTAAAAAATTATGAGTTTAATATCGAATGCACAATGGGTCAAAAACTAGAAAAAGTCGAACAGAAAAATGCCTTTTTTATTTATGAAATGAAATAACTTAAAGCCCTTGACAGTTATTATTGACAAGTAAGAGTGTTTTTTCTTTGTTTCTGCAAGCTCATTCTAAAATGTAAAAAAATAACCATATTGAAAGTGCTACACGGTCCAACATTTTTTTTACTTCTGAGGTGGTCTTCTTTGGCGCCCACTGATTTACCCTGTGTAGACATAGGATAACCATAAATCCAAAATTTAGAAAGCTTTGGTCCTACTTAACAACTCTCTCATACATACTAATACAATCAGACTTAGAGTTTAGAAGATTTTGTGGATCAAAATTAAAATTTCCTTAAACAATAGGTCGGATTCGAGAGACTCTGGTGCTAACACCGAATAAACAAGAAATTATTTTTTAACTTAGTTATAAACTTTGTGAAGTTTTCTTTCAGAAAATAATAAATATGTAAAGCTTTTATTACACTTCTTGCTCGTAAAGTTTATAAAATGTTGTTCTTTTTTTAGATCGATTTATATATAGATCAGATATAAGTTAAAAATCTATACAGCATGGGACAAAAATTAAAGTTTTTTTTGAATATCTTTTAAACCATAAGAGATAGCATAGGCATGTAGCAATATTTTTTGTAAATCTTGACCTATATATTCGTCACATGGCATGATTTTTCAAAGCGGTTGGGAAGTGACAATTATATGTCGTTTTAAGTGATTTATGAGTCCGAGGTGCCCTATTTTGGGGTCAGATTATGCCGCCCCAGTACAATCTAGGCTTTCCAGGTTCAAAACTTAAGCTCCACAACACTTCTGCTATATCCACATAACATTTTTTTCACATAAAATCCGCCGAAAGGCTTAAAAGTTATAGAATTATTTTCATTATATTTTTAATCCAACCCACTGTGCACAGTTTGACGCAGCCAGAACAAAATCCACATCAAATATATGTGTAATAGGATACATGAAATTCGATAATTTTATCCAGAAATGGGCCTTATTGCTAAAAATAATTTATCAATAAAAATTAGAGTCAGATAAGGCAGTCCCATTTCCTACTAACTCATTTCGCTTTAGTTTTATCAGCTCAAGCATATACAATCGCTATTAATATAAAATATAATTTCTACTTTCCCGGAAAATGAAAAAGTTCGAGAAAGGAAAACCTCTAATTAGAAGTGACTTAGACCACCAGCCTACGAACTCATCTTTCCATAACCTTTGACCCACCTTTAGCTTATAAAAACTCTATTACTTTTATAGAGAGTTTTTATTTTTATTGTTTTTTTTTTTTTTTGGTTTATTATTTATCTATTCTCCTGCTACGTGATGTCTTGTAAATTTTCCATCTTTACGTGAAAATTGATTAATTATGTGAAAAAGGACTTAAATGAGCAAATGAGTACATGTTCAAGGAACAACTGAAGTTAAATTAATTAAACTCTGTTTGCCAACTGGTAAATAAGTGTGTCTATAAACTCTAAGTAAAACTACATCAAATAAAAAAAGAAAAGAAGGAACCTCGAAAAAATTACCAATCCAAATAAAAACGAGTATAAAATAAGACAAAACGTAGAAGAAAAATAAAGATTAGATAGTAAATAACTTTGATATTTATTTTCAACTAATCTCAGAAAAAAGCAAAAATAAACTTAACGAAAAATGGCAGCATAAGTTTTTCTCTTTCTTTTCTTTCTTATTTATCCAACTAATTAAGATTTGTACAAAGTTCGAGATTTAATTAGTATTGATACTATTTATTTTAGTTTAAGACTCTAAGGCAACGACAACGACAGCGACAACTGAACTGGAATACGAATGATAAGAAATGGCAAAATTTTATTTTCAATAATCTTTCGATGCTATTCATTTACGGTGCCAAAATACAGCTCAATTATAAAACTTTTCTTTTACGGATAAGTTTAGGTACACTCGTATTTCTAAGTATTAAATTGCTCTTAACTATTTAACAAATAGATACATTTGATGAAAGAAATATTGTTCTTGGGAAAACAAAATTAACAAATTTTAACATTTTAACCAATTAGTGGAGAGAAAACTAGAGATTAAGTAAAACATTGTATAATTGACTTAGTTACATAGTAACCAAGAAGAATTCAATTAAAATTAAGAAAACTTGGAAAGTAAAGTAGAGTGATTTTTTTGTGATATCCTATATAGGTACAAATATAGGTAGGGTGAAAAGTAAGTTAGCATCCATATGGACACACTCAACTTTGGAAATATCTAACAATCTTCAAATTTCGAAAATTTAAATTTTTTATAGGAAATTTCGAAAATTTTCTATTTATATAGGAAATTTCGAAAATTTTCTATCTTTAATATGAAAATTTCATACTTTTATAGGAAATTTTTCAAAAATTTCCTACTTTTATAGGAAATTTTTCAAAAATTTCCTATTTTTATAGGAAATTTTTCAAAAATTTCCTATTTTTATAGGAAATTTTTCAAAAATTTCCTATTTTTATAGGAAATTTTTCAAAAATTTCCTATTTTTATAGGAAATTTTTCAAAAATTTCCTATTTTTATAGGAAATTTTTCAAAAATTTCCTATTTTTATAGGAAATTTTTCAAAAATTTCCTATTTTTATAGGAAATTTTTCAAAAATTTCCTATTTTTATAGGAAATTTTTCAAAAATTTCCTATTTTTATAGGAAATTTTTCAAAAATTTCCTATTTTTATAGGAAATTTTTCAAAAATTTCCTATTTTTATAGGAAATTTTTCAAAAATTTCCTATTTTTATAGGAAATTTTTCAAAAATTTCCTATTTTTATAGGAAATTTTTCAAAAATTTCCTATTTTTATAGGATATTTTTCAAAAATTTCCTATTTTTATAGGAAATTTTTCAAAAATTTCCTATTTTTATAGGAAATTTTTCAAAAATTTCCTATTTTTATAGGAAATTTTTCAAAAATTTCCTATTTTTATAGGAAATTTTTCAAAAATTTCCTATTTTTATAGGAAATTTTTCAAAAATTTCCTATTTTTATAGGAAATTTTTCAAAAATTTCCTATTTTTATAGGAAATTTTTCAAAAATTTCCTATTTTTATAGGAAATTTTTCAAAAATTTCCTATTTTTATAGGAAATTTTTCAAAAATTTCCTATTTTTATAGGAAATTTTTCAAAAATTTCCTATTTTTATAGGAAATTTTTCAAAAATTTCCTATTTTTATAGGAAATTTTTCAAAAATTTCCTATTTTTATAGGAAATTTTTCAAAAATTTCCTATTTTTATAGGAAATTTTTCAAAAATTTCCTATTTTTATAGGAAATTTTTCAAAAATTTCCTATTTTTATAGGAAATTTTTCAAAAATTTCCTATTTTTATAGGAAATTTTTCAAAAATTTCCTATTTTTATAGGAAATTTTTCAAAAATTTCCTATTTTTATAGGAAATTTTTCAAAAATTTCCTATTTTTATAGGAAATTTTTCAAAAATTTCCTATTTTTATAGGAAATTTTTCAAAAATTTCCTATTTTTATAGGAAATTTTTCAAAAATTTCCTATTTTTATAGGAAATTTTTCAAAAATTTCCTATTTTTATAGGAAATTTTTCAAAAATTTCCTATTTTTATAGGAAATTTTTCAAAAATTTCCTATTTTTATAGGAAATTTTTCAAAAATTTCCTATTTTTATAGGAAATTTTTCAAAAATTTCCTATTTTTATAGGAAATTTTTCAAAAATTTCCTATTTTTATAGGAAATTTTTCAAAAATTTCCTATTTTTATAGGAAATTTTTCAAAAATTTCCTATTTTTATAGGAAATTTTTCAAAAATTTCCTATTTTTATAGGAAATTTTTCAAAAATTTCCTATTTTTATAGGAAATTTTTCAAAAATTTCCTATTTTTATAGGAAATTTTTCAAAAATTTCCTATTTTTATAGGAAATTTTTCAAAAATTTCCTATTTTTATAGGAAATTTTTCAAAAATTTCCTATTTTTATAGGAAATTTTTCAAAAATTTCCTATTTTTATAGGAAATTTTTCAAAAATTTCCTATTTTTATAGGAAATTTTTCAAAAATTTCCTATTTTTATAGGAAATTTTTCAAAAATTTCCTATTTTTATAGGAAATTTTTCAAAAATTTCCTATTTTTATAGGAAATTTTTCAAAAATTTCCTATTTTTATAGGAAAATTTTCAAAAATTTCCTATTTTTATAGGAAATTTTTCAAAAATTTCCTATTTTTATAGGAAATTTTTCAAAAATTTCCTATTTTTATAGGAAAATTTTCAAAAATTTCCTATTTTTATAGGAAATTTTTCAAAAATTTCCTATTTTTATAGGAAATTTTTCAAAAATTTCCTATTTTTATAGGAAATTTTTCAAAAATTTCCTATTTTTATAGGAAATTTTTCAAAAATTTCTTATTTTTATAGGAAATTTTTCAAAAATTTCCTATTTTTATAGGAAATTTTTCAAAAATTTCCTATTTTTATAGGAAATTTTTCAAAAATTTCCTATTTTTATAGGAAATTTTTCAAAAATTTCCTATTTTTATAGGAAATTTTTCAAAAATTTCCTATTTTTATAGGAAATTTTTCAAAAATTTCCTATTTTTATAGGAAATTTTTCAAAAATTTCCTATTTTTATAGGAAATTTTTCAAAAATTTCCTATTTTTATAGGAAATTTTTCAAAAATTTCCTATTTTTATAGGAAATTTTTCAAAAATTTCCTATTTTTATAGGAAATTTTTCAAAAATTTCCTATTTTTATAGGAAATTTTTCAAAAATTTCCTATTTTTATAGGAAATTTTTCAAAAATTTTCTATTTTTATAGGAAATTTTTCAAAAATTTCCTATTTTTATAGGAAATTTTTCAAAAATTTCCTATTTTTATAGGAAATTTTTCAAAAATTTCCTATTTTTATAGGAAATTTTTCAAAAATTTCCTATTTTTATAGGAAATTTTTCAAAAATTTCCTATTTTTATAGGAAATTTTTCAAAAATTTCCTATTTTTATAGGAAATTTTTCAAAAATTTCCTATTTTTATAGGAAATTTTTCAAAAATTTCCTATTTTTATAGGAAATTTTTCAAAAATTTCCTATTTTTATAGGAAATTTTTCAAAAATTTCCTATTTTTATAGGAAATTTTTCAAAAATTTCCTATTTTTATAGGAAATTTTTCAAAAATTTCCTATTTTTATAGGAAATTTTTCAAAAATTTCCTATTTTTATAGGAAATTTTTCAAAAATTTCCCATTTTTATAGGAAAATTTTCAAAAATTTCCTATTTTTATAGGAAATTTTTCAAAAATTTCCTATTTTTATAGGAAATTTTTCAAAAATTTCCTATTTTTGTAGGAAATTTTTCAAAAATTTCCTATTTTTATAGGAAATTTTTCAAAAATTTCCTATTTTTATAGGAAATTTTTCAAAAATTTCCTATTTTTATAGGAAATTTTTCAAAAATTTCCTATTTTTATAGGAAATTTTTCAAAAATTTCCTATTTTTATAGGAAATTTTTCAAAAATTTCCTATTTTTATAGGAAATTTTTCAAAAATTTCCTATTTTTATAGGAAATTTTTCAAAAATTTCCTATTTTTATAGGAAATTTTTCAA
Source organism: Stomorhina lunata (assembly GCA_933228675.1). Classification (NCBI taxonomy): domain Eukaryota; kingdom Metazoa; phylum Arthropoda; class Insecta; order Diptera; family Rhiniidae; genus Stomorhina; species Stomorhina lunata. The sequence goes on from OW121744.1 coordinate 43,095,801, forward strand.
AAATTTCCTATTTTTATAGGAAATTTTTCAAAAATTTCCTATTTTTATAGGAAATTTTTCAAAAATTTCCTATTTTTATAGGAAATTTTTCAAAAATTTCCTATTTTTATAGGAAATTTTTCAAAAATTTCCTATTTTTATAGGAAATTTTTCAAAAATTTCCTATTTTTATAGGAAATTTTTCAAAAATTTCCTATTTTTATTACCAAAATAGACCAACTACTGAAAAACTTATATAAGGTTTTTGAAATAACGAACCAATTAAATTAAAGTGTTTTAAAAAAAATAATTTTTCTAGTTGCTTTAAAATTTATTTTCCTATTATTATTTTTTTCTAACATCATTATCATCATTTATCATCAACAGATACTCCGACTGTGGTCAAATGCCCACCCAACTGACCCTTTTTAACCATACACGTGTTTCAAGTTGTTTGCTTTATTTTGTCTAACTTTTTTCTTGTAAGTGAACAATAAAAAAACCAAGAAAATAAAAATAAAAACATTTGAGGTATTTTTGGTTTCATCTCAGAAGTAGAAGACAAAAAGTTTTGTAGTTTTTCCTTAAATCTCAGTTAATATTTATTTTATAAACTTTAAAAGCTATAATGACAATTGCTGTTTGTGGTTAAGCAAAAAGACGAATGAATGAATGAACGTTACTCGAGTGAAATAGTAAAAAAGTACAAAATGAGAAATAAAGTAATAAAGATTTTACCGTAAACCAAATCATCAACAATGAAGTGAACAGCAACCAACACCCAATAAAAAGTGACTTAAAACATTTTGAAAACAGTAAAATGGTTTTTATACTATATCATAGAATGTTAACTTTAAGGCCTGCTAAGAAGAGGCCTTTAGAATGGCATTGATACTGTCAAGAATTTTTTAATTTGTCCGCCCCATTGTGCAATGTTTACTACTTTTAATTCTTCCCCTAGTTATACCCTTCACCACCATAGGTGGAAAGGGTATTATAAGTTTGTGCTGATGTATGTAACGCATAGAAATAGAATCACTTTCTGAGTCGATTTAGCGATGTCCGTCCGTCCGTCTGGCTGGCTGGCTGGACCCCCATGTAAACCTTGTAATCAAACTACAGGGCGCAATTCTAAAGATAATTTGATGAAATTTGGCACAGATAATTTTTTTAATAATGGGACCATGGCTATTGAAATTGGTCAAAATCGGTCCATTATTTTTGGTACCTCCCATAGGTCCCACTTCCCGGAATTGATATATTGGCCACAAACATCAATATTTTATGATATTTAAAACAAATACTGCTTATGTAAACTTAAATCATTATACCAAATTTCGTTGAAATCGGTCCACATTTGACCGTAGCTCCCATACAAACTCTTCTTTAAAAACGCACTAAATGAGACAAAAAATCACTAAAACGCTCGTAAATCTAAAGATAATGAAAATTTTGAGCTTATTTTTTGCATAAGTAATTTTTGTAACAACTGTAATCAATTTGCCAAATTTCGAAATAATCGGTCCACATTTGACCCTAGCTCTCATATAAGTCCAAATGACGGAAACAGCTTAAATATATAAGTTTTGAGAAAATGTTTGTATGATGGCAAAATTTAGCAAATATTTGTCTTTATACAGAAAAAATAACACCTTTGACCTTAGTGGTGAAGGGTATAGTATGGTCGGACTTGACCGACTATAGTGCTTCTGTTTGTGTTGTTCTGTTTGTGTCTATAACAGTGATCGGCAAAAGCTAGCCCGAGGGCATTTATATTTTTTATTTTCACACATTGCTCACACAGATAGGAAAAAGATAAGAATTGTTTATCTTAAGATAAATCATTCTCCCACGAGCATTCAAATAAACAAGTTGTGTTGTTAGTGTCTTACTAGCAAAACAACTTATTAGCTTGAATACAGTGCATAGATAAAGAGAGAATTACAAAAATAACCAACACACACACAAGATGCGATAGTATTATTTTGCCGGACACTGGTCTATAAGCAGAGCAACATGTTTCTCTTATGTGCTGCAAAGAGTATAGCAACATTTTTCTCTTTTATCTACATTCTCTCTTTCTGTTACTGTTAAATTCAGATAATCTATTTGTACAATGTATGTGTGAGCGTGTTCTTGATCATGTGAGAATGTATTAGAACATGCATGAACTTCCGTAAGCCACATTGTTAGTGTAATCAACGCAGTGTTGCCACCAACCAAATGTTACATTACACATGGATCGTACCAAAATTACACATGAAATTAGGAATTACACATGTTTTTATGGCAAAATAACATGTTTTGAATTTAATTTAATTAATTTTTTTTTGTTAAAAATTAAAAAAAAAAAATAATTTGTAGTTTTTTAAATTAATATTCATCGTTTTTTATTTCATAACGCTTGGAAAGAAAACAATAAATGTATACTATTTCAAATCGTTACTTAGCACTTAAAAATTAACAAAATGAATTTCATAACGACTATATAGAAAATCTTCCACTTCTTGTTTAACATTTTTTGTTTAGGATCAAAAATTGGTCCACCATTAATAAATTTTTGCAAAGTAGGAAACAATCTATCTCCAAGGAATTCTTCAAATCAAAAACTTTTTTCCAATAATCTTCTGGATCCAAAGCCCAAAAGTTTCAAAATGGAAAAGTACATGTCAAGAGCTTGCAAATCGACATTGAAGAATGAAAATCTTTTTTTTAAACATATATGTCACCTTCTCCGAGAAAAGGAGAAGGTGACATATATGTTTAAAAAAAAGATTTTCATTCTTCAATGTCGATTTGCAAACTCTTGACATGTACTTTTCCATTTTGAAAATAAAGTTTTGAGAAAAACTAAAAAAATTAAATTTTAATGTTATTTTAATTTTTATCGATTTTCCCAAGCTCGTTTTGTATGTTTTTATGGCAATTGAATTTTTATCAGAAATCTAACTCATTTCATCTTATTCTAAACCCTTTTAGGTACCAGAATCCACTGCTAACTCTAAACCCGTTTTTTGACACACTAGGTTGTTTTTCTCGGAAAGGGTAACATGTTATGATTGAAGTTGAAAAGTTTGGGCAATTTTGGGATCAACAATATCAGCAATAAATATCGTGACTTAAATTAAATATTGTTTTAATTTGACGAATATAAAATTCTCGATCATGAATCATGAAGTATAACTTTTTTTCCCGAATAAGAGATTGTGGTCAAAGATTCATGAGCAGCAATACCAATATATCATATTCTTTAATAAACATATCTATAATATTAATACGCAAGCACCCATTTATTATCCCCTTTTACGCTTTAATTATACACTCATTTCTGGAAAATTTTATACCATTTGAAAGGTATTTTTCCGTAGATCAGACGAATCTATATTTTATTAAAATCGGTTCAGTTTTAAAAAATCGGTTTGGTATTTAAAAATCTTACTAACACAGTAAAGAAAACTCACATGCATATGAAATTCACTATAAAGAATCAAACAAAAGAAATTGTATGCAAACATGTTTTCTTTTGTTTTTATTATTTTTGGTGAGTGATGAGAATAAAAGAGTATATTTGTGGGGAGATAGTGGTAGACAAAGACAAAAATAAAGAGTATTTTATTAAAATTAAATAAATGTTTTTGTTTTGTAAAATAATAGCAACAAAAATTATTGATATTGTTTTTATTATTTGTGGTGAAGAAGTGGAAGACAAAAGTAATACCTATTTTGGAAGTTTTGCCAAAAGCAAGTGCTTAAAATGTAAACCTTTCAAATTAGAATTATTTGAAGTTAAATTTTTATGGAATTTTGTTTTTTTATGTTGGTTTATTGGGATAAAATCTTCGAGTGATTGAGGAATAAATATTGTGTTAAAAAATTAAATAATATTGCAGGGAAGGGCACGCATGAGATCATTAAAAGCTATTTTACAATGCCAATTTTTTTAAGAGTCATAGTAGTAAAGTGTTGGAAAAGAACATTGTGACTTATACCCAAAAAGAATGTTACCGATTAAAAAAACAGTCTTTTGAAGGAAAGTTTATAATAATTACAGATTATTATCAAGAAAAGCAATTAAATGATCGGTCTGAATCAAATGTAAATTCAAAACTGATTAATGTTAAGAAAATGCTATAATATCAGGAAGGCATATTAAAAGGCAAATCTTGCAATGCGACTGGAATGGTTTTAAACTGTAAGCTTCTACAGATTCCAAGTACTTCGTGGTTCTCGCGGTTAATTATGCAGTAAAATGATAATAAATTTTAAATATTATGATCTTTGTTAAAAAGTTAAATAAGACCTTGATTTCTCTATCATTTTTGTCAGTCCGTTAGTAACGCTTACAAGTTTATCTGCTCATCACTTCACAGAGCATTTTGACATCGATAACGCAAGATGTTTTGATAAGAGCTACTAAGTCTAACACTTTTTCCTTCTCATTCACTTCTGAAGATGCAAAAACGGTTTATTATGGAATATCTTGAATCAGTGAACTCTTCGAGAGCTACACAATTTTTAATTATAGTTTTGCCAATTTGGCCAATTCGACGTTCTGTTGTATGGAGTGACATAGAAATCAATGAGATCAATTTCTCCATATATCCGTTTAGCCCGAGCAATTTTAAAAACTTGCTACATCGACACTGTCATTTTTGACTTAAAGCTCTGATTGTATGAGTTTTCTTTTTATAGAGGCAAATACTGCCTATACAATTGCATATGGAGTATATACGAATTGGGTAACCTTATTTGGAAAGGGGATGGTAGGCAAGTGAAAGGTATTTCTATTTTAAGAACAGTGACGTTGCGTCATTTGTTGTTAATTAGACGCATTTTTTTTTGTTTTACAGCCAATTTTATTTATTTTCCGTAGACGGCGTGTATTGCTATAGTCTTCCCGCCGACGGAAGATGCTGTGGTAAAAAATAATTTTAATTCTGTTATCATTGATTCCCAGTGGAGCTTAGGGCCTTAAATTTAATAGAAATTAATAATTACAGAAATTGTTGTTGCCGAGACCGGGGATCTAACTCAGGCTCAATGTGATATTATTCACAATGAACTAGATGACGGTCGATTGTGTCGACCGCGGGATACGCTAGTATACTTTAATCTGAATGGTTGATTTCCCATAAGCAGTGGGATTTTAAAACATAAATTTTTATGGAGTTAGAATAAAAAGTTTGCATTATATGCATTATTTCGATTTCGAATAGGACGCACATAAATTTATTTTTTAAAATGCAAGTTTTGAAAACTGTTAGTACTCAAAAGTGACAAAAATTGAAATTACACATGAGTTACACATGCAGCCAATTACACATCGGCTACACATGAAAATAAAAATTACACATTATATGTGTAATTACACCTAAAGTGGCAACACTGAATCAACGACAGCAGCTCTTTGTTTACGTCTGCAGAAATTGCTAGAAACTCTCTTCTCTACTATATAAGGCCGATGGACGAGTATTGTGGGAACAGTTTTATTTGAAACGCGTATAAGAGAATAGTGTGACTAAGAATATTTGTAAAGCAGTTTTGTGAAGTTTGTTTACAGTTTTTGTAAAAGTGTGTTTATAGTGATTAACTGTAAAGTTAATAAAAATATAACTTTGGAAAACAACATAAAGTGTTTATATTTTTTTTTTTTATTTTATTGGACCAACACTCGGGGGATGACCCCTACGTATGCATATGCATTGTGATGGAACTAGCAACAAAGGTTGTGGGAAAGGGGGATAGAGGGAGTAGTGTTAGTGAATATTCGATTTGAGCCTTTGGATATCATAATTAGAGGTGAAGACTGATGCAGGAAGTTTATTCTACAGTGCGTCGTGCGATCGTGCGATCCACTGGAAAATCAACTACAAAGGGATGAGCTCTTGTTGAGTTGCGTGTGCTACAAAGAAATGTACGGATTTCAGGAACAAGATCTCTAATTTCGTTTGAGCACATGCCATTGTATTAGCTATAGAACAGTGAAACGCAATCCACATTACGACGATGCTACAATGAGGCAATAGAGTTCGCTACCCTTCTGTCACCGATAAGCGCTTTCGCCCTCTCTTGTACACGGTTGAGAAGCTCTAAAATAGACTTTGGGGCACCGGCCCATATATGAGAATTGTATTCCATTTTCGGTCGGATATAAGTGGTATAGATGTTAAGGAGATCAGTTGGAGTGAAGGATGTCTTACACCGCTTTAGAAAGCCGAGACACTTGAATGCTTCTTCCGATACTTGAAAAACGTGATTAGTCCAACGAACATCACACTGAATTTTCATGCCTAGAATATCAAGAGTTTCTGATTCCTCAATATTTATACCAACCATACTTACAGATGATGCAACATTGTTTGTAACGTGTTTGTGTGTTAACATTGGGTCTTTCGAGCATTGAAATCGACCCTGTTAGAACGACCCCAAATTGGATATTGTAGAAATGTCGAAATTTAGCGCATTATTCATGGTTTGCCTCTTGGAATTGATATTCAACATGCTAGGCCTATAGTTGAATGAATACGAATGACAGATGTTGCTTTTATCTGCAAAAGAGTAGATAGGATTGAAAGTTTGACATAGAAGGTAATTTAGAAAAATAAGAAATAGAGTAGGAGAAAGAACGGAGCCTTATGGTACCCCCGAATTAATCTTGAACTCGTCGGACAATATCCCATCTAAAACAACTCTTAAAGTGCGATTTCTGAGAAAGCTCGATATAAACCGAGAGAAATTGTTACACTCAGGGAAAAACCGTGCTGATAATAAGATTTTCTGCTTGAAATCGAAACTTTTTCTGCTTGAAAGTAAAGTAAATACGAAAAATCTTATTTTGAGAATAAAATCTTAATTTTTTAAGATTCTTTGGAAGATCGCAATCTTAAAAAAAATCTAAGCACAGGATCGATAACTAAGAATGTGTTCTTATTAATTAAGATAAAATTCTTAATTTTTAAGAATGCACTCTTAATTAATGAGAACATAATCTTAAATAATAAGAACGCATTCTTAATTATCGATCTTGTTCTTAGAACTTTTTCAAGATTGCGATCTTACAAACAATCTTGAAAAATAAGATTTTATTCTTAAAATAAGATTTTTCGCATTTACTCTACTTTCAAGCAGAAAAATTTTCGATTTCAAGCAGAAAATCTTATTATCAGCACGTTCTTTCTTATTATAATATTCGTATTTAAAGATAAAATAAAACACATTTTTTATTATTTTTTCCCCTTTCGAGGAATGTAATAGTATTCCTATATTTTAAAATTTATTTTAGATTATAGGTAGTTAGTAAAAAATGTTATCCTAAAAATACCTTGACTTCATCTTCCGAGATCCTTTTTTAGAATTTGATGTACTATAATCTGGATCAGCTCATAACGATAGTTATTGTTTAAATCTTTGTGTGAAGCATACAATTCTAGGATGTTTTTGCCACTTACTGATTCATTCAATAATGAAGCTAAATCCTATATAAATAAACGAAAATATTTTTTGTTTTGTACACATTTTAATGTATTAAGTAATTATCTAATACTTTTACCATGTCAAACACTTTTTTGTTAACTCCCGCATTTACAGAAGACGATGGAGTGGAAGTTACATCCGGACATTTTTGTAGCCACTGACCAACCTTCGACGGCATCGAAAGTGTATCTTCATCAATTTCAAACTAAAGGACAAAACTATTAGTGGTTTAATGTACTTTCTAAATAAAATATTAAAAACAGTTTCTTTTTCCAGACAAATAATTTTTCACGAAACTCCATTCGAAGTCCTAAGGGTGGAATAGCTTCCTTTACATCATCTGCTTTCATATACTGCAGACTTCTAAAAGTTACATTTGAGCCTGAAACAAATTAAATCAATATAATTTTTTATAAAGAAATTTACTTATGTATTTATAGATATGAGGAAAATCTTACGCTGCAGGTACGGAAAAACGCATTCCAGATCGAATTCTTTCAAAAAAATGTTCAGCAACGCGTCATCGTGCGAGAAATCTGATGAAATTTCTTGTGAAGGGCAGTTCAATTCATACTCCCCATCCCATACCGGAACTAAATTGCCTTCTATTGGAATATTTAGAAGGATCACTTCATCCGGATTAAGGTTTTCCATTTATATTTTTTATTAAATTTATATTTTTTTTTATCAAAAAATTAGCTTTTCACTTTTTCGCAACTACTTTGGTCAGCGGATTACAATTTATGACAAAATACTGAGAAATTTCGCTTAAACAAGCACACAAATCTACAAAATCAAGAATACGATCTTAAGATTAGAACTTACAATCTTCAAAATAAGAATAAAATCTTGAAATCAAGATCACAATCTTGAAATAAAGAATACGATCTAAAATTGAGCTTTAAAATCTTATAATAAGATTAAAAGCAAACAAATTACATGTTTATTTTTAGATTGTATTCTCATAACCAAGAATTTATTCTTAAATTTAAGAATATAAATCTTACTGGCTATATTTTCAAGATTGAAAATTCAAGATTGTCATTTTTCTCTTAGTGTACCTACACCAAAAGCAATAAGTTTTGATAAAAGCGCTCCATGCCACACTCTATCAAATGCCTTAAAAATATCAAGAGCTATAACTTTACTTTCGCCAAAACGGTGAATAGAACGGCATCATTTTTCCGATAAAAAAGCTAATACATCACCAGTAGAGCGGCCCCTACAAAATCCATACTGCCGGTCGTTTAGTTGGTTATTAGACTCCAAATATTTGACTAGATGATAGTTTACCATACTTTCCATTACTTTGGAAAGCGCGGAACAAATTGCTATTGGGCTGTAATTTTCGGGGTTGCTAGCTTCACCTTTTTTGGGGATTGGCGTTACATTAGCAAACTTCCAACACATAGAAAACTCACCGGCATGGTATACCTTATACCATGCCGGTGAGTTAGAGTTAAAAAGATTAGCTAATGGACGAGCTAACGTCGAAGAGCACTGCTTCAAGACTAGTGCTGGTATGCCATCCGGCCTAGGAGACTTATTTATGTTAAGATCCGCTAAAACCCTTTGAACAGCACGAGATCGAAAGAATATCTTAGGCATAGTTCCTGATACTCTTTCGATGACGGGCAGTGGTTGATTGCTTTCCGGCAAGTGTGAATTACTTGCAAATAATCCAGCCATTAGGTATGCTTTAAAAGAGTTGGAATTGATGAACTAGCATTATTCCTTACTTTTTTAACGAATGAACTTTGGTACGAAGGTGCTCGTATAGAGATTTTTCACGACTAAGTACCTTGACACACGAAGACCTCGACGTTTTGCGCAACAAATCAGTAACTGGAGTTTTATTATTCTCCAGATTCTAAATGCTTCCTCCCTGGATCTGACTGCAGTTTTACACGTCTGATTAAACCACGTTTTGTGTCGCAGCTTAATCGAAGACTTTTTCGTTATTATTAAAGTATTCATTCCCAACTTAATAATATTTTCCACCATTTTCGGCATGGCATTGACATCACTGTCTAGAAAACACAGTTTCCAATTAAAATGCCGAAAGAAATTGTTGAGCTCTGGCCAACGTGACTTCCCGTAGATAAAAATCTTACGTTTCGTAGCTGTTGGTGAAACGTTACGAAGTTTAGAGAACGGAAAGATGGCGTAAATGGTGCAGTGATCGGAGTTACCGAGAGGTGCAAGAACATCTACTTCGTACTTTTCAGGCTGCGAAGTGAGAAAAAAATCGAGAGTGTTATGCTGGTGCCCTGCAACATATGCGATATGTGTCGGATCTTTCACTAATTGCGCAAAATGGTCGTGCACGGCGAACAGCTCAACATATTGTCCCTCTGGAGTTGTGTGACCTGAATGGGAAAGCCAAGAAGAGTTGTGAACATTGAAATTTCCAGCAACAACAATTTCACTGCTCGGCCAACTCTCGAGGATCCTTGTTATGGAGTCAGAAAGGGTATCGAAGCCGGAGAATGTTGCATCCCTCCCTGCGTTTGGGCTGCTGTAAAGGAATCCGAAGTGTAATAAGTGCTTCCTGATTGTGAATTTTGCCCAAAGACAGCTAAATTCGATAACATACGTGCTCAAAGATTGCTGGCACTGGAAGGCAACTTCATCTCAAATGTCCATGACAAGACCTCGATGGAAATTAAAAAGCGAAAGGAGGCGATAAACAGGGATATGAAAATCCTGTGAATCAGCATTTTCAGATACCTGGGTTTCACATGAGGCAAAAACATCCGGCCTATGAAAACAAATGTGTGCATACACCGAAAAAATTCATTCTTAACTTTGTACCTTAAATGAAAAAAAGGTTCTGGTAAGGTTAACACAATGATTGCAAAGAGGACATAAAAGCCCTGGTTTGGTCATTGCACAAGAGAGCGACAAGAGAAAGAGTCGCTTCAGTTTTGAAATTATAGCTGAACTGATCTCAGCGTATGATGTTTGTTGTTGTGTGAAGTTATTGTTTTTTGATTTTTGTTTTATTTGAAGGTTTGTTATTGTTGGTTTTAATAATATTGTAAAATATTCTGAGCCGCCGTGGAATAGCAGGTTAGTCATCCGCCTAGCATACCAGAGGTCCCAAGTTCAATCGCTGCCAGACCCACTTGAAAAAAAATTAATTTTCAAAAAAGCGGCGGTTCACCTCATGACTCAGCTAGACACTGGTTATTGAGTATTAGGCTATGTTAATCGTCTCTAACTAATGCATTTGCCGTTCGGAGTTGGCGTTAAAACGTAGGACCCTTTCAATGAGTCTAAAAATAGAATCGGATGCAGCTCATTGTCTAAGAGAAGTACCCCTTGTTCCAATTGGAATGTTGTCGGGGAATTATACATACTAGCGTATCCTGCGGTCGACACAATCGACCGTCATCTAGTTCATTGTGAATACAAATTTCCCGTTCTGTGGCTTGGTTGGTTAGCATGTAATATCACATTGAGCCTGAGTTCGATCCCCGGTCTCGGCAACAACAATTTCTGTAATTATTAATTTCTATTAAATTTAAGGCCCTATGCTCCACTGGGAGTCAATGATAACAGAATTAAAATTATTAATTACCACAGCATCTTCCGTCGGCAGTAAGACTACAACAATAACACGCCGTCTACGAAAAATAAATAAAATTGTCTGTAAAACAAAAAAATGCGTCTAAATAACAACAAATGGCGCAACTTCACTGTTCTAAAAATAGATATACCTTTCTCTTCCCTACCATCCCCTTTCCAAATAAGGTTCCCAATTCGTATATACTCCATATGCAATTGTATAAGCAGTATTTGCCTGAGTGCTACTTCTTTAAAAAAAGAAAACTCATACAATCAGAGCTTTAAGTCAAAAATGACAGTGTCGATGTAGCAAGTTTTTAAAATTGCTCGGGCTAAACGGATATATGGAGAAATTGATCTCATTGATTTCTATGTCACTCCATACAACATTGGCGAAACTATAATTAAAAATTGTGTAGCTTTCGAAGAGTTTACTGATTCAAGATATTCCATAATAAACCGTTTTTGCATCTTCAGAAGTGAATGAGAAGGAAAAAGTGTAAGACTTAGTAGCTCTTATCAAAACATCTTGCGTTATCGATGTCAAAATGCTCTGTGAAGTGATGAACAGATAAACTTGTAAGCGTTACTAACGGATTGACAAAAATGATAGAGAAATCAAGGTCTTATTTAACTTTTTAACAAAGATCTTAATATTTAAAATTGATTATCATTTTACTGCATAATTAACCGCGAGAACCACGAAGTACTTGGAATCTGTAAAAGCTTACAGTTTTAAACCATTCCAGTCGCATTGCAAGATTTGCCTTTTAATATGCCTTCCTGATATTATAGCATTTTCTAAACATTAATCAGTTTTGAATTTACATTTAATTCAGACCGATCATTTAATTCCCTTTCTTCATAATAATCTGTAATTATTATAAACTTTCCTTCAAAAGACTGTTTTTTTTTTAATCGGTAACATCCTTTTTGGGTATAAGTCACAATGTTATTATCCAAGTCTTTACTACTGTGACCCTTAAAAAAATTGGCATTGTAAAATAGCTCTTAATGATCTCATGCGTGCCGTTAATTGCAATATTATTTAATTTTTGAACACAATATTTATTCCTCAATCACTCGAAGATTTTATCCCAATAAACCAACCAAAAAAACAAAATTCCATAAAAAATTAACTTAAAATAATTCAAATTTGAAAGGTTTACATTTTAAGCATTTTTTTTGTGAAATCTTCCAAACATTAATTTTGTCTTTCACTCACTCACCACAAATAATAAAAACAATACAAATAATTTTTGTTGCTATTATTTTACAAAATAGAAACATTTATTAAATTGTAATAAATTACTCTTTATTTTTGTCTTTGTCTACCACTATCTCCCCACAAATATACTCTTTTATTCTCATCACTCACCAAAAATAATAAAAACAAAAGAAAACATGTTTGCATACAATTTCTTTTGTTTGATTCTTTATAGTGAATTTCATATGCATGTGAGTTTTCTTTATTGTGTTAGTAAGATTTTTAAATACCAAAACGATTTTTTAAAACTGAACCGATTTTAATAAAATATAGATTCGTCTGATCTACGGAAAAATACCTTTCAAATGGTATAAAATTTTCCGGAAATGAGTGTATAATTAAAGCGTAAAAGGGGATAATAAATGGGTGCTTGCGTATTAATATTATAGATAAAATATTCTGTAAACAGGACGGACGTCGAAACACTACTGAGCAAAATACCGATTTTTAATACTAAAAATCTATTGCGATAAACAAAAGTTATATATGTATTACGATAACTACAAAAATATTTCAAATATCTCTTTAACTATGAGAGATAAGGTAATAGAGTGAAAATGTAATCAATTAATCTTTTTAGATATTTTGGAATATGTAAAAGTCTTTTGGATCAATCGAAATTGGCGAAAGTTTTACGTACTATATATTAAATGTTTTACATACTATATATTCACCATAGAGCCCACTGTGCTACCGATAGATACGTCCTTAAACATTTCTCCTAACTCGTTTTCTATTGATTTTCAAAATTTCGTCAAAGTCCATCCAGTAGTTTAGAAAGTGCTGAGTTAAAACAAAAACCTCATGTGCACCACTGTGCACGACGATGTTCTAGTGAGTCAATATAGCTAAATATCCTTCTGTCACAGATGAGCACCATGGCCCTTTTGTGTACGAGCTTAATAAGGTCCCAAATAGATTTTATAGCACCGACACATACATGAGAGGTATTTTCCATTTTCGGTCGGATATAGGTTGTACACATAGGAAGGAGATCTCTTGAAAGAAAAAACGTTTGTTAGCAGGCCTCGAAATAGCCTATTTTTCCCTCTGGAGTATACATATCTCTTTTAACTACAAAGAACAACAAACACTAAAATTGTAATGCTCACAAACAGATATTCTTAAATGCTGATACCTAAACCAAGTTCAGATCAGGAAAATATTTGATTAGAAAAAATAATAAATTTGTAATTTTTTAATATAATGTTTCTTATTAAAATGTGTTTATTTTATAAAAAAAATTAACATAATACTCATATCTATAAGATATAGTGGTTACCCTTTTCCTTCCAAATATTTGCCTACTCTGACCTTATCTTTTCGACATACTAAGGAAACTGAGCAGATACATTCTGAGTAAAAACAATAGACATTTTAGCAAATCAAAAACACAATATGGATTTTGTTTGACGTCCTACTGAGTTACTTAAGGATACTACACAAATTTTTTTCAACGGATGTGTCTTTTGAGAATTTTTACAAAGTTAAGTGATTTTGCGAACAATAGATTCATTTTGCTGAAATGCTACATAAAGAAGTAAGAAATTCATGTGGCTCAATTGCTACTGCTTTCAGTCAAATTAAGTTTTTTAGAATTTTTAAAAGAAATATAGAAATTTAAAAAAAAAATTGTCTAAATATCTTGAAAAATTAAATATATACATTAGGGTAACACTCTTTATGACACTAGGTCTAAAAGTTTAGTTCTGAAAATTTCAGCCAAATCGGACAACGTTCTTTGGGCGCGCATCGGGTCCTAAGCTTAAGAGCCCATTTCTATGGTGAAAATGGGTTATTTTTTATTTTTGAAAAATTTCAAGCAAAAATAAACAATTTTTACAAGAAAAATAATGGATATTAAAGAGAACTTACACAGCTTTATTTCAAATAGTCAAAAATAAAAATACATGAAGTAGTTTCGGAGTTATTAAATTTTTCCCCAGAAAATTCATGTCGCTGAAATCGCGCCTAAGGTTATGCTCCAACATTTTTTTTTTGTAAATGAAGAAATTCCAAAGTTAGACATGATTTATCATTTAATCACTTGTTAGTGTTAAATAGTTCAGTTTTGTTAAAATTTAATAGAATTTACTTAGGTTTTTTCATGTTGAAAAATCATACATTTTTCTCAGGTCGATTTCAAAAATCAATTTTTAATTTTTTGAAAATTTTGTTCAACAAATATTTCAAATTTAGAATTTGCTTACCAGTGTGTTGAAAAAGACAAATGAAAGAATAAAACTAAAAAAAAAAATTATGTCGATATCTTGAACCATTTCAAGATATCGACATAAAATTGGAAATAGTAGAATTTCGGGAAAATTACAATTGTTGGTCAGAATTTTAATTAAGCCTTGGTAAATAATACTTGTGTTAACTTTAAATAAAAATAAAAAAACTAGACAATAATAAGAACGACATAAAGGTGAATTCTAATACCATTCCTGTACCTAGTCATGAGACAAAGAACGACCGATCTAGGAACAATCGATAGCTTTATAGTTGTAAGCTAAGGCCGCCAAAGTTAAAATTTGGTAGCTTCAATTTAGAAAAGGCTTTGCAGTAGGCTGACAACGAAATGGCTCTTTTAGAGATATTCAAGTGCCATAATGTTTCAGTCTATTAAATGAATGATTCGATAAGGCGGAGCACAGTTTTTTTTTTAATAAAAAAGTGGTAATAAAACTGTATCTTCTAAACTGTAAAGCTGATTGCTTCAGTATGTATGAGAGATTTGTTAAGCAGAACCCAAGCTTTCTAGATTTTGGTTTTACGGTTACCATGTGTTTAAACTTATGGGTTTTTAGTTATTTTATTTAAAAAATGAAAAAAAAATCTTTTTTATTTTCGACTTTTTCCAGTTTTTGACCGGAGTCAGGAGCCAGGAGTAGACAGCCCATACCACCAGAAGCCGATGATTTTTTTTAATTTAATAAAACTCTTGAAATTGAGTATTGAAATCATTCAGTTGGAATTTGGATGTTTATAGAGTTAAAGAAAAGACAAAACAATATGGGCAAGAAACAAATCAAAATCCAATTTATAGCAAAAAAATACATGGTTCGTGAGAACAAAGAAATATAATCTCGAACATTGTTGCCACGACACTAATATTTTTGCAATTATTGGGAATATTTTAGAAATATTGGGAATATTTTTGGAAATATTATTCAAAACAGAAATAAATTCAAATATTAAGAAATTTTAGATTTTTATATTTTTTGATATTTTCGATCCAAAAAATTTTTAGAGAAAAATTTGTAATAAAAATATATTTCTTTTGAAAACTGTTCGATAAAAATTATATTTTAAGACATTTCGATAAAAAATATTTTTATATCAAAAAAATTTTAAAATTTTCTATAGAAAAAGTTTTTATACAAAAATTTTCTATAGAAAAATTTTTGATAAATAAATTTTCTATAGAAAAATTTATGATGAAAAAATTTTCTATCGAAAAATTTTTGATAAAGAAAATTTTCTATCGAAAAATTTTTGATAAAGAAAATTTTCTATCGAAAAATTTTTGAAAAACAAATTATATATGGAAAAATTTTTGATAAAAAAATTTTCTATAGAAAAATTTTTGATAAAAATATTTTTCGATAAAAATATTTTTATATCAGAAAAATTTTCAAATCTTCTATAAAAAAATTTTTGATAAAAAAATTTTCTATAGAAAAATTTTTGATGGAAAAATTTTCTATCGAAAGATTTTTGATAAAGAAAATTTTCTATTGAAAAATTTTTGATAAAGAAAATTTTCTCTCGAAAAATTTTTGATAAAGAAAATTTTCTATCGAAAAATTTTTGATAAAGAAAATTTTCTATCGAAAAATTTTTGATAAACAAATTATATATGGAAATATTTTTGATAAAAAAATTTTCTATAGAAAAATTTTTAATAAAAATATTTTTCGATAAAAATATTTTTATATCAGAAAAATTTTCAAATCTTTTATAAAAAAATTTTTGATAAAAAAATTTTCTATAGAAAAATTTTTGATGGAAAAATTTTCTATCGAAAAATTTTTGATAAAGAAAATTGTCTATCGAAAAATTTTTGATAAAGAAAATTTTCTATCGAACAATTTTTGATAAAGAAAATTTTCTATCGAAAAATTTTTGATAAACAAATTATATATGGAAAAATTTTTGATAAAAAAATTTTCTATAGAAAAATTTTTAATAAAAATATTTTTCGATAAAAATACTTTTATATCAGAAAAATTTTCAAATCTTTTATAAAAAAATTTTTGATAAAAACATTTTCTATAGAAAAATTTTTGATAAAAAAATTTTCTATAGAAAAATTTTTGATGAAAAAATTTTCTATAGAAAAATTTTTGATAAAAAAATTTTCTATAGAAATATTTTTGATGAAAAAATTTCCTATAAAAATATTTTCAAAGAAAAAATTTTCTATAGAAATATTTGCGATGAAAAAATTTTCCATACAAAAATTTTTAATAAAAAAATTTTCTATAGAAAAATTTTTGAAGAAAAAATTTTCTATAGAAAAATTTTTGATGAAAAAATTTTCTATAGAAAAATTTTTGATGGAAAAATTTTCTATCGAAAAATTTTTGATAAAGAAAATTTTTGATCGAAAAATTTTTGATAAAGAAAATTTTCCCCAAAAAGAAGTGTATTTGCATTTGATCCCAAACCTGTTACATTTATTTATTAATGTAACAGATCAATTTATTGATAAAAAGCCAAAAAATGTTTGCGGAGAAACCAAATTCCTCGACGCGTTTCGATGGTTGGTTAAGCCATCTCCTCAGGAGGATTATCCCCAATTTAGACAGATCGAAAACCTCGCATTATTACTAAATTTACAAACATAACTATTAAGAATTATGTTCATAAACCAAAAGTAAAAACAAACATTTTTCAGTTTTCATCTACCTTCACTTCCCACATTCTTGCTGTAGCCGTCGGCTACTATATGCAGAATGCTATGAAGAAGGGGGGGGGGGGTAAGATGTTTTAAAATAAACAAGTTTATTTTAAAAAATAAGCTGAATGCATGCAGTTTTATCAAAAAATAACAAATTAGTCGGGATGTAAATATTATTCAAAAAGAAGTGTATTTGCATTTGATCCCAAACCTGTTACATTTATTTATTAATAAAAAGCCAAAAAATGTTTGCGGAGAAACCAAATTCCTCGACGCGTTTCGATGGTTGGTTGAGCCATCTCTTCAGGAGGATTATCCCCAATTTAGACAGATCGAAAATTTTCTATAGAAAAATTTTTGATAAAAATATTTTTCGATAAAAATATTTTTATATCAGAAAAATCTTCAAATCTTCTATAAAAAAATTTTTGATGAAAAATTTTCTATACAAAACTTTTTGATAAAAACATTTTCCATAGAAAAATTTTTGATAAAAACATTTTCTATAGAAAAATTTTTGATAACAAAATTTTCTATAGATAAAAAAAATTTTAATAAAAAAATTTTCTATAGAAAAATTTTTGATAAAAAAATTTTCTGCAGAAAAATTTTTGCTAAAAAAATTTTCTATAGAAAAATTTTTGATAAAAATATTTTCTATAGAAAAATTTTTGATAAAATAATTTTCTATAGAAACATTTTTGATCAAAAATGTTCTATAGAAACATTTTTGATAAAAAAATGTTTCTATAGAAAAATTTTTGATAAAAAAAAATTTTCTATAGAAAAGTTTTTGATACAAAAATTTTCTATAGAAAAATGTTTGATAACAAAATTTTCTATAGAAAATTTTTTTTATCAAAAAAAAAAAAATTGTCCTTAGAAAAATTTTTGATAAAAAAATTGTCTTTAGAAAAATTTTTGATAAAAAAATTTTCTATAGAAATGTTTTTGATAAAAAAAATTTCTATAGAAAAATTTTTGATAAAAAATTTTCTATAGAAAAATTCTTGATACAAAAATTTTTAATAAAAAAATTTTCTATAGAAAGATTTTTGATAAAAAAATTGTCTATAGAAAAATTTTTGATAAAAAAATTTATTATAGAAAAATTTTTGATAAAAAAAATATTCTATAGAAAATTTTTTGATAAAAAAATTTTCTATAGAAAATCTTTTGTTAAAAAATTTTTTTTTAGAAAGATTTTTGATAGAACAATTTGAATAATATTTACATCCCGACTATTTTGTTATTTTTTGTTAGAACAATTTTTGATAAAAAAAATTTTCTATAGAAAAATTTTTTATAAAGAAAACTTTTTATAGACAAATTTTTGATAAAGAAAATTTTCTATCGAAAAATTTTTGATAAAGAAAATTTTCTATCGAAAAATTTTTGATAAAGAAAATTTTCTATCGAAAAATTTTTGATAAAGAAAATTTTCTATCGAAAAATTTTTGATAAAGAAAATTTTCTATCGAAAAATTTTTGATACAAAATAAAATTGTATTTACTAACTAATAGTTGCATAAAATTGTATTCAATTTTCAACATTAATATAATTTCCAGGGCGAGGTTATGTGGGTATTCTAACTTAATGTGAACCGATTTCTCCTATTTTTAATACCCAATTTTTTCAAGATACCGAAAATACTTTTGTAAAATTGTGTCGTGCTCTTATCTGAAGGACAGACGGACATAAACCACCTTTTTTTGTATTTTTGTGTTTCCGTAAGTTTCTTTTGTGTTTCCGTAAGTCAAATGGTGACCGATTGTAACAAAACACTGGCTAGTATTCATATAAGACTTTGTTATCCTAAATTTAGTGGCCATAGCTTCTATAGTTCATTATTTATGGATATTTAAGGTGGAATTTAGGCTGTTTCCGTAAGTATTTTGTATGTGTGTTATTGTTAAATGTGAACCGATTTCGATATGTTGCCTTGTGTTTATGAAAAGCTTCTATATAACAAATTTTAGCTGTTATAATTTGTCATTTATTACCAAATAAGCGATTGGCCTATGCGAGGTTGTACGGGAGCTATAGTTAAATGTAAACACATTTTGCCCAGTTTAAATACCAAAATTTTTAAAGAAATGAAGAATATTTGTAACAAATTATTTTTCAATTTTGGTTTTTGAGCTAATATTAAGGAAATTACAAACGTAATGACAAATTCAAAATACCCCCCATCTTTTTGATAAAGGGTATAATAAAGCATTCACTTACTTTTTATCCAAATGAAACAGTGGTACGTATGATTATTAGTTAAAAATTACGTATTAATAATACGCACCGTGTAAAAATAAAATACATTTTACAAAATATACAAAACTGACAGTTTTAAATGTAGAATATATTAGTGAATTCAGTTTTACTGTTTTACAGTTTTACTTGTAATATTTTTGTATTTGCTTTTACGAACTAAAAAAAGACAACCGGTTCCATTGTGCAAACATAGTGTTATTTGTTGCATAGCAATTTAATTGACTATATACAAGTAAATTCAAGGACTAAATGTTTGTATGAATGTTCAAGTAGTTTCAGGTTACATCTTTATTTGCTTCAAATTGGTTTGTTAAAATAGCAGAATTCATGTATGTATTTTGTCAATGATTGTCTTTTTATACCCTTCACCAATAGGTGAAAGGGTATTATAAGTTTGTGATTCCGTTTGTAATTTTTACTAGTGATCGTAGACCCCATAAAAATTATACCGATCGACTCAGAATCGGGAGGAGAATCGATTAAGCGATGTCCGTCCGTCTGTCTGTCCGTCCGTCCGTCTGTCTGTCTGTTGAAATCAAGTTTCTGAAGCCCCTGGAGGATGGACTTACATATATTATATATCAGATTTTAGGAAATTCTCCCGCAATGAACGCTATTAAATTTCATTAAAATCGGTTTATTAACACCGAAAATATCGAAAAAATACCAAAAATTAGACGAAAATTTAAAAATTTTTGATTGAAACACACTTTTAAATAACAAGAGAAAAAAGATACTCCTGGTGTACATGTGATAATATATTATATATCAGATTGTAGCAAATAGTTTCCCAAAACACTGAATTTGATGTATCGCAAATTGTCCAAAGTTCGCATTAGAGAATGTTTGTTGAAAAAATGAAATGCAGAAATAGGAAAAACCATCCTCCTTTAGCACGGACCTACATAAATTTTACATCAGATTTTAGGAAATTCCCCCGCCAAGCACGTTATTAAATTTTATCAAAAGCGGTCCATAATCAATTGAGATATCGCCATAACACTACATTTGATGTACAGCAAATTGCCCAAAGTACGTGTCTAAGAAATTTTGTTTACATTTTGTAAGTATTGTTTCAGCGATATCTCAGGTGTTTATGGACCGATTGCGATGAAATTTGACATCGTTCTTTGTGTGAGGATTTTCTCAATCTGATATATAAACTCCAGAAATCTGATTACGAATACCATTCAAATTGTACCGATCAACTCAGAATCGTCAGGAGTATCGATTTCGCAACCTCAGTCCGTCCGTCCGTCTGTTTGTCTGTCTGTCCGTCTGTTTGTTTGTCCGTCCGTCCGTCTGTTTTTTTGTCCGTCCGTCTACCTGTCTGTAATTTTTTCTGTTGTAGTCAAGTTTTTGGAGCTCCTGTTTTGTTGATAAACTCAGGTGTTTATTTTGATGAAATTTAATAGCGTCCTTCGCAGGGGATTACCTAAATCCTGATGCATTCGGTTATTTGTGGTAGATATAATTTAGCGTGTTTTGATCGACAATGATAAAATTCAGGGTGGGACAATATCCTAAAATTTTGTGTAAAATCCAGGAGCTCCACAAATCTGATTTTAGCAGACAGACACTCTGCATTTATCTTAATTTTGTGTCTGACTTTTGAACATTATGATAACATTTGAGAATGTATTATATATCAAATTATAGGTAATCTTCCTAGTAGGTACAAAAATGCAGCTAACTACATGATATCCGTTCAAAACCTACATATGTATGTAAGTATCTCACATATCAACGAAAATTTAACTTCGTATAACTTCGCCTAAGATACGATGATGACATTTAGTATAAAGACGTTGTACAATATTAATATTCAGGGCCATATCGCCTAAAATAAACTTTCTAGAGGGACAACATTTGACAAAAGTATTTCTGATCTCTTAAAAGTTCGATATTGAAAATGGGGGAGCTCTATTCACATTTAGTGAAATCTCCCATATAACCCCGACCGGGAATCGATTTAATGCTGATAAATTAAATCACATTAAAATTGCACAAGGACTTGAGCAAAACTTTCCAAACATCCATCGGACAGATCGAAAGGACAATACATCCCAAATATTATTGATGAAGTGTTCATTTTAATTAATTAACTAACTTCAGATTAATAAGTAAATCTTTAATAACTTTTCCGACAAAGCTGATATCCATCCATTCAAAAGCTATATATTTCACGTATGTATCTAAAACTAAGAGTGTATACCCTATAATTTTAAGGCTTATCATTGTTAAAGCTTTGACCTGAATCAGTCCGCTAACTTCAGAGTTTTACATAACTAATCAAGAACTTTTACTGGTGGGATAATTCGTACGAATTAAAGTGCACAACCCTCACTGGGCACTGTGTTTTTGGGTTGCATGCCAGAATACTTAAACTTCATCAAATCGATGTGCTATTGCAAATGTAAGGGCATCTATATTTTGAAGCATCTTTTCTGCATGGTTTATCTGGTCTATCGAACTTTATTAAGTGTTCGTAAAATATGTGTCTATTTTAATTCGAAGCTACTGGCTGGCTTAAATATGCATTCTCTACTTGTAGTCTAGTAATCATTATCTTTCACAAAGGGACCACTTTAGAACCCAAGTGAAGCTTCCCTAACCTTTGGGTGCATAACTATTTTAGATGATGACGCCACCGAAAAGCTTTTCTTTTTCCGACTCTTAATTTTAAAGACTCTTTGCTTATAATACTAGTATAATCAAATTTTGCTAGGAATTACATTAGGTACTTTTGCAACACCATTGGTGAAGGGTATCCAAGATTCGGCAAAGCCGAATATACCACTCTTACTTGTTTTTTCTTATTTTAAAATTGTATCTCTTCCTCTTGTTGGTACCAGCATTAAAAGAGCTCCTACATTTTGTGGTGTTATTGTTTTAAAGAAAACGGAAAGATATTCCTATACTTGTATATGTATGCACGAATAGCATGGCTTACTTACCACCAGTTTCTAAATGGCAGAAGAGGATATACATACATATCGCACTTGATCAACAAGAGGGTATTAACTCAAAATTTTTAAACTTTCAGTAGAGTCAAAAAACTATTTTATTTTACTACTACTTTCATATAAGGAAGAGGGGTTAAACCAGCGTTGCAAATGCTGCCTGAATATTAGCAAAAGCACAAAAATTCAGCTTATGCTTTCATTTCAATTAGCTACATAAAAAATTGTGTTTTCAATACCTGCTGATATAATTTCATACACACACAGCAAAAGTCAAAAGTAAAAGCCAACAAACGAAATGAGTTCGTTTGCTCTGGCTGTCGGCTTCTGTAGTTTCTGCTTGTGCAGCACTGTCAAAGCAATTTACTTGTATTTGCTGCTTTTGCTGAAAGCAGCTAGAAAAAAACTTGAAGTAGGCAGCATTAGCTAAATTTACAAGTATTTCTCTTGGGTTGTGTGCGTCAGCCAAAATAAACGATCAGTCAGCTGCACCAGTCAGCTTTACTTTTTTCTTTTTTTTCTTTTCATTTAGCTTTTGCTAATTTTGTTACTGCAGTTTCAGTTAAGCATAAAACTTATACTGTGAAAAACTGAAGTAATTTTCAACCCTGGGTTAAACTGTAGTTTTTTGGTGAAATTATAGTGAGAATGATGTCAGATTTTTACCGTGGGTAGATAGGACTACTACACATCAATTTCTTTAAAAAAGTGAAAATTTAAAAATTTTGAGTTAATACCCTCTTGTTGAACAAGTGCGATATGTTTTATGTATGTAAGTAATTTCTTTTCTTTTTACGCGCTTATATTATAGAAATACATACATATATGAAGACCTTATTTTGAATGTGGATTAAGTCCATTTTTTTTAATTGAGATATAAAGAGTTTTGCGTTTTAGTGTTTTTAAAAATATAGGTGACCAATTTTAGTAAATGAAATCTTAAGTTTTGATCACAACCTGTCAATTTTTTTCTTTCATTATAATAAATTTATAAAAACCATTTGGAAATGCGTTTTTTAGCACATTTTAAAATATTATTTTTTGGAATTGAAAAATGTATGGGACTTAAACAGTTTTCAACACAAATCAAATTTAAATTTTTGGTTTTGTATGAAAAAAATTTCAAATAAAATAAATTTCAAAAAACAAACAAAACGAAAAATGTTGTTTCAAAAAATTTTGAGAAATAATTTTCATAGCAAAATTCCTATTAAAAGTAAATGTTCGAAAAAATTCCTTTAAAAAGTAAATTTTTGAAAAAAATCCTATAAAACGCAAATTATTAAAAAAAAAATTTCTATAAAACGCAAATTTTTGAAAAATTTTCTATTAAAAAAAATATTGGAAAAATTTCCTATAAAAACTAAATTTGTAAAAAATTTCCTATAAAAACTAAATTTTTAAAAAATTTCCTGTAAAAATTAATTTTTGAAAAATTTCCTATAAAAAGTAAATTTTTTAAAAATTTCCTATAAAAAGTAAATTTTTTTAAAATTTCCTATAAAAAGTAAATTTTTTTAAAATTTCCTATAAAAAGTAAATTTTTGAAAAATTTCCTATAAAAAGTAAATTTTTGAAAAATTTCCTATAAAAAGTAAAATTTTGAAAAATTTCTTCAAAAATACTAAATTTTTGAAAAATTTCCTATATAAAGTAATTTCTTTTTTTAAATTTCATATAAAAAGTAAATTTTTGAAAAATTTCCTATAAAAAGTAAATTTTTGAAAAGTTTCCTATAAAAAGTAAATTTTTGAAAAATTTCCTATAAAAAGTAAATTTTTGAATAATTTCCTATAAAAAGTAAATTTTTGAAAAATTTTCTTTAAAAATTTTTTATATGTAAGTATTCGAAAATGTTCAAATTTACTTAAAAATGTATACAAATTTCTACAAAATGTAAAATGAAAAAAATACAATTACCCACTATAACATAAACGTTTACGGATGAAATGACAAAATCAATATTATTAATCGCTTGGTTTCATTTGTCGTGGTAAAATTTCTGTTTATACTCTTCATTGTAGTCTTTTTAGGGAAATTGATAATAAAATATACGAGAAATTTTTAAGTTAGGAAAAAAATATACATCTCTATAATACAATTTTACAATACCAAAGCTATCCTCTGGCTATAAATATTTTTATACAAAGAACAATTAGTCTGATACCTACTATTTTAAAGTTCATGACAGATTTTTTTTGAAAAACTTTAATTATATTTTAAAATGTTATATCTTGAAACATATCCATTAGAGGATGAGCATTAGGTCAAATATAGGAAGGTTTATTAACTTGGCTGATATGTGCTTCGTTATATGTAGTCGAAGTGGAGTATAATATATTTAATGACATAAATCGGATGTGAATACCAAGGTTCGAAAAATTTTCAAAAATACTTTATTTTCAGGTACAGTACTTATGAAAGTTCGGTACAAAATGACATACATAACAAATAGAACTTTGATGAATACAATAGAATATAAGTAAAAAGGTATATAGAGTTGAGTCAGGTCAAAAAATTTTGCAAACCAACCGCAAGAAAAACGTTTTGTTTTTTATACCCACCATCAAAAAGAATGGGGGGTATATTGAGATTGTCATTCCGTTTATAATTTCCTTAATATTGGCTCAAAAAAAAAAAAAAAACGATATATATTCTGAATTCTTATGAAATTCTTAGACGATTGAGAGATGTCCGTCTGTCTGTCTGTCTGTCTGTCTGTCTGTCTGTCTGTCTGCATGTCTGTCCGTCTGTCTGTCTGTCTGTCTGTCTGTGTGTCTGTCTGTCTTTCTGTCTGTCTGTCTGTCTGTCTGTCTGTCTGTCTGTCTGTCTGTCTGTCTGCATGTCTGTCCGTCTGTCTGTCTGTCTGTCCGTCTTTCCGTCTTTCCGTCTTTCCGTCTTTCCGTCTTTCCGTCTGTCTTTCCGTCTGTCTGTCTGTCTGTCTGTCTGTCTGTCTGTGTGTCTGTCTGTCTGTCTGCATGTCTGTCCGTCTGTCTGTCTGTCTGTCTGTCTGTCTGTCTGTCTGTCTGCATGTCTGTCCGTCTGTCCGTCTGTCTGTTGAAATCACGATAATGCCTAAACGAAAGAAGCTAGCTCACTGAAACTTAGTAAAAACATTCTTCATCTCTGAGAAAATTTTGGTATTGAAATTGGGCAAAATCGGCTAACATTTGACCATAGCTCCCGTATAACCTCGCCTACCCTAATCGCTTTTTTACTTATAAATAACAAACTATAATAGCTATGATGATAAAATTTAGTATGCATAAGCCCTAAGCAGCACATAAAATTTCATCGAAATCGGTTCACATTTAGCCATAGCTCCCATACAAAAAACTTACGAAAACAGCCTAAATTTCACCTAAAATACACTTAAAAGCCAATAAGTCTAAAAGTATAAAAGTTATAATCACTAAATTTGGCACAAGAAAGGGTTACATCAAATTAAATTAAGCACAAGAAAGTCTTATGTCAGTACCAGCCAGTGTGCAAAATTTTGTCGCAATCGGTCACTATTTGACCATAGCTCCCATATAAAAAACTTATGGAAGCACAAAAATACATAAAGAAAAGGTTGTTTATGTCCGTCTGTGAGTCAGATAAAAGCACGATAGCGTCTTAACGAAAAGAGCTAGAGGGACAAAATTTGCAAAAGTATTTTGGATGTCGTGAAAAAGATGTGTGTTGAAAATGGACAACATCGGTTCAAATTTAGTCAGAGCTCCAATAGAACCCTTCCCCGGGAAACACATTAATGCTGATAAATTGAATACAATTGTAATAGCTATGACGATTAAACTTAAAATAGGGAAGTTTTATGCAATTTGTGATCAGTTTATCAAATTTTATAGGAATAAGTCCATATTTCACTTTAGCTTTCATATAAAAAACACTCACGGAAACCAAAGTTTTGAGCAAAGGCCAGTTAAAAGCTATTAAATTAGAAACTGTGATAGCTATGGTCACTAAATTTTGCAAGAATAAGCTCTATATATATACCAGCCAGTGTGTAAAATTTTGTTATAATCGGTCAACATTTGGCTATAATTCTTATATATATAACATCCCCTTTTTATATCTACAATCAAAAAGATTTGGAGGTACATTCATTATATTAAGATTGCACCTATGAAATTATATAGGCATCAATCAATGTTCAGCCCAGACTTTATATATGATGAATGCATTAGGAACTCATAACGAAATATATGGACCTGTCGTATTACTATTAACGTGTTTAGCCTAACTACATATTAATCACAACGAAAAGTATTTAACAACTTATTAATGTAAAACTATACCTGATTATGAGACCGAATTTTGATCAAAGTAAATACTGGAGAAACTACTAAAATATTTTTGAATGTTGAACTATAAAGCTACGGAAACCTAATTTAGTCCAAAGGTTTTACCAACAATACCAAATAGCTTAGCGATTTTTCCAGTTTTGGTGCAGATTTTGAATTAGCTGCACCCTTGTAGATATATGAGATATGTTTCTAAATTTAACACAACTTGATGGTGGGTATATAAGATTCGGCACAGCCGAATATAACACTCTTACTTGTTATATCTACAATCAAAAAGATTTGGAGGTACATTCATTATATTAAGATTGCACCTATGAAATTAGAAAGGCATCGTTCAATGCTCAGCCCAGACCTTATATACGATGGATGCATTAGGAACTCCTAACGAAATATATGCCGTATTACTATTTATTATTACTATTTACAACTTATTAATGTAAAACTATGCCCGGCTACGAGACCGAATTTTGATCAAAGTAAATCCTGGGGAAACCACTAGGATATTTTTAAATGTTGAGCTATAAAGCTACTGCAACCGAATTTAGTCCAGAGATTTTACCAACAATACCAATTAGCTTACCGATTTTTTCAGCTTTGGTCCACATTGTGAATAAGCTGCACCCTTGAAGATATATGAGATATGTTTCTAAATTTAACACAACTTGATGGTGGGTATATAAGATTCGGCACAGCCTAATATAACACTCTTACTTATTTTTTGTAGTTATTCTAACAAATTATGTGATTACTTATGTATATGTAAGACAGTCAATAAGTATGAGTGTGTAAGAATGTGTTTAAATTATTGTCTTGTTTATTTCTTGCTAAATGTTTAAAATATTCTCTTCTGGGCCCAATACAGGGAACATTACTAATTCAGATGAGGAGAAGGATTTTTTGTTGAGTTTTTTTTTCTTCTATGCCAACCATTTATTTAGTCATTTGTTAAATTTTTGGGTGTTTTTTTTTTGTTTCTGTTTTTGATTCTGTATTGACTTGATTTGTTTTGTCTTTAACTTGTTCATTTTCATGTTTTCTCTAATGTTTTTTGTTGTTGTTAAAATTTTTATCATGTATTTAAGCAAATTGCTGTTTAGTTTCTTTTTCCATTATTCTTGTTTTTTTTATGTTTTTATGTTTGTTAACAAGTCTCAATAGTGTCGTTTTCACTGAAAATGCTTATTAAGGGATTTAGTTGTTTCTGTTACTACTTGAGTTCTGTTTCCATTTTTTTTCTGTTGTCGGTTTTGTTTTACTTTTAGCTATTTTGCTGGTATTTGGTTTCTTGAGTTTTTGGGGGGGCTTTTTCAGGCTTTTGCCATATAATTTTGCAACATCAACATAATGGTTTATTTGTCAAGACTTAAATTTTTGGTTAAATTAGATGTAAATCAATATTATAATGTACCAACTAGCTATGAAGCTATAGGAAAGGGAATAGGATTCTTAACGAGATTAATACTTGGATATTTTGTTATTCTTCTTATTAAGTTGCTACTGCTGCTTTCGAAGGCAGCCCATAACCCCATAACCCATAGGAGTGTGGGTGATTAATTTTAAAGGATTTTAAATTGATGATGATGCAAAATGTGTTTACACATTTTGATGAAATAATGAAAATAAGGTTTTTATAAGTTACCAAAGAGGAGGGGGTATTTGGTCAACTATGTATATGAAGGTTTATTCAGTTGCCTTATTTGGGCTTTGTTGTAATCGAAGTGGAGTATAATAATGTATTTAATAACATAAATCCACTATGAGTACAATAGAAAATAAGTAAAAACAAGTAAGAAAGTGCTATAGTCGGTCAAGCTCGACCATACGATACCCTTCACCACTAAGGTCAAAGGTGTTATTTTTCCTGTATAAAGACAAATATTTGCTAAATTTTGCCATCATAGAAACATTTTCTCAAAATTTATATATTTAAGCTGTTTTTGTCGTTTGAAATTATATGAGAGCTAGGGTCAAATGTGAACCGATTATCTCGAAATTTGGCAAATTGATTGCAGTTGTTAAAAAAATTATGCGTGAAAAAAAAAAACTTGAAATTATCATTATATTTAGATTTACGAGCGTTTTAGTGATTTTTGTCTCATTGTCTCATTGCGTTTTTATATCCACCATCAAAAAGAATGTGGGGTATATTGAGATTGTCATTCCGTTTGTAATTTCCTTAATATTGGCTCAAAAATCAAAAACTATGTATATTCTGAATCCTTATGAAATTCAAAGACGATGACGATGAGCGATGTCTGTCTGTCTGTCCGTCTGTCTGTCTGTCTGTCTGTCTGTCTGTCTGTCTGTCTGTCTGTCTGTCTGTCTGTCTGTCTGTCTGTCTGTCTGTCTGTCTGTCTGTCTGTCTGTCTGTCTGTCTGTCTGTCTGTCTGTCTGTCTGTCTGTCCGTCTGTCCGTCTGTCTGTCTGTCTGTCTGTCTGTCTGTCTGTCTGTCTGTCTGTCTGTCTGTCTGTCTGTCTGTCTGTCTGTCTGTCTGTCTGTCTGTCTGTCTGTCTGTCTGTCTGTCTGTCTGTCTGCCTGTCTGTCTGTCTGTCTGTCTGTCTGTCTGTCTGTCTGTCTGTCTGTCTGTCTGTCTGTCTGTCCGTCTGTCCGTCTGTCCGTCTGTCCGTCCGTCTGTCTGTCTGTCTGTCTGTTGAGATCACGATAACGCCTAAACGAAAGGAGCCAACTCACTGAAACTTAGTAAGAAATATTCTTCATCTTTGAGAAAATTTTGGTATTGAAATTGGGCAAAATCGGTTTATATTTGACCATAGCTCCCGTATAACCTCGTCTAGGCTAATCGCTTGTTTGTAAATAAATAAATGACTAATTATAGCAGCTCTAATGATAAAATTTGGTATATAGAAGTTTTACATTAGCCCTAAAAGTATAACAGATATAACCACTAAATTTGGCACAAGAAAGTCTTATATCAATGCCAGCCAGTGTGCAAAATTTTGTCACAATCGGTCACTATTTGACCTAGCTCCCATATAAAAAACTTACGAAAACACAAAAATTCAAAAAGAAAAGGGGATTTATGTCCGTCTGTCCGTCAGATAAAATCGTGATAGCTCCTTAACTACAAGAGCTAGTAAGACTAAATTAAGCACAAGGAAGTCTTATGTCAATGCCAGCCAGTGTGCAAAATTTCGTCACAATCGATCACCATTTGACCATAGCTCTCATATAAAAAACTTATGGAAACACAAAAATACATAAAGAAAAGGTTGTTTATGTCCGTCTGTCCGTCAGATAAAAGCACGATAGCGCCTTAACGAAAAGAGCTAGAGGGACAAAATTTTACAAAAGTATTTTGGATATCTTGAAAAAGATGTGTGTTGAAAATGGACAAAATCGGTTCAAATTTAGTTAGAGCTCCCATATAACCCCGCCCCGGGAAACACACTAATGCTGACAAATTGAATACAATTGTAACAGCTATGACGATTAAATTTAAAATAGGGAAGTTTTATGCAATTTTTGATCAGTTTATCAAATTTTATAGGAATCAGTTCATATTTGACTTTAGTTTTCATACAAAAAACACTCACGGAAACCAAAAATTCTACCAAAGGCCAGTTAAAAGCTATTAAATTAGAAACTATGATAGGTATGACCACTAAATTTTGCAAGAATAAGCTCTATATATATACCAGCCAGTGTGTAAAATTTTGTTACAGTCGGTCAAAATTTGGATATAATTCTTATATATATAAGATCCCCTTTTTATATCTAGAATCAAAATGATTTGGAGGTACATTCATTGTATTAAGATTGCAGCTATGAAATAAGATAGGCTTCAATCAATGCCCAGCCCAGACTTTATATATGATGAATGCATTAGGAACTCCTAACGAAATATATGGACCTGCCGTATTACTATTATCGTGTTTAGCTTAACTACATATTAGGCACAACGAAAAGTATTTAACAACTTATTAATGTAAAACTATACCCGGTTATGAGACAGAATTTTGATCAAAGTAAATACTGGGGAAACCACTAAAATATTTTTAAATGTTGAACTATAAAGCTACGGCAACCGAATTTAGTCCAAAGGTTTTACCAACAATACCAATTAGCTTAGCGATTTTTTTAATTTTGGTCCAGATTTGAATTAGCTGCACAATTGTAGATATATGAGATATGTTTCTAAATTTAACACAACTTGATGGTGGGTATATAAGATCCGGCACAGCCGAATATAACACTCTTACTTGTTAAAGAAGAGTTTGTGTGGGAGCTATGGTCAACTGTGGACCGATTTCAACGAAATTTGATACAGTGATTTTAATTAACATAAGCCGTATTTATTATAAATTTAATGAAAAAAATATTTATATTTGTGACCAATATATCAATTCCGGGAAATGGGACCTATGGGAGGTACAATAAATAATAGACCGATTTTGACGAGTTTCAATAATGGGACCATTATAAAAAAAATGATCTGTGGCAAATTTCATCAAATTATCTTTAGAATTGCAACCTGTAGTTTGATAACAAGGTTTACATGGGGATCCAGCCAGCCAGACGGACGGACAACGCTAAATCGAGTCAGAAAGTGATTCTAAGCCTATTGGTATACTAAATGGTGGGCCTTAGATAAATATTTCTATGCGTTACATACATCAGCACAAACTTATAATACCCTTTCCACCTATGGTGGTGATGGGTATAAAAATATATCGAATTTAGCCAGGCCAAAAAATACAGCAAAGCATTAAGTTAAGTAAAAAATTTAATATTTCATAAGCATCATTAAAAATAATGGGTCAATATATCCCATTCTTATCTATATATATATTATAAATGTGTTTGTAAAATTATTTGTTTATTTGTTTGTTTGAAAGAGGTTGACTCCTAAACGGTTTGACCGATTTTGATGAAATTTTGAAATTAGATAGAATATTTCCTTAAGGTGGTTTAAGGATATGCTTTGTTTCAAAACTTGGTCCAGAAAGGGCCTAAATAGACCAAATGGTGCAAAATTTAATATTTATCATTGAATTTGATAAACCATAAAAGTTAGAAACTTCAAACTTGACTAACTTGAAAAGTAAATTTATTACCAATGGCCGTATATCAGAAAAAAATTAATAGGATCGGAGCAGGGGATGGCCCCTTCCCCGTTACAAATACGATACCTATAAATTGATTTTGGTGATTTTCGAAATGTAGATAGAGTTATACTTATTTTTCCGAAATTTTGACTGTATGGTAAGGTGTTACCGGTGGTTAAAATCGTCAAGGTCTTTTTCTCAAATCCCAAGTGGGCGATGCCCTCCTATATAAATCATATATTTAAAATGACAAATATAGATGACCAAGCTGACCGATTTTTCAGAAATTTTGACAGCATATTAATGTTTTAAAATAGGCTCAATTTTTTTTAAGCTTAAGTGGGCGTGACCCCTCCCATATAAGTCAAATACTAATAATGACAAACATGGATGATCGAGCCGACCGATTTTTCTTTAATTTTTACAGTATATAAGGAGTTACAAGTGGGTAAAATAGGCTACTTTTTTTTGGAAATCTGAAATGGACATGACCCCTCCCATATTAGTCAAATATTAAAAATGACAAATATGGATGACCGTTTTTTCAGAAATTTTGATTGTATGTGTGTGGGTAAAATAGGCTTGTTTTTTTTTTAATCTCAAGTGGGCGTGACCCCTCCCATATAAGTCAAATTTTAAAAATGACAAATATGGACGATAAGATAAAAACGATTTAACCCAATTAATTAAAGTTTTAAATGTGGATATTTTCATACCATAGGATAGTTTTTCGCTTTTTGAATTGAAAAATGGTGATAAAATTCCCAATTGCTTTAAAATTGTATATCTTGAGAACGGCTTGACCAATGAAGACATATTTTCTTTCTAAATTTTTTTTTAGTCCAAGGTAGGATTCTACATTAAGAAAAATTGGCCATGCCCACTTTTACGACCTCATTTTTTGATTTATCTAAAATAGGAAAACGGATGTACGAATATTGGTAATATGATTGGTGTTTGATAATAGTTTGACTGACGATTGTTTGAAGATTTTTCATTATTATTTGATAGTTGCTGGACGATGGTTTGATAGTTGTTTGATGATTGATTGACTGATGACTGCTTGAAGACATGTAATAATTGTTTCATGATTAACTGGCGATTTTATGACGGTAGATTGAAGATTTTTTGTCGATTGTTTAATTGTTGTTTGATGGTTGATTGATGATTGACTGACGACTGTTCAATGATTTTTTATGATTATTCTATAATTGTTTCACGATTAACTGTCGATTGTTTGACGGTTATTTGATTACAATTTTACGATTGTTTGATATTCATATGCAAATACATTAATAAAGGATTCAATTAAAAAATATTTCATAATTGTTAACTTTTAAAGAAATGGTTAACACAGCAATAAGTAAAATCTTTTACTATCAACCCGGGCAACGCCGGGTACAAGCAGCTAGTTGATGATAAGTATAAAAATATTAAATTTTTTAACATAATGGTTTAGTGTATTTTCATACCCACCATCAAACAAAAGGGGGGGGGGGTTATATTGAGATTGTCGTTTTGTTTGTAATTTCCTTAATATAGGCTCAAAAACCAATATCGATGTATGTATATTCTGAATTCTTAAGAAATTTTAAGACAATTAAGCGATCTCCGTCTGTTTGCCGTACGTCTGTCTGTTGTCGGCATGATAAAACCTTAACGAAAGGAAGTAGGTCACTGAAATTTGGCACAAATATTCTGCATTTCTTGCAAAATTTTAATATTGAAATTGGGCGAAATCGGTTTACATTTGATTATAGCCCCTGTATAGCCTTGCATAGGCCAATCGCTTATTAGCCAATAAATAACAAATTATAATAGATATGATGATACAATTTAGAACAGAGAAGTTTTACATGATCGATATTCAGTCTAAAAAATTTCATCGAAATCGATTCAAATTTAACTATAGCTCCCATACAAAACACGAAAACAGCCTAAATTATACCTACAATACACTTAAACTCGAATAAATAATAAACTATACTAACTATGGCCTTAACTAAATTTAGTTCAAGGAAGTCTTATGTCAATGCTAGAAAGTGTGCAAAATTTTGTCACTATCGGTCACCATTTGACCATATATCTTATATGAAAACTTACATAAACACAAACATACCAAAAAGATAGGGGGTTTGTGTCGGTCTGTCTACCAAATTGAATCACGTTTCAAAAATTTACAAAAGTATTTTCGATATCTTGGAAAAGTTGTGTACAAAAAATTGGCGAAATCGGTTTACGTTTGTATACCCACCATCAAAAAGAATGGGGGGTATATTGAGATTATCATTCCGCTTGTAGTATCCTTAAAAACCAAAAGGGATATATATTCTTATGAAATTTTAAGGCGATTGAGCGATGTCCGTCTGTCTGTCTATCTTAACGGAAGGATATAGGTCACTAACATTTTGATTTTGTATAAATATTCAACATTTCTTGGAAAATTTTGGTATTAAAATCGGGCAAAATCGCTTTACATTTGACCATAGCTCCTGTATAACCTCGTATAGGCTAATCGCTTATCGCTAATAAATGACAAATTATAATAGCTATGGTGATAAAATTTGCATATAAAAGTTTTACATAAGCCTAGGCGGCATATCGAATTTCATCGAATATCGAATTTCATCACATCTAACCATAGCTCCCGTACAAAACACTTACGGAAATAGCCTAAATTCCACCATAAATACATTTTAATGCCAATAACTGATAAACTGTAACAGCTATGTTTACAAAATTTGGCACAAGAAAGTTATATGTGAGTGATAAATATCGTTACAATTGGCCACCATTTGACCATAGCTCCCATATAAAAAATTTACGGAAGCACAAAAATACAAAAAAAGGGGCTTTATGTCCGTCTGTCCGTCAGATGAAAGCGCGATAGAGCCCTAACGAAAAGAACTAAAGGGACCAAATTTTACAAAAGTATTTTCGATATCTTGAAAAAAGCCAGAATAACAAAATTATGTGATCACTAATTTTTATACCCTTCACCACCATAGGTGGAAAGGGTATTATAAGTTTGTGCTGATGTTTGTAACGCATAGAAATATTTGTCTTAGAACCACCTTTTAGTATACCAATAGGCTTAGAATCACTTTCTGAGTCGATTTAGCGATGTCCGTCCGTCCGTCCGTCTGGCTGGCTGGCTGGACCCCCATGTAAACCTTGTAATCAAACTACAGGTCGCAATTCTAAAGATAATTTGATGAAATTTGGCACAGATCATTTTTTTGATAATGGGACCATGGCTATTGAAAATGGTCAAAATTGGTCCATTATTTATGGTACCTCCCATAGGTCCCACTTCCCGGAATTGCTATATTGGCCACGAATATGAATATTTTTTCATGAAATTTAAAACAAATACTGCTTATGTAAACATAAATCACTGTACCAAATTTTGTTGAAATCGGTCCACATTTGACCATAGCTCCCATACAAACTCTTCTTTAAAAACGCACTAAATGAGACAAAAAATCACTAAAACGCTCGTAAATCTACAGATAATGGATATTTTGAGTCTATTTTTTGCATACATAATTTTTGTAACAACTGTAATTAATCTGCCAAATTTCGAGATAATCGGTCCACATTTTACCCTAGCTCTCATATAAGTCCAAATGACGGAAACAGGTTGAATATATAAGTTTTAAGAAAATGTTTGTATGATGGCAAAATTTAGCAAATATTTGTCTTTACACAGGAAAAATAACACCTTTGACCTTAGTGGTGAAGGGTATCGTATGGTCGGCTTGACCGACTATAGCGCTTTCTTACTTGTTTCATACCAAAACTGATTTTTTTTTGAATTTTTTTTATGTAAAACTTTAAAGTCGATTTTCTGGTTAACTATAATAGCTAGAGCAAAAATAACGAAATCCTGTGATCACTCAAAAAAATTGATTTTTTTTTTAATTTTTTCATGAAAAACTTTAAAGTCGATTTTCTGGTTAACAATGATAGCTAGAGCAAAAATAACGAAATCCTGTGATCACTCAAAAAAATTGATTTTTTTGAAATTTTTTCTGGTTAACTATAATAGCTAGAGCAAAAATAACGAAATCCTGTGATCACTCAAAAAAAATAATTTTTTTGAAATTTTTTTATGAAAAACTTTAAAGTCGATTTTCTGGTTAACTATAATAGCTAGAGCAAAAATAACGAAATCCTGTGATCACTCAAAAAACTTGATTTTTTTAAATTTTTTCATGAAAAACTTTAAAGTCGATTTTCTGGTTAACTATAATAGCTAGAGCAAAAATAACGAAATCCTGTGATCACTCAAAAAAATTGATTTTTTTGAAATTTGTTCATGAAAAACTTTAAAGTCGATTTTCTGGTTAACTATAATAGCTAGAGCAAAAATAACGAAATCCTGTGATCGCTCAAAAAAATTGATTTTTTTAAATTTTTTCATGAAAAACTTTAAAGTCGATTTTCTGGTTAACAATGATAGCTAGAGCAAAAATAACGAAATCCTGTGATCACTCAAAAAAATTGATTTTTTTGAAATTTTTTCTGGTTAACTATAATAGCTAGAGCAAAAATAACGAAATCCTGTGATCACTCAAAAAAATTGATTTTTTTGAAATTTTTTCATGAAAAACTTTAAAGTCGATTTTCTGGTTAACTATAATAGCTAGAGCAAAAATAACAAAATCCTGTGATCACTCAAAAAAATTGATTTTTTTGAAATTTTTTCATGAAAAACTTTAAAGTCGATTTTCTGGTTAACTATGATAGCTAGAGCAAAAATAACGAAATCCTGTGATCATTAAAAAAAAATTGATTTTTTTGAAATTTGTTCATGAAAAACTTTAAAGTCGATTTTCTGGTTAACTATGACAGCTAGAGCAAAAATAACGAAATCCTGTGATCACTCAAAAAAATTGATTTTTTTGAAATTTTTTCATGAAAAACTTTAAAGTCGATTTTCTGGTTAACTATGATAGCTAGAGCAAAAATAACGAAATCCTGTGATCACTCAAAAAATTGATTTTTTTGAAATTATTTCATGAAAAACTTTAAAGTCGATTTTCTGGTTAACTATAATAGCTAGAGCAAAAATAACGAAATCCTGTGATCGCTCAAAAAAAATGATTTTTTTGAAATTTTTTCATGAAAAACTTTAAAGTCGATTTTCTGGTTAACTATGATAGCTAGAGCAAAAATAACAAAATCCTGTGATCACTCAAAAAATTGATTTTTTTGAAATTATTTCATGAAAAACTTTAAAGTCGATTTTCTGGTTAACTATAATAGCTAGAGCAAAAATAACGAAATCCTGTGATCGCTCAAAAAAATTGATTTTTTTGAAATTTTTTCATGAAAAACTTTAAAGTCGATTTTCTGGTTAACTATGATAGCTAGAGCAAAAATAACGAAATCCTGTGATCATTAAAAAAAATTGATTTTTTTGAAATTTGTTCATGAAAAACTTTAAAGTCGATTTTCTGCTTAACTATAATAGCTAGAGCAAAAATAACGAAATCCTGTGATCACTCAAAAAAATTGATTTTTTTGAAATTTTTTCATGAAAAACTTTAAAGTCGATTTTCTGGTTAACTATAATAGCTAGAGCAAAAATAACGAAATCCTGTGATCGCTCAAAAAAATTGATTTTTTTGAAATTTTTTCATGAAAAACTTTAAAGTCGATTTTCTGGTTAACTATGATAGCTAGAGCAAAAATAACGAAATCCTGTGATCATTAAAAAAAATTGATTTTTTTGAAATTTGTTCATGAAAAACTTTAAAGTCGATTTTCTGCTTAACTATAATAGCTAGAGCAAAAATAACGAAATCCTGTGATCACTCAAAAAAATTGATTTTTTTGAAATTTTTTCATGAAAAACTTTAAAGTCGATTTTCTGGTTAACTATAATAGCTAGAGCAAAAATAACGAAATCCTGTGATCACTCAAAAAACTTGATTTTTTTGAAATTTTTTCATGAAAAACCTTAAAGTCGATTTTCTGGTTAACTATGACAGCTAGAGCAAAAATAACGAAATCTTGTGATCACTCAAAAAAATTGATTTTTTTGAAATTTTTTCATGAAAAACTTTAAAGTCGATTTTCTGGTTAACTATGATAGCTAGAGCAAAAATAACGAAATCCTGTGATCACTCAAAAAAATTGATTTTTTTGAAATTTTTTCATGAAAAACTTTAAAGTCGATTTTCTGGTTAACTATGATAGATAGAGCAAAAATAACGAAATCCTGTGATCACTCAAAAAATTGATTTTTTTGAAATTATTTCATGAAAAACTTTAAAGTCGATTTTCTGGTTAACTATAGTAGCTAGAGCAAAAATAACAAAATCCTGTGATCACTCAAAAAAATTGATTTTTTTGAAATTTTTTCATGAAAAACTTTAAAGTCGATTTTCTGGTTAACTATGATAGCTAGAGCAAAAATAACGAAATCCTGTGATCATTAAAAAAATTGATTTTTTTGAAATTTGTTCATGAAAAACTTTAAAGTCGATTTTCTGGTTAACTATGACAGCTAGAGCAAAAATAACGAAATCCTGTGATCACTCAAAAAAATTGATTTTTTTGAAATTTTTTCATGAAAAACTTTAAAGTCGATTTTCTGGTTAACTATGATAGCTAGAGCAAAAATAACGAAATCCTGTGATCATTAAAAAAAATTGATTTTTTTGAAATTTGTTCATGAAAAACTTTAAAGTCGATTTTCTGCTTAACTATAATAGCTAGAGCAAAAATAACGAAATCCTGTGATCACTCAAAAAAATTGATTTTTTTGAAATTTTTTCATGAAAAACTTTAAAGTCGATTTTCTGGTTAACTATAATAGCTAGAGCAAAAATAACGAAATCCTGTGATCACTCAAAAAACTTGATTTTTTTGAAATTTTTTCATGAAAAACCTTAAAGTCGATTTTCTGGTTAACTATGACAGCTAGAGCAAAAATAACGAAATCTTGTGATCACTCAAAAAAATTGATTTTTTTGAAATTTTTTCATGAAAAACTTTAAAGTCGATTTTCTGGTTAACTATGATAGCTAGAGCAAAAATAACGAAATCCTGTGATCACTCAAAAAAATTGATTTTTTTGAAATTTTTTCATGAAAAACTTTAAAGTCGATTTTCTGGTTAACTATGATAGATAGAGCAAAAATAACGAAATCCTGTGATCACTCAAAAAATTGATTTTTTTGAAATTATTTCATGAAAAACTTTAAAGTCGATTTTCTGGTTAACTATAGTAGCTAGAGCAAAAATAACAAAATCCTGTGATCACTCAAAAAAATTGATTTTTTTGAAATTTTTTCATGAAAAACTTTAAAGTCGATTTTCTGGTTAACTATGATAGCTAGAGCAAAAATAACGAAATCCTGTGATCATTAAAAAAATTGATTTTTTTGAAATTTGTTCATGAAAAACTTTAAAGTCGATTTTCTGGTTAACTATGACAGCTAGAGCAAAAATAACGAAATCCTGTGATCACTCAAAAAAATTGATTTTTTTGAAATTTTTTCATGAAAAACTTTAAAGTCGATTTTCTGGTTAACTATGATAGCTAGAGCAAAAATAACGAAATCCTGTGATCATTAAAAAAAATTGATTTTTTTGAAATTTGTTCATGAAAAACTTTAAAGTCGATTTTCTGCTTAACTATAATAGCTAGAGCAAAAATAACGAAATCCTGTGATCACTCAAAAAAATTGATTTTTTTGAAATTTTTTCATGAAAAACTTTAAAGTCGATTTTCTGGTTAACTATAATAGCTAGAGCAAAAATAACGAAATCCTGTGATCACTCAAAAAACTTGATTTTTTTGAAATTTTTTCATGAAAAACCTTAAAGTCGATTTTCTGGTTAACTATGACAGCTAGAGCAAAAATAACGAAATCTTGTGATCACTCAAAAAAATTGATTTTTTTGAAATTTTTTCATGAAAAACTTTAAAGTCGATTTTCTGGTTAACTATGATAGCTAGAGCAAAAATAACGAAATCCTGTGATCACTCAAAAAAATTGATTTATTTGAAATTTTTTCATGAAAAACTTTAAAGTCGATTTTCTGCTTAACTATAATAGCTAGAGCAAAAATAACGAAATCCTGTGATCACTCAAAAAAATTGATTTTTTTGAAATTTTTTCATGAAAAACTTTAAAGTCGATTTTCTGGTTAACTATGATAGATAGAGCAAAAATAACGAAATCCTGTGATCACTCAAAAAATTGATTTTTTTGAAATTATTTCATGAAAAACTTTAAAGTCGATTTTCTGGTTAACTATAGTAGCTAGAGCAAAAATAACAAAATCCTGTGATCACTCAAAAAAATTGATTTTTTTGAAATTTTTTCATGAAAAACTTTAAAGTCGATTTTCTGGTTAACTATGATAGCTAGAGCAAAAATAACGAAATCCTGTGATCACTCAAAAAAATTGATTTTTTTGAAATTTTTTCATGAAAAACTTTAAAGTCGATTTTCTGGTTAACTATGATAGATAGAGCAAAAATAACGAAATCCTGTGATCACTCAAAAAATTGATTTTTTTGAAATTATTTCATGAAAAACTTTAAAGTCGATTTTCTGGTTAACTATAGTAGCTAGAGCAAAAATAACAAAATCCTGTGATCACTCAAAAAAATTGATTTTTTTGAAATTTTTTCATGAAAAACTTTAAAGTCGATTTTCTGGTTAACTATGATAGCTAGAGCAAAAATAACGAAATCCTGTGATCATTAAAAAAATTGATTTTTTTGAAATTTGTTCATGAAAAACTTTAAAGTCGATTTTCTGGTTAACTATGACAGCTAGAGCAAAAATAACGAAATCCTGTGATCACTCAAAAAAATTGATTTTTTTGAAATTTTTTCATGAAAAACTTTAAAGTCGATTTTCTGGTTAACTATGATAGCTAGAGCAAAAATAACGAAATCCTGTGATCATTAAAAAAAATTGATTTTTTTGAAATTTGTTCATGAAAAACTTTAAAGTCGATTTTCTGCTTAACTATAATAGCTAGAGCAAAAATAACGAAATCCTGTGATCACTCAAAAAAATTGATTTTTTTGAAATTTTTTCATGAAAAACTTTAAAGTCGATTTTCTGGTTAACTATAATAGCTAGAGCAAAAATAACGAAATCCTGTGATCACTCAAAAAACTTGATTTTTTTGAAATTTTTTCATGAAAAACCTTAAAGTCGATTTTCTGGTTAACTATGACAGCTAGAGCAAAAATAACGAAATCTTGTGATCACTCAAAAAAATTGATTTTTTTGAAATTTTTTCATGAAAAACTTTAAAGTCGATTTTCTGGTTAACTATGATAGCTTGAGCAAAAATAACGAAATCCTGTGATCACTCAAAAAAATTGATTTATTTGAAATTTTTTCATGAAAAACTTTAAAGTCGATTTTCTGCTTAACTATAATAGCTAGAGCAAAAATAACGAAATCCTGTGATCACTCAAAAAAATTGATTTTTTTGAAATTTTTTCATGAAAAACTTTAAAGTCGATTTTCTGGTTAACTATGATAGATAGAGCAAAAATAACGAAATCCTGTGATCACTCAAAAAATTGATTTTTTTGAAATTATTTCATGAAAAACTTTAAAGTCGATTTTCTGGTTAACTATGACAGCTAGAGCAAAAATAACAAAATCCTGTGATCACTCAAAAAAATTGATTTTTTTGAAATTTTTTCATGAAAAACTTTAAAGTCGATTTTCTGGTTAACTATGATAGCTAGAGCAAAAATAACGAAATCCTGTGATCATTAAAAAAAAATGATTTTTTTGAAATTTGTTCATGAAAAACTTTAAAGTCGATTTTCTGCTTAACTATAATAGCTAGAGCAAAAATAACAAAATCCTGTGATCACTCAAAAAAATTGATTTTTTTTTGAAATTTTTTCATGAAAAACTTTAAAGTCGATTTTCTGGTTAACTATGATAGCTAGAGCAAAAATAACGAAATCCAGTGATCACTCAAAAAAATTGATTTTTTTGAAATTTTTTCATGATAAACTTTAAAGTCGATTTTCTGGTTAACTATGATAGCTAGAGCAAAAATAACGAAATCCTGTGATCACTCAAAAAAATTGATTTTTTTGCAATTTTTTCATGAAAACTTTAAAGTCGATTTTCTGGTTAACTATAATAGCTAGAGCAAAAATAACGAAATCCTGTGATCACTCAAAAAAAATAATTTTTTTGAAATTTTTTCATGAAAAACTTTAAAGTCGATTTTCTGGTTAACTATGATAGCTAGAGCAAAAATAACGAAATCCTGTGATCACTCAAAAAAATTGATTTTTTTAAAAT
Source organism: Stomorhina lunata (assembly GCA_933228675.1). Classification (NCBI taxonomy): domain Eukaryota; kingdom Metazoa; phylum Arthropoda; class Insecta; order Diptera; family Rhiniidae; genus Stomorhina; species Stomorhina lunata. The sequence continues at coordinate 43,137,917 of OW121744.1, forward strand.
TTTTTCATGAAAAACTTTAAAGTCGATTTTCTGGTTAACTATGATAGCTAGAGCAAAAATAAAGAAATCCTGTGATCACTCAAAAAAAATAATTTTTTTGAAATTTTTTTATGAAAAACTTTAAAGTCGATTTTCTGGTTAACTATGATAGCTAGAGCAAAAATAACGAAATCCTGTGATCATTAAAAAAAATTGATTTTTTTGAAATTTGTTCATGAAAAACTTTAAAGTCGATTTTCTGCTTAACTATAATAGCTAGAGCAAAAATAACGAAATCCTGTGATCACTCAAAAAAATTGATTTTTTTGAAATTTTTTCATGAAAAACTTTAAAGTCGATTTTCTGGTTAACTATGATAGATAGAGCAAAAATAACGAAATCCTGTGATCACTCAAAAAATTGATTTTTTTGAAATTATTTCATGAAAAACTTTAAAGTCGATTTTCTGGTTAACTATAATAGCTAGAGCAAAAATAACAAAATCCTGTGATCACTCAAAAAAATTGATTTTTTTGAAATTTTTTCATGAAAAACTTTAAAGTCGATTTTCTGGTTAACTATGATAGCTAGAGCAAAAATAACGAAATCCTGTGATCATTAAAAAAAATTGATTTTTTTGAAATTTGTTCATGAAAAACTTTAAAGTCGATTTTCTGCTTAACTATAATAGCTAGAGCAAAAATAACGAAATCCTGTGATCACTCAAAAAAATTGATTTTTTTGAAATTTTTTCATGAAAAACTTTAAAGTCGATTTTCTGGTTAACTATGATAGCTAGAGCAAAAATAACGAAATCCTGTGATCACTCAAAAAATTGATTTTTTTGAAATTATTTCATGAAAAACTTTAAAGTCGATTTTCTGGTTAACTATAATAGCTAGAGCAAAAATAACGAAATCCTGTGATCACTCAAAAAAATTGATTTTTTTGAAATTTTTTCATGAAAAACTTTAAAGTCGATTTTCTGCTTAACTATAATAGCTAGAGCAAAAATAACGAAATCCTGTGATCACTCAAAAAAATTGATTTTTTTGAAATTTTTTCATGAAAAACTTTAAAGTCGATTTTCTGGTTAACTATGATAGCTAGAGCAAAAATAACGAAATCCTGTGATCACTCAAAAAAATTGATTTTTTTGAAATTTTTTCATGAAAAACTTTAAAGTCGATTTTCTGCTTAACTATAATAGCTAGAGCAAAAATAACGAAATCCTGTGATCACTCAAAAAAATTGATTTTTTTGAAATTTTTTCATGAAAAACTTTAAAGTCGATTTTCTGGTTAACTATGACAGCTAGAGCAAAAATAACGAAATCCTGTGATCACTCAAAAAAATTGATTTTTTTGAAATTTTTTCATGAAAAACTTTAAAGTCGATTTTCTGGTTAACTATGATAGCTAGAGCAAAAATAACAAAATCCTGTGATCACTCAAAAAAACTTATTTTTTTTAAATTTTTTCATGAAAAACTTTAAAGTCGATTTTCTGGTTAACTATGATAGCTAGAGCAAAAATAACGAAATCCTGTGATCACTCAAAAAAATTGATTTTTTTTTTAAATTTTTTCATGAAAAACTTTAAAGTCGATTTTCTGGTTAACTATGATAGCTAGAGCAAAAATAACGAAATCCAGTGATCACTCAAAAAAATTGATTTTTTTGAAATTTTTTCATGATAAACTTTAAAGTCGATTTTCTGGTTAACTATGATAGCTAAAACAAAAATAACGAAATCCTGTGATCACTCAAAAAAATTGATTTTTTTGCAATTTTTTCATGAAAACTTTAAATTCGATTTTCTGGTTAACTATAATAGCTAGAGCAAAAATAACGAAATCCTGTGATCACTCAAAAAAAATAATTTTTTTGAAATTTTTTCATGAAAAACTTTAAAGTCGATTTTCTGGTTAACTATGATAGCTAGAGCAAAAATAACGAAATCCTGTGATCACTCAAAAAAATTGATTTTTTTGAAATCTTTTCATGAAAAACTTTAAAGTCGATTTTCTGGTTAACTATGATAGCTAGAGCAAAAATAACGAAATCCTGTGATCACTCAAAAAAATTGATTTTTTTAAAATTTTTTCATGAAAAACTTTAAAGTCGATTTTCTGGTTAACTATGATAGCTAGAGCAAAAATAAAGAAATCCTGTGATCACTCAAAAAAAATAATTTTTTTGAAATTTTTTTATGAAAAACTTTAAAGTCGATTTTCTGGTTAACTATGATAGCTAGAGCAAAAATAACGAAATCCTGTGATCATTAAAAAAAATTGATTTTTTTGAAATTTGTTCATGAAAAACTTTAAAGTCGATTTTCTGCTTAACTATAATAGCTAGAGCAAAAATAACGAAATCCTGTGATCACTCAAAAAAATTGATTTTTTTGAAATTTTTTCATGAAAAACTTTAAAGTCGATTTTCTGGTTAACTATGATAGATAGAGCAAAAATAACGAAATCCTGTGATCACTCAAAAAATTGATTCTTTTGAAATTATTTCATGAAAAACTTTAAAGTCGATTTTCTGGTTAACTATAATAGCTAGAGCAAAAATAACAAAATCCTGTGATCACTCAAAAAAATTGATTTTTTTGAAATTTTTTCATGAAAAACTTTAAAGTCGATTTTCTGGTTAACTATGATAGCTAGAGCAAAAATAACGAAATCCTGTGATCACTCAAAAAAATTGATTTTTTTGAAATTTTTTCATGAAAAACTTTAAAGTCGATTTTCTGGTTAACTATGATAGCTAGAGCAAAAATAACGAAATCCTGTGATCACTCAAAAAATTGATTTTTTTGAAATTATTTCATGAAAAACTTTAAAGTCGATTTTCTGGTTAACTATAATAGCTAGAGCAAAAATAACGAAATCCTGTGATCACTCAAAAAAATTAATTTTTTTGAAATTTTTTCATGAAAAACTTTAAAGTCGATTTTCTGCTTAACTATAATAGCTAGAGCAAAAATAACGAAATCCTGTGATCACTCAAAAAAATTGATTTTTTTGAAATTTTTTCATGAAAAACTTTAAAGTCGATTTTCTGGTTAACTATGATAGCTAGAGCAAAAATAACGAAATCCTGTGATCACTCAAAAAAATTGATTTTTTTGAAATTTTTTCATGAAAAACTTTAAAGTCGATTTTCTGGTTAACTATGACAGCTAGAGCAAAAATAAAAAAAAAAAATTGATTTTTTTGAAATTTTTTCATGAAAAATTTAAAGTCGATTTTCTGGTTAACTATGACAGCTAGAGCAAAAATAACGAAATCCTGTGATCACTCAAAAAAATTGATTTTTTTGAAATTTTTTCATGAAAAATTTAAAGTCGATTTTCTGGTTAACTATGACAGCTAGAGCAAAAATAACGAAATCCTGTGATCACTCAAAAAAACTTATTTTTTTTAAATTTTTTCATGAAAAACTTTAAAGTCGATTTTCTGGTTAACTATGACAGCTAGAGCAAAAATAACGAAATCCTGTGATCACTCAAAAAAATTGATTTTTTTGAAATTTTTTCATGAAAAACTTTAAAGTCGATTTTCTGGTTAACTATGACAGCTAGAGCAAAAATAACGAAATCCTGTGATCACTCAAAAAAATTGATTTTTTTGAAATTTTTTCATGAAAAACTTTAAAGTCGATTTTCTGGTTAACTATGACAGCTAGAGCAAAAATAACGAAATCCTGTGATCACTCAAAAAACTTGATTTTTTTGAAATTTTTTCATGAAAAACTTTAAAGTCGATTTTCTGGTTAACTATGACAGCTAGAGCAAAAATAACGAAATCCTGTGATCACTCAAAAAAACTTATTTTTTTTAAATTTTTTCATGAAAAACTTTAAAGTCGATTTTCTGGTTAACTATGATAGCTAGAGCAAAAATAACGAAATCCTGTGATCACTCAAAAAAACTTATTTTTTTTAAATTTTTTCATGAAAAACTTTAAAGTCGATTTTCTGGTTAACTATGATAGCTAGAGCAAAAATAACGAAATCCTGTGATCACTCAAAAATATTGAATTTTTTGAAATTTTTTCATGAAAAACTTTAAAGTCGATTTTCTGGTTAACTATGATAGCTAGAGCAAAAATAACGAAATCCTGTGATCACTCAAAAAAACTTATTTTTTTTTAAATTTTTTCATGAAAAACTTTAAAGTCGATTTTCTGGTTAACTATGATAGCTAGAGCAAAAATAACGAAATCCTGTGATAACTCAAAAATATTGAATTTTTTGAAATTTTTTCATGAAAAACTTTAAAGTCGATTTTCTGGTTAACTATGATAGCTAGAGCAAAAATAACGAAATCCTGTGATCACTCAAAAAAACTTATTTTTTTTAAATTTTTTCATGAAAAACTTTAAAGTCGATTTTCTGGTTAACTATGATAGCTAGAGCAAAAATAACGAAATCCTGTGATCACTCAAAAAATTGATTTTTTTGCAATTTTTTCATGAAAAACTTTAAAGTCGATTTTCTGGTTAACTATGATAGCTAGAGCAAAAATAACGAAATCCTGTGATCACTCAAAAATATTGAATTTTTTGAAATTTTTTCATGAAAAACTTTAAAGTCGATTTTCTGGTTAACTATGATAGCTAGAGCAAAAATAACGAAATCCTGTGATCACTCAAAAAAACTTATTTTTTTTAAATTTTTTCATGAAAAACCTTAAAGTCGATTTTCTGGTTAACTATGATAGCTAGAGCAAAAATAACGAAATCCTGTGATCACTCAAAAAAATTGATTTTTTTGAAATTTTTTGAAATTTTTTTGAAATCAAAAAAATTGATTTTTTTGCAATTTTTTCATGAAAACTTTAAAGTCGATTTTCTGGTTAACTATAATAGCTAGAGCAAAAATAACGAAATCCTGTGATCACTCAAAAAAATTGATTTTTTTGAAATTTTGTCATGAAAAACTTTAAAGTCGATTTTCTGGTTAACTATGATAGCTAGAGCAAAAATAACGAAATCCTGTGATCACTCAAAAAAATTGATTTTTTTGAAATTTTTTCATGATAAACTTTAAAGTCGATTTTCTGGTTAACTATGATAGCTAGAGCAAAAATAACGAAATCCTGCGATCACTCAAAAAAATTGATTTTTTTGCAATTTTTTCATGAAAACTTTAAAGTCGATTTTCTGGTTAACTATAATAGCTAGAGCAAAAATAACGAAATCCTGTGATCACTCAAAAAAATCGATTTTTTTGAAATTTTGTCATGAAAAACTTTAAAGTCGATTTTCTGGTTAACTATGATAGCTAGAGCAAAAATAACGAAATCCTGTGATCACTCAAAAAAATTGATTTTTTTGAAATTTTGTCATGAAAAACTTTAAAGTCGATTTTCTGGTTAACTATGATAGCTAGAGCAAAAATAACGAAATCCTGTGATCACTCAAAAAAATTGATTTTTTTGAAATTTTTTCATGATAAACTTTAAAGTCGATTTTCTGGTTAACTATGATAGCTAGAGCAAAAATAACGAAATCCTGTGATCACTCAAAAAAACTTATTTTTTTTAAATTTTTTCATGAAAAACCTTAAAGTCGATTTTCTGGTTAACTATGATAGCTAGAGCAAAAATAACGAAATCCTGTGATCACTCAAAAATATTGAATTTTTTGAAATTTTTTCATGAAAAACTTTAAAGTCGATTTTCTGGTTAACTATGATAGCTAGAGCAAAAATAACGAAATCCTGTGATCACTCAAAAAAACTTATTTTTTTTAAATTTTTTCATGAAAAACCTTAAAGTCGATTTTCTGGTTAACTATGATAGCTAGAGCAAAAATAACGAAATCCTGTGATCACTCAAAAAAATTGATTTTTTTGAAATTTTGTCATGAAAAACTTTAAAGTCGATTTTCTGGTTAACTATGATAGCTAGAGCAAAAATAACGAAATCCTGTGATCACTCAAAAAAATTGATTTTTTTGAAATTTTTTCATGATAAACTTTAAAGTCGATTTTCTGGTTAACTATGATAGCTAGAGCAAAAATAACGAAATCCTGTGATCACTCAAAAAAATTGATTTTTTTGAAATTTTTTCATGAAAAACTTTAAAGTCGATTTTCTGGTTAACTATGATAGCTAGAGCAAAAATAACGAAATCCTGTGATCACTCAAAAATATTGAATTTTTTGAAATTTTTTCATGAAAAACTTTAAAGTCGATTTTCTGGTTAACTATGATAGCTAGAGCAAAAATAACGAAATCCTGTGATCACTCAAAAAAACTTATTTTTTTTAAATTTTTTCATGAAAAACCTTAAAGTCGATTTTCTGGTTAACTATGATAGCTAGAGCAAAAATAACGAAATCCTGTGATCACTCAAAAAAATTGATTTTTTTGAAATTTTTTCATGAAAAACTTTAAAGTCGATTTTCTGGTTAACTATGATAGCTAGAGCAAAAATAACGAAATCCTGTGATCACTCAAAAAAATTGATTTTTTTGCAATGTTTTCATGAAAACTTTAAAGTCGATTTTCTGGTTAACTATAATAGCTAGAGCAAAAATAACGAAATCCTGTGATCACTCAAAAAAATTGATTTTTTTGAAATTTTGTCATGAAAAACTTTAAAGTCGATTTTCTGGTTAACTATGATAGCTAGAGCAAAAATAACGAAATCCTGTGATCACTCAAAAAAATTGATTTTTTTGAAATTTTTTCATGATAAACTTTAAAGTCGATTTTCTGGTTAACTATGATAGCTAGAGCAAAAATAACGAAATCCTGCGATCACTCAAAAAAATTGATTTTTTTGCAATTTTTTCATGAAAACTTTAAAGTCGATTTTCTGGTTAACTATAATAGCTAGAGCAAAAATAACGAAATCCTGTGATCACTCAAAAAAATTGATTTTTTTGAAATTTTGTCATGAAAAACTTTAAAGTCGATTTTCTGGTTAACTATGATAGCTAGAGCAAAAATAACGAAATTCTGTGATCACTCAAAAAAATTGATTTTTTTGAAATTTTTTCATGAAAAACTTTAAAGTCGATTTTCTGGTTAACTATGATAGCTAGAGCAAAAATAACGAAATCCTGTGATCACTCAAAAAAATTGATTTTTTTGAAATTTTTTCATGAAAAACTTTAAAGTCGATTTTCTGGTTAACTATGATAGCTAGAGCAAAAATAACAAAATCCTGTGATCACTCAAAAAAACTTATTTTTTTTAAATTTTTTCATGAAAAACTTTAAAGTCGATTTTCTGGTTAACTATGATAGCAAAAATAACGAAATCCAGTGATCACTCAAAAAATTGATTTTTTTGAAATTTTTTCATGATAAACTTTAAAGTCGATTTTCTGGTTAACTATGATAGCTAGAGCAAAAATAACGAAATCCTGTGATCACTCAAAAAAATTGATTTTTTTGCAATTTTTTCATGAAAACTTTAAAGTCGATTTTCTGGTTAACTATAATAGCTAGAGCAAAAATAACGAAATCCTGTGATCACTCAAAAAAATTAATTTTTTTGAAATTTTTTCATGAAAAACTTTAAAGTCGATTTTCTGGTTAACTATGATAGCTAGAGCAAAAATAACGAAATCCTGTGATCACTCAAAAAAATTGATTTTTTTGAAATTTTTTCATGAAAAACTTTAAAGTCGATTTTCTGGTTAACTATGATAGCTAGAGCAAAAATAACGAAATCCTGTGATCACTCAAAAAAAAATAATTTTATTGAAATTTTTTCATGAAAAACTTTTAAGTCGATTTTCTGGTTAACTATGATAGCTAGAGCAAAAATAACGAAATCCTGTGATCACTCAAAAAAATTGATTTTTTTGAAATTTTTTCATGAAAAACTTTAAAGTCGATTTTCTGGTTAACTATGATAGCTAGAGCAAAAATAACGAAATCCTGTGATCACTCAAAAAAATTGATTTTTTTGCAATTTTTTCATGAAAACTTTAAAGTCGATTTTCTGGTTAACTATAATAGCTAGAGCAAAAATAACGAAATCCTGTGATCACTCAAAAAAATTGATTTTTTTGGAAATTTTGTCATGAAAAACTTTAAAGTCGATTTTCTGGTTAACTATGATAGCTAGAGCAAAAATAACGAAATCCTGTGATCACTCAAAAAAATTGATTTTTTTGAAATTTTTTCATGAAAAACTTTAAAGTCGATTTTCTGGTTAACTATGATAGCTAGAGCAAAAATAACGAAATCCTGTGATCACTCAAAAAAAAATAATTTTATTGAAATTTTTTCATGAAAAACTTTTAAGTCGATTTTCTGGTTAACTATGATAGCTAGAGCAAAAATAACGAAATCCTGTGATCACTCAAAAAAATTGATTTTTTTGAAATTTTTTCATGAAAAACTTTAAAGTCGATTTTCTGGTTAACTATGATAGCTAGAGCAAAAATAACGAAATCCTGTGATCACTCAAAAAAATTGATTTTTTTGAAATTTTTTCATGAAAAACTTTAAAGTCGATTTTCTGGTTAACTATGATAGCTAGAGCAAAAATAACGAAATCCTGTGATCACTCAAAAATATTGAATTTTTTGAAATTTTTTCATGAAAAACTTTAAAGTCGATTTTCTGGTTAACTATGATAGCTAGAGCAAAAATAACGAAATCCTGTGATCACTCAAAAAAAGTTATTTTTTTTAAATTTTTTCATGAAAAACTTTAAAGTCGATTTTCTGGTTAACTATGATAGCTAGAGCAAAAATAACGAAATCCTGTGATCACTCAAAAAAACTTATTTTTTTTAAATTTTTTCATGAAAAACTTTAAAGTCGATTTTCTGGTAAACTATGATAGCTAGAGCAAAAATAACGAAATCCAGTGATCACTCAAAAAAATTGATTTTTTTGAAATTTTTTCATGATAAACTTTAAAGTCGATTTTCTGGTTAACTATGATAGCTAGAGCAAAAATAACGAAATCCTGTGATCACTCAAAAAAACTTATTTTTTTTAAATTTTTTCATGAAAAACTTTAAAGTCGATTTTCTGGTTAACTATGATAGCTAGAGCAAAAATAACGAAACCCTGTGATCACTCAAAAAAACTTATTTTTTTTAAATTTTTTCATGAAAAACTTTAAAGTCGATTTTCTGGTAAACTATGATAGCAAGAGCAAAAATAACGAAATCCTGTGATCACTCAAAAAAATTGATTTTTTTGAAATTTTTTCATGATAAACTTTAAAGTCGATTTTCTGGTTAACTATGATAGCTAGAGCAAAAATAACGAAATCCTGTGATCACTCAAAAAAACTTATTTTTTCAAAAATTTTTTCATGAAAAACTTTAAAGTCGATTTTCTGGTTAACTATGATAGCTAGAGCAAAAATAACGAAATCCTGTGATCACTCAAAAAAACTTATTTTTTTAAAATTTTTTCATGAAAAACTTTAAAGTCGATTTTCTGGTTAACTATGATAGCTAGAGCAAAAATAACGAAATCCTGTGATCACTCAAAAAAACTTATTTTTTTTAAATTTTTTCATGATAAACTTTAAAGTCGATTTTCTGGTTAACTATGATAGCTAGAGCAAAAATAACGAAATCCTGTGATCACTCAAAAAAATTGATTTTTTTGAAATTTTTTCATGATAAACTTTAAAGTCGATTTTCTGGTTAACTATGATAGCTAGAGCAAAAATAACGAAATCCTGTGATCACTCAAAAAAATTGATTTTTTTGAAATTTTTTCATGAAAAACTTTAAAGTCGATTTTCTGGTTAACTATGATAGCTAGAGCAAAAGTAACGAAATCCTGTGATCATTCAAAAAAATTGATTTTTTTTGAAAATTTTTCATGAAAAACTTAAAGTCGATTTTCTGGTTAACTATGATAGCTAGAGCAAAAATAACGAAATCCTGTGATCACTCAAAAAAATTAATTTTTTTGAAATTTTTTCATGAAAAACTTTAAAGTCGATTTTCTGGTTAACTATAATAGCTAGAGCAAAAATAACGAAATCCTGTGATCACTCAAAAAAATTGATTTTTTTGAAATTTTTTCATGAAAAACTTTAAAGTCGATTTTCTGGTTAACTATAATAGCTAGAGCAAAAATAACGAAATCCTGTGATCACTCAAAAAAAATGATTTTTTTGAAATTTTTTCATGAAAAACTTTAAAGTCGATTTTCTGGTTAACTATGATAGCTAGAGCAAAAATAACGAAATCCTGTGATCACTCAAAAAAATTGATTTTTTTGAAATTTTTTCATGATAAACTTTAAAGTCGATTTTCTGGTTAACTATGATAGCTAGAGCAAAAATAACGAAATCCTGTGATCACTCAAAAAAATTGATTTTTTTGAAATTTTTTCATGAAAAACTTTAAAGTCGATTTTCTGGTTAACTATGATAGCTAGAGCAAAAATAACGAAATCCTGTGATCACTCAAAAAAATTGAATTTTTTAAAATTTTTTCATGAAAAACTTTAAAGTCGATTTTCTGGTTAACTATGATAGCTAGAGCAAAAATAACGAAATCCTGGGATCACTCAAAAAAATTGAATTTTTTGAAATTTTTTCATGAAAAACTTTAAAGTCGATTTTCTGGTTAACTATGATAGCTAGAGCAAAAATAACGAAATCCTGTGATCACTCAAAAAAAATAATTTTTTTGAAATTTTTTCATGAAAATCTTTAAAGTCGATTTTCTGGTTAACTATGATAGCTAGAGCAAAAATAACGAAATCCTGTGATCACTCAAAAAAAATAATTTTTTTGAAATTTTTTCATGAAAATCTTTAAAGTCGATTTTCTGGTTAACTATGATAGCTAGAGCAAAAATAACGAAATCCTGTGATCACTCAAAAAAATTGATTTTTTTGAAATTTTTTCATGATAAACTTTAAAGTCGATTTTCTGGTTAACTATGATAGCTAGAGCAAAAATAACGAAATCCTGTGATCACTCAAAAAAATTGATTTTTTTGAAATTTTTTCATGAAAAACTTTAAAGTCGATTTTCTGGTTAACTGTGATAGCTAGAGCAAAAATAACGAAATCCTGTGATCACTCAAATAAACTTACTTTTTTTAAATTTTTTCATGAAAAACTTTAAAGTCGATTTTCTGGTTAACTATGATAGCTAGAGCAAAAATAACGAAATCCTGTGATCACTCAAAAAAAATAATTTTTTTGAAATTTTTTCATGAAAATCTTTAAAGTCGATTTTCTGGTTAACTATGATAGCTAGAGCAAAAATAACGAAATCCTGTGATCACTCAAAAAAAATAATTTTTTTGAAATTTTTTCATGAAAATCTTTAAAGTCGATTTTCTGGTTAACTATGATAGCTAGAGCAAAAATAACGAAATCCTGTGATCACTCAAAAAAATTGATTTTTTTGAAATTTTTTCATGATAAACTTTAAAGTCGATTTTCTGGTTAACTATGATAGCTAGAGCAAAAATAACGAAATCCTGTGATCACTCAAAAAAATTGATTTTTTTGAAATTTTTTCATGAAAAACTTTAAAGTCGATTTTCTGGTTAACTGTGATAGCTAGAGCAAAAATAACGAAATCCTGTGATCACTCAAATAAACTTACTTTTTTTAAATTTTTTCATGAAAAACTTTAAAGTCGATTTTCTGGTTAACTATGATAGCTAGAGCAAAAATAACGAAATCCTGTGATCACTCAAAAAAACTTATTTTTTTTTAATTTTTTCATGAAAAACTTTAAAGTCGATTTTCTGGTTAACTATGATAGCTAGAGCAAAAATAACGAAATCCTGTGATCACTCAAAAAAACTTATTTTTTTTAAATTTTTTCATGAAAAACTTTAAAGTCGATTTTCTGGTTAACTATGATAGCTAGAGCAAAAATAACGAAATCCTGTGATCACTCAAAAAAATTAATTTTTTTGAAATTTTTTCATGAAAAATTTTAAAGTCGATTTTCTGATTAACTATGATAGCTAGAGCAAAAATAACGAAATCCTGTGATCACTCAAAAAAACTTATTTTTTTTTAATTTTTTCATGAAAAACTTTAAAGTCGATTTTCTGGTTAACTATGATAGCTAGAGCAAAAATAACGAAATCCTGTGATCACTCAAAAAAATTGATTTTTTTGAAATTTTTTCATGAAAAATTTTAAAGTCGATTTTCTGATTAACTATGATAACTAGAGCAAAAATAACGAAATCCTGTGATCACTCAAAAAAATTAATTTTTTTGAAATTTTTTCATGAAAAACTTTAAAGTCGATTTTCTGGTTAACTATAATAGCTAGAGCAAAAATAACGAAATCCTGTGATCACTCAAAAAAATTGATTTTTTTGAAATTTTTTCATGAAAAACTTTAAAGTCGATTTTCTGGTTAACTATAATAGCTAGAGCAAAAATAACGAAATCCTGTGATCACTCAAAAAAAATGATTTTTTTGAAATTTTTTCATGAAAAACTTTAAAGTCGATTTTCTGGTTAACTATGATAGCTAGAGCAAAAATAACGAAATCCTGTGATCACTCAAAAAAATTGATTTTTTTGAAATTTTTTCATGATAAACTTTAAAGTCGATTTTCTGGTTAACTATGATAGCTAGAGCAAAAATAACGAAATCCTGTGATCACTCAAAAAAATTGATTTTTTTGAAATTTTTTCATGAAAAACTTTAAAGTCGATTTTCTGGTTAACTGTGATAGCTAGAGCAAAAATAACGAAATCCTGTGATCACTCAAATAAACTTACTTTTTTTAAATTTTTTCATGAAAAACTTTAAAGTCGATTTTCTGGTTAACTATGATAGCTAGAGCAAAAATAACGAAATCCTGTGATCACTCAAAAAAAATAATTTTTTTGAAATTTTTTCATGAAAATCTTTAAAGTCGATTTTCTGGTTAACTATGATAGCTAGAGCAAAAATAACGAAATCCTGTGATCACTCAAAAAAAATAATTTTTTTGAAATTTTTTCATGAAAATCTTTAAAGTCGATTTTCTGGTTAACTATGATAGCTAGAGCAAAAATAACGAAATCCTGTGATCACTCAAAAAAATTGATTTTTTTGAAATTTTTTCATGATAAACTTTAAAGTCGATTTTCTGGTTAACTATGATAGCTAGAGCAAAAATAACGAAATCCTGTGATCACTCAAAAAAATTGATTTTTTTGAAATTTTTTCATGAAAAACTTTAAAGTCGATTTTCTGGTTAACTGTGATAGCTAGAGCAAAAATAACGAAATCCTGTGATCACTCAAATAAACTTACTTTTTTTAAATTTTTTCATGAAAAACTTTAAAGTCGATTTTCTGGTTAACTATGATAGCTAGAGCAAAAATAACGAAATCCTGTGATCACTCAAAAAAACTTATTTTTTTTTAATTTTTTCATGAAAAACTTTAAAGTCGATTTTCTGGTTAACTATGATAGCTAGAGCAAAAATAACGAAATCCTGTGATCACTCAAAAAAACTTATTTTTTTTAAATTTTTTCATGAAAAACTTTAAAGTCGATTTTCTGGTTAACTATGATAGCTAGAGCAAAAATAACGAAATCCTGTGATCACTCAAAAAAATTAATTTTTTTGAAATTTTTTCATGAAAAATTTTAAAGTCGATTTTCTGATTAACTATGATAGCTAGAGCAAAAATAACGAAATCCTGTGATCACTCAAAAAAACTTATTTTTTTTTAATTTTTTCATGAAAAACTTTAAAGTCGATTTTCTGGTTAACTATGATAGCTAGAGCAAAAATAACGAAATCCTGTGATCACTCAAAAAAATTGATTTTTTTGAAATTTTTTCATGAAAAATTTTAAAGTCGATTTTCTGATTAACTATGATAGCTAGAGCAAAAATAACGAAATCCTGTGATCACTCAAAAAAATTAATTTTTTTGAAATTTTTTCATGAAAAACTTTAAAGTCGATTTTCTGGTTAACTATAATAGCTAGAGCAAAAATAACGAAATCCTGTGATCACTCAAAAAAATTGATTTTTTTGAAATTTTTTCATGAAAAACTTTAAAGTCGATTTTCTGGTTAACTATAATAGCTAGAGCAAAAATAACGAAATCCTGTGATCACTCAAAAAAAATGATTTTTTTGAAATTTTTTCATGAAAAACTTTAAAGTCGATTTTCTGGTTAACTATGATAGCTAGAGCAAAAATAACGAAATCCTGTGATCACTCAAAAAAATTGATTTTTTTGAAATTTTTTCATGATAAACTTTAAAGTCGATTTTCTGGTTAACTATGATAGCTAGAGCAAAAATAACGAAATCCTGTGATCACTCAAAAAAATTGATTTTTTTGAAATTTTTTCATGAAAAACTTTAAAGTCGATTTTCTGGTTAACTATGATAGCTAGAGCAAAAATAACGAAATCCTGTGATCACTCAAAAAAATTGAATTTTTTAAAATTTTTTCATGAAAAACTTTAAAGTCGATTTTCTGGTTAACTATGATAGCTAGAGCAAAAATAACGAAATCCTGGGATCACTCAAAAAAATTGAATTTTTTGAAATTTTTTCATGAAAAACTTTAAAGTCGATTTTCTGGTTAACTATGATAGCTAGAGCAAAAATAACGAAATCCTGTGATCACTCAAAAAAAATAATTTTTTTGAAATTTTTTCATGAAAATCTTTAAAGTCGATTTTCTGGTTAACTATGATAGCTAGAGCAAAAATAACGAAATCCTGTGATCACTCAAAAAAAATAATTTTTTTGAAATTTTTTCATGAAAATCTTTAAAGTCGATTTTCTGGTTAACTATGATAGCTAGAGCAAAAATAACGAAATCCTGTGATCACTCAAAAAAATTGATTTTTTTGAAATTTTTTCATGATAAACTTTAAAGTCGATTTTCTGGTTAACTATGATAGCTAGAGCAAAAATAACGAAATCCTGTGATCACTCAAAAAAATTGATTTTTTTGAAATTTTTTCATGAAAAACTTTAAAGTCGATTTTCTGGTTAACTGTGATAGCTAGAGCAAAAATAACGAAATCCTGTGATCACTCAAATAAACTTACTTTTTTTAAATTTTTTCATGAAAAACTTTAAAGTCGATTTTCTGGTTAACTATGATAGCTAGAGCAAAAATAACGAAATCCTGTGATCACTCAAAAAAACTTATTTTTTTTAAATTTTTTCATGAAAAACTTTAAAGTCGATTTTCTGGTTAACTATGATAGCTAGAGCAAAAATAACGAAATCCTGTGATCACTCAAAAAAACTTATTTTTTTTAAATTTTTTCATGAAAAACTTTAAAGTCGATTTTCTGGTTAACTATGATAGCTAGAGCAAAAATAACGAAATCCTGTGATCACTCAAAAAAATTAATTTTTTTGAAATTTTTTCATGAAAAATTTTAAAGTCGATTTTCTGATTAACTATGATAGCTAGAGCAAAAATAACGAAATCCTGTGATCACTCAAAAAAACTTATTTTTTTTTAATTTTTTCATGAAAAACTTTAAAGTCGATTTTCTGGTTAACTATGATAGCTAGAGCAAAAATAACGAAATCCTGTGATCACTCAAAAAAATTGATTTTTTTGAAATTTTTTCATGAAAAATTTTAAAGTCGATTTTCTGATTAACTATGATAGCTAGAGCAAAAATAACGAAATCCTGTGATCACTCAAAAAAACTTATTTTTTTTAAATTTTTTCATGAAAAACTTTAAAGTCGATTTTCTGGTTAACTATGATAGCTAGAGCAAAAATAACGAAATCCTGTGATCACTCAAAAAAATTGATTTTTTGAAATTTTTTCATGAAAAATTTTAAAGTCGATTTTCTGATTAACTATGATAGCTAGAGCAAAAATAACGAAATCCTGTGATCACTCAAAAAAACTTATTTTTTTTTTAATTTTTTCTTGACAAACTTTAAAGTCGATTTTCTGGTTAACTATGATAGCTAGAGCAAAAATAACGAAATCCTGTGATCACTCAAAAAAACTTATTTTTTTTAAATTTTTTGATGAAAAACTTTAAAGTCGATTTTCTGGTTAACTATGATAGCTAGAGCAAAAGTAACGAAATCCTGTGATCATTCAAAAAAATTAATTTTTTTTGAAAATTTTTCATGAAAAACTTTAAAGTCGATTTTCTGGTTAACTATGATAGCTAGAGCAAAAATAACGAAATCCTGTGATCACTCAAAAAAAATTGATTTTTTTGAAATTTTTTCATAATAAACTTTAAAGTCGATTTTCTGGTTAACTATGATAGCTAGAGCAAAAATAACGAAATCCTGTGATCATTCAAAAAAACTTATTTTTTTTAAATTTTTTCATGAAAAACTTTAAAGTCGATTTTCTGGTTAACTATGATAGCTAGAGCAAAAATAACGAAATTTTTTCATGAAAAACTTTAAAGTCGATTTTCTGGTTAACTATGATAGCTAGAGCAAAAGTAACGAAATCCTGTGATCATTCAAAAAAATTAATTTTTTTTGAAAATTTTTCATGAAAAACTTTAAAGTCGATTTTCTGGTTAACTATGATAGCTAGAGCAAAAATAACGAAATCCTGTGTTCACTCAAAAAAATTGATTTTTTTGAAATTTTTTCATGAAAAACTTTAAAGTCGATTTTCTGGTTAACTATGATAGCTAGAGCAAAAATAACGAAATCCTGTGATCACTCAAAAAAACTTATTTTTTTTAAATTTTTTCATGAAAAACTTTAAAGTCGATTTTCTGGTTAACTATGATAGCTAGAGCAAAAATAACAAATTTTTTCATGAAAAACTTTAAAGTCGATTTTCTGGTTAACTATGATAGCTAGAGCAAAAGTAACGAAATCCTGTGATCATTCAAAAAAATTAATTTTTTTTGAAAATTTTTCATGAAAAACTTTAAAGTCGATTTTCTGGTTAACTATGATAGCTAGAGCAAAAATAACGAAATCCTGTGATCACTCAAAAAAAATTGATTTTTTTTGAAATTTTTTCATAATAAACTTTAAAGTCGATTTTCTGGTTAACTATGATAGCTAGAGCAAAAATAACGAAATCCTGTGATCACTCAAAAAAATTGATTTTGTTGAAATTTTTTCATGAAAAACTTTAAAGTCGATTTTCTGGTTAACTATGATAGCTAGAGCAAAAATAACAAATTTTTTCATGAAAAACTTTAAAGTCGATTTTCTGGTTAACTATGATAGCTAGAGCAAAAGTAACGAAATCCTGTGATCATTCAAAAAAATTAATTTTTTTTGAAAATTTTTCATGAAAAACTTTAAAGTCGATTTTCTGGTTAACTATGATAGCTAGAGCAAAAATAACGAAATCCTGTGATCACTCAAAAAAAATTGATTTTTTTTGAAATTTTTTCATAATAAACTTTAAAGTCGATTTTCTGGTTAACTATGATAGCTAGAGCAAAAATAACGAAATCCTGTGATCACTCAAAAAAATTGATTTTTTTGAAATTTTTTCATGAAAAACTTTAAAGTCGATTTTCTGGTTAACTATGATAGCTAGAGCAAAAATAACGAAATCCTGTGATCACTCAAAAAAAATTGATTTTTTTTGAAATTTTTTCATAATAAACTTTAAAGTCGATTTTCTGGTTAACTATGATAGCTAGAGCAAAAATAACGAAATCCTGTGATCACTCAAAAAAATTGATTTTGTTGAAATTTTTTCATGATAAACTTTAAATCGATTTTCTGGTTAACTATGATAGCTAGAGCAAAAATAACGAAATCCTGTGATCACTCAAAAAAACTTATTTTTTTTAAATTTTTTCATGAAAAACTTTAAAGTCGATTTTCTGGTTAACTATGATAGCTAGAGCAAAAATAACGAAATCCTGTGATCAATTAAAAAAAATTGATTTTTTTGAAATTTGTTCATGATAAACTTTAAAGTCGATTTTCTGGTTAACTATGATAGCTAGAGCAAAAATAACGAAATCCTGTGATCACTCAAAAAAATTGATTTTTTTGAAATTTTTTCATGAAAAACTTTAAAGTCGATTTTCTGGTTAACTATGATAGCTAGAGCAAAAATAACGAAATCCTGTGATCACTCAAAAAAATTGAATTTTTTAAAATTTTTTCATGAAAAATTTTAAAGTCGATTTTCTGGTTAACTATGATAGCTAGAGCAAAAATAACGAAATCCTGTGATCACTCAAAAAAATTAATTTTTTTGAAATTTTTTCATGAAAATCTTTAAAGTCGATTTTCTGGTTAACTATGATAGCTAGAGCAAAAATAACGAAATCCTGTGATCACTCAAAAAAATTGATTTTTTTGAAATTTTTTCATGAAAAACTTTAAAGTCGATTTTCTGGTTAACTATGATAGCTAGAGCAAAAATAACGAAATCCTGTGATCACTCAAAAAAAATAATTTTTTTGAAATTTTTTCATGAAAAACTTTAAAGTCGATTTTCTGGTTAACTATGATAGCTAGAGCAAAAATAACGAAATCCTGTGATCACTCAAAAAAAATTGATTTTTTTGAAATTTTTTCATAATAAACTTTAAAGTCGATTTTCTGGTTAAGTATGATAGCTAGAGCAAAAATAACAAATTTTTTCATGAAAAACTTTAAAGTCGATTTTCTGGTTAACTATGATAGCTAGAGCAAAAGTAACGAAATCCTGTGATCATTCAAAAAAATTAATTTTTTTTGAAAATTTTTCATGAAAAACTTAAAGTCGATTTTCTGGTTAACTATGATAGCTAGAGCAAAAATAACGAAATCCTGTGATCACTCAAAAAAAAATGATTTTTTTGAAATTTTTTCATAATAAACTTTAAAGTCGATTTTCTGGTTAAGTATGATAGCTAGAGCAAAAATAACAAATTTTTTCATGAAAAACTTTAAAGTCGATTTTCTGGTTAACTATGATAGCTAGAGCAAAAATAACGAAATCCTGTGATCACTCAAAAAAATTGATTTTTTTGCAATTTTTTCATGAAAAACTTTAAAGTCGATTTTCTGGTTAACTATGATAGCTAGAGCAAAAATAACGAAATCCTGTGATCACTCAAAAAAAATGATTTTTTTGAAATTTTTTCATGAAAAACTTTAAAGTCGATTTTCTGGTTAACTATGATAGCTAGAGCAAAAATAACGAAATCCTGTGATCACTCAAAAAAATTGATTTTTTTGAAATTTTTTCATGAAAAACTTTAAAGTCGATTTTCTGGTTAACTATGATAGCTAGAGCAAAAATAACGAAATCCTGTGATCTCTCAAAAAAATTGATTTTTTTGCAATTTTTTCATGAAAAACTTTAAAGTCGATTTTCTGGTTAACTATGATAGCTAGAGCAAAAATAACGAAATCCTGTGATCACTCAAAAAAAATGATTTTTTTGAAATTTTTTCATGAAAAACTTTAAAGTCGATTTTCTGGTTAACTATGATAGCTAGAGCAAAAATAACGAAATCCTGTGATCACTCAAAAAAATTGATTTTTTTGAAATTTTTTCATGAAAAACTTTAAAGTCGATTTTCTGGTTAACTATGATAGCTAGAGCAAAAATAACGAAATCCTGTGATCAATTAAAAAAAATTGATTTTTTTGAAATTTTTTCATGATAAACTTTAAAGTCGATTTTCTGGTTAACTATGATAGCTAGAGCAAAAATAACGAAATCCTGTGATCACTCAAAAATTGATTTTTTTGTAATTTTTTCATGATAAACTTTAAAGTCGATTTTCTGGTTAACTATGATAGCTAGAGCAAAAATAACGAAATCTTGTGATCACTCAAAAAAATTGATTTTTTTGAAATTTTTTCATGATAAACTTTAAAGTCGATTTTCTGGTTAACTATGATAGCTAGAGCAAAAATAACGAAATCCTGTGATCACTCAAAAAAATTGATTTTTTTGAAATTTTTTCATGAAAAACTTTAAAGTCGATTTTCTGGTTAACTATGATAGCTAGAGCAAAAATAACGAAATCCTGTGATCACTCAAAAAAATTCATTTTTTTGAAATTTTTTCATGAAAAACTTTAAAGTCGATTTTCTGGTTAACTGTGATAGCTAGAGCAAAAATAACGAAATCCTGTGATCACTCAAAAAAACTTACTTTTTTTAAATTTTTTCATGAAAAACTTTAAAGTCGATTTTCTGGTTAACTATGATAGCTAGAGCAAAAATAACGAAATCCTGTGATCACTCAAAAAAACTTATTTTTTTTAAATTTTTTCATGAAAAACTTTAAAGTCGATTTTCTGGTTAACTATGATAGCTAGAGCAAAAATAACGAACTCCTGTGATCACTCAAAAAAACTTATTTTTTTTAAATTTTTTCATGAAAAACTTTAAAGTCGATTTTCTGGTTAACTATAATAGCTAGAGCAAAAGTAACGAAATCCTGTGATCATTCAAAAAAATTAATTTTTTTTGAAAATTTTTCATGAAAAACTTTAAAGTCGATTTTCTGGTTAACTATGATAGCTAGAGCAAAAATAACGAAATCCTGTGTTCACTCAAAAAAATTGATTTTTTTGAAATTTTTTCATGAAAAACTTTAAAGTCGATTTTCTGGTTAACTATGATAGCTAGAGCAAAAATAACGAAATCCTGTGATCACTCAAAAAAACTTATTTTTTTTAAATTTTTTCATGAAAAACTTTAAAGTCGATTTTCTGGTTAACTATGATAGCTAGAGCAAAAGTAACGAAATCCTGTGATCATTCAAAAAAATTAATTTTTTTTGAAAATTTTTCATGAAAAACTTTAAAGTCGATTTTCTGGTTAACTATGATAGCTAGAGCAAAAATAACGAAATCCTGTGATCACTCAAAAAAATTGATTTTTTTGAAATTTTTTCATGAAAAACTTTAAAGTCGATTTTCTGGTTAACTATGATGGCTAGAGCAAAAATAACGAAATCCTGTGATCACTCAAAAAAAATTGATTTTTTTTTTGAAATTTTTTCATGAAAAACTTTAAAGTCGATTTTCTGGTTAACTATGATAGCTAGAGCAAAAATAACGAAATCCTGTGATCACTCAAAAAAATTGATTTTGTTGAAATTTTTTCATGATAAACTTTAAAGTCGATTTTCTGGTTAACTATGATAGCTAGAGCAAAAATAACGAAATCCTGTGATCACTCAAAAAAATTGATTTTTTTGAAATTTTTTCATGAAAAACTTTAAAGTCGATTTTCTGGTTAACTATGATAGCTAGAGCAAAAATAACGAAATCCTGTGATCACTCAAAAAAATTGATTTTTTTGAAATTTTTTCATGAAAAACTTTAAAATCGATTTTCTGGTTAACTATGATAGCTAGAGCAAAAATAACGAAATCCTGTGATCACTCAAAAAAATTGATTTTTTTTAAATTTTTTCATGAAAAACTTTAAAGTCGATTTTCTGGTTAACTATGATAGCTAGAGCAAAAATAACGAAATCCTGTGATCAATTAAAAAAAATTGATTTTTTTGAAATTTTTTCATGATAAACTTTAAAGTCGATTTTCTGGTTAACTATGATAGCTAGAGCAAAAATAACGAAATCCTGTGATCACTCAAAAAATTGATTTTTTTGTAATTTTTTCATGATAAACTTTAAAGTCGATTTTCTGGTTAACTATGATAGCTAGAGCAAAAATAACGAAATCCTGTGATCACTCAAAAAAATTGATTTTTTTGAAATTTTTTCATGATAAACTTTAAAGTCGATTTTCTGGTTAACTATGATAGCTAGAGCAAAAATAACGAAATCCTGTGATCACTCAAAAAAATTGATTTTTTTGAAATTTTTTCATGATAAACTTTAAAGTCGATTTTCTGGTTAACTATGATAGCTAGAGCAAAAATAACGAAATCCTGTGATCACTCAAAAAAATTGATTTTTTTGAAATTTTTTCATGAAAAACTTTAAAGTCGATTTTCTGGTTAACTATGATAGCTAGAGCAAAAATAACGAAATCCTGTGATCACTCAAAAAAATTGATTTTTTTGAAATTTTTTCATGAAAAACTTTAAAGTCGATTTTCTGGTTAACTATAATAGCTAGAGCAAAAATAACGAAATCCTGTGATCACTCAAAAAAATTGATTTTTTTGAAATTTTTTCATGAAAAACTTTAAAGTCGATTTACTGGTTAACTATAATAGCTAGAGCAAAAATAACGAAATCCTGTGATCACTCAAAAAAATTAATTTTTTTGAAATTTTTTCATGAAAAACTTAAAAGTCGATTTTCTGGTTAACTATAATAGCTACAGCAAAAATAACGAAATCCTGTGATCACTCAAAAAAATTGATTTTTTTGAAATTTTTTCATGAAAAACTTTAAAGTCGATTTTCTGGTTAACTATAATAGCTAGAGCAAAAATAACGAAATCCTGTGATCACTCAAAAAAATTGATTTTTTTGAAATTTTTTCATGAAAAACTTTAAAGTCGATTTTCTGGTTAACTATAATAGCTAGAGCAAAAATAACGAAATCCTGTGATCACTCAAAAAAATTGATTTTTTTGAAATTTTTTCATGAAAAACTTTAAAGTCGATTTACTGGTTAACTATAATAGCTAGAGCAAAAATAACGAAATCCTGTGATCTCTCAAAAAAAATGATTTTTTTGCAATTTTTTCATGAAAAACTTTAAAGTCGATTATCTGGTTAACTATAATAGCTAGAGCAAAAATAACGAAATCCTGTGATCACTCAAAAAAATTGATTTTTTTGAAATTTCTTCATGAAAAACTTTAAAGTCGATTTTCTGGTTAACTATGATAGCTAGAGCAAAAATAACGAAATCCTGTGATCACTCAAAAAAACTTATTTTTTTGAAATTTTTTCATGAAAAACTTTAAAGTCGATTTTCTGGTTAACTATAATAGCTAGAGCAAAAATAGCAAAATCCTGTGATCACTCAAAAAATTGATTTTGTCGAAATTTTTTCATGATAAACTTTAAAGTCGATTATCTGGTTAACTATGATAGCTAGAGCAAAAATAACGAAATCCTGTGATCTCTCAAAAAAATTGATTTTTTTGCAATTTTTTCATGAAAAACTTTAAAGTCGATTATCTGGTTAACTATGATAGCTAGAGCAAAAATAACGAAATCCTGTGATCACTCAAAAAAATTGATTTTTTTGAAATTTTTTCATGAAAAACTTTAAAGTCGATTTACTGGTTAACTATAATAGCTAGAGCAAAAATAACGAAATCCTGTGATCTCTCAAAAAAAATGATTTTTTTGCAATTTTTTCATGAAAAACTTTAAAGTCGATTATCTGGTTAACTATAATAGCTACAGCAAAAATAACGAAATCCTGTGATCACTCAAAAAAAATGATTTTTTTGAAATTTTTTCATGAAAAACTTTAAAGTCGATTTTCTGGTTAACTATGATAGCTAGAGCAAAAATAACCAAATCCTGTGATCACTCAAAAAAATTGATTTTTTTGAAATTTTTTCATGAAAAACTTTAAAGTCGATTTTCTGGTTAACTATAATAGCTAGAGCAAAAATAGCAAAATCCTGTGATCACTCAAAAAATTGATTTTGTCGAAATTTTTTCATGATAAACTTTAAAGTCGATTATCTGGTTAACTATGATAGCTAGAGCAAAAATAACGAAATCCTGTGATCTCTCAAAAAAAATGATTTTTTTGCAATTTTTTCATGAAAAACTTTAAAGTCGATTATCTGGTTAACTATAATAGCTACAGCAAAAATAACGAAATCCTGTGATCACTCAAAAAAAATGATTTTTTTGAAATTTTTTCATGAAAAACTTTAAAGTCGATTTTCTGGTTAACTATGATAGCTAGAGCAAAAATAACGAAATCCTGTGATCACTCAAAAAAATTGATTTTTTGAAATTTTTTCATGAAAAACTTTAAAGTCGATTTTCTGGTTAACTATAATAGCTAGAGCAAAAATAGCAAAATCCTGTGATCACTCAAAAAATTGATTTTGTCGAAATTTTTTCATGATAAACTTTAAAGTCGATTATCTGGTTAACTATGATAGCTAGAGCAAAAATAACGAAATCCTGTGATCACTCAAAAAAATTGATTTTTTTGAAATTTTTTCATGAAAAACTTTAAAGTCGATTATCTGGTTAACTATGATAGCTAGAGCAAAAATAACGAAATCCTGTGATCACTCAAAAAAATTGATTTTTTTGAAATTTTTTCATGAAAAACTTTAAAGTCGATTTTCTGGTTAACTATAATAGCTAGAGCAAAAATAACGAAATCCTGTGATCACTCAAAAAAATTGATTTTTTTGAAATTTTTTCATGAAAAACTTTAAAGTCGATTTTCTGGTTAACTATAATAGCTAGAGCAAAAATAACGAAATCCTGTGATCACTCAAAAAAATTGATTTTTTTGAAATTTTTTCATGAAAAACTTTAAAGTCGATTTACTGGTTAACTATAATAGCTAGAGCAAAAATAACGAAATCCTGTGATCTCTCAAAAAAAATGATTTTTTTGCAATTTTTTCATGAAAAACTTTAAAGTCGATTATCTGGTTAACTATAATAGCTAGAGCAAAAATAACGAAATCCTGTGATCACTCAAAAAAATTGATTTTTTTGAAATTTTTTCATGAAAAACTTTAAAGTCGATTTTCTGGTTAACTATAATAGCTAGAGCAAAAATAGCAAAATCCTGTGATCACTCAAAAAATTGATTTTGTCGAAATTTTTTCATGATAAACTTTAAAGTCGATTATCTGGTTAACTATGATAGCTAGAGCAAAAATAACGAAATCCTGTGATCTCTCAAAAAAATTGATTTTTTTGCAATTTTTTCATGAAAAACTTTAAAGTCGATTATCTGGTTAACTATGATAGCTAGAGCAAAAATAACGAAATCCTGTGATCACTCAAAAAAATTGATTTTTTTGAAATTTTTTCATGAAAAACTTTAAAGTCGATTTTCTGGTTAACTATAATAGCTAGAGCAAAAATAACGAAATCCTGTGATCACTCAAAAAAATTGATTTTTTTGAAATTTTTTCATGAAAAACTTTAAAGTCGATTTTCTGGTTAACTATAATAGCTAGAGCAAAAATAACGAAATCCTGTGATCACTCAAAAAAATTGATTTTTTTGAAATTTTTTCATGAAAAACTTTAAAGTCGATTTACTGGTTAACTATAATAGCTAGAGCAAAAATAACGAAATCCTGTGATCTCTCAAAAAAAATGATTTTTTTGCAATTTTTTCATGAAAAACTTTAAAGTCGATTATCTGGTTAACTATAATAGCTAGAGCAAAAATAACGAAATCCTGTGATCACTCAAAAAAATTGATTTTTTTGAAATTTCTTCATGAAAAACTTAAAAGTCGATTTCCTGGTTAACTATAATAGCTACAGCAAAAATAACGAAATAAAAGTCGATTTTCTGGTTAACTATAATAGCTACAGCAAAAATAACGAAATCCTGTGATCACTCAAAAAAATTGATTTTTTTGCAATTTTTTCATGAAAAACTTTAAAGTCGATTTTCTGGTTAACTATAATAGCTAGAGCAAAAATAACGAAATCCTGTGATCACTCAAAAAAAATGATTTTTTTTGAAATTTTTTCATGAAAAACTTTAAAGTCGATTTTCTGGTTAACTATAGCTAGAGCAAAAATAACGAAATCCTGTGATCACTCAAAAAAATTAATTTTTTTGAAATTTTTTCATGAAAAACTTAAAAGTCGATTTTCTGGTTAACTATAGCTAGAGCAAAAATAACGAAATACTGTGATCACTCAAAAAAATTGATTTTTTTGCAATTTTTTCATGAAAAACTTTAAAGTCGATTTTCTGGTTAACTATGATAGCTAGAGCAAAAATAACGAAATCCTGTGATCACTCAAAAAAAATGATTTTTTTGAAATTTTTTCATGAAAAACTTTAAAGTCGATTTTCTGGTTAACTATGATAGCTAGAGCAAAAATAACGAAATCCTGTGATCACTCAAAAAAAATTGATTTTTTTGAAATTTTTTCATGAAAAACTTTAAAGTCGATTTTCTGGTTAACTATGATAGCTAGAGCAAAAATAACGAAATCCTGTGATCTCTCAAAAAAATTGATTTTTTTGCAAATTTTTCATGAAAAACTTTAAAGTCGATTATCTGGTAAACCATAATAGCTAGAGCAAAAATAGCAAAATCCTGTGATCACTCAAAAAATTGATTTTGTTGAAATTTTTTCATGATAAACTTTAAAGTCGATTATCTGGTTAACTATGATAGCTAGAGCAAAAATAACAAAATCCTGTGATCACTCAAAATAATTGATTTTTTTGAAATTTTTTCATGAAAAACTTTAAAGTCGATTTTCTGGTTAACTATGATAGCTAGAGCAAAAATAACGAAATCCTGTGATCACTCAAAAAAATTGATTTTTTTGAAATTTTTTCATGAAAAACTTTAAAGTCGATTTTCTGGTTAACTATGATAGCTAGAGCAAAAATAACGAAATCCTGTGATCACTCAAAAATGATTTTTTTGAAAATTTGTTTCATGAAAAACTTTAAAGTCGATTTTCTGGTTAACTATGATAGCTAGAGCAAAAATAACGAAATCCTGTGATCACTCAAAAAAATGATTTTTTTGAAATTTTTTCATGAAAAACTTTTAAAGTCGATTTTCTGGTTAACTATGATAGCTAGAGCAAAAATAACGAAATCCTGTGATCACTCAAAAAAATTGATTTTTTTGAAATTTTTTCATGAAAAACTTTAAAGTCGATGTTCTGGTTAACTATGATAGCTAGAGCAAAAATAACGAAATCCTGTGATCACTCAAAAAAATTGATTTTTTTGAAATTTTTTCATGAAAAACTTTAAAGTCGATTTTCTGGTTAACTATGATAGCTAGAGCAAAAATAACGAAATCCTGTGATCACTCAAAAAAATTGATTTTTTTGAAATTTTTTCATGAAAAACTTTAAAGTCGATTTCTGGTTAACTATGATAGCTAGAGCAAAAATAACGAAATCCTGTGATCACTCAAAAAAATTGATTTTTTTGAAATATTTTCATGAAAAACTTTAAAGTCGATTTTCTGGTTAACTATGATAGCTAGAGCAAAAATAACGAAATCCTGTGATCACTCAAAAAAATTGATTTTTTTGAAATTTTTTCATGAAAAACTTTAAAGCTTTTCTGGTTAACTATGATAGCTAGAGCAAAAATAACGAAATCCTGTGATCACTCAAAAAATTAATTTTTTTGAAATTTTTTCATGAAAAACTTTAAAGTCGATTTTCTGGTTAACTATGATAGCTAGAGCAAAAATAACGAAATCCTGTGATCACTCAAAAAAATTGATTTTTTTGAAATTTTTTCATGATAAACTTAAAGTCGATTTTCTGGTTAACTATGATAGCTAGAGCAAAAATAACGAAATCCTGTGATCACTCGAAAAAATTGATTTTTTTGAAATTTTTTCATGAAAAACTTTTAAGTCGATTTTCTGGTTAACTATGATAGCTAGAGCAAAAATAACGAAATCCTGTGATCACTCAAAAAAATTGATTTTTTTTGAAATTTTTTCATGAAAAACTTTAAAGTCGATTTTCTGGTTAACTATGATAGCTAGAGCAAAAATAACGAAATCCTGTGATCACTCGAAAAAATTGATTTTTTTGAAATTTTTTCATGAAAAACTTTTAAGTCGATTTTCTGGTTAACTATGATAGCTAGAGCAAAAATAACGAAATCCTGTGATCACTCAAAAAATTTATTTTTTTGAAATTTTTTCATGAAAAACTTTAAAGTCGATTTTCTGGTTAACTATGATAGCTAGAGCAAAAATAACGAAATCCTGTGATCACTCAAAAAAATTGATTTTTTTGAAATTTTTTCATGAAAAACTTTAAAGTCGATTTTCTGGTTAACTATGATAGCTAGAGCAAAAATAACGAAATCCTGTGATCACTCGAAAAAATTGATTTTTTTGAAATTTTTTCATGAAAAACTTTTAAGTCGATTTTCTGGTTAACTATGATAGCTAGAGCAAAAATAACGAAATCACTCAAAAAATTGAATTTTTTGAAATTTTTCATGAAAAACTTTAAAGTCGATTTTCTGGCTAACTATGATAGCTAGAGCAAAAATAACGAAATCCTGTGATCACTCAAAAAAATTGATTTTTTTGAAATTTTTTCATGAAAAACTTTAAAGTCGATTTTCTGGTTAACTATAATAGCTAGAGCAAAAATAACGAAATCCTGTGATCACTCAAAAAAATTTATTTTTGTGGAAATTTTTTCATGAAAAACTTTAAGTCGATTTTCTGGTTAACTATGATAGCTAGAGCAAAAATAACGAAATCCTGTGAATCACTCAAAAAAATTGATTTTTTTGAAATTTTTTCATGAAAAACTTTAAAGTCGATTTTCTGGTTAACTATGATAGCTAGAGCAAAAATAACGAAATCCTGTGATCACTCAAAAAATTAATTTTTTTGAAATTTTTTCATGAAAAACTTTAAAGTCGATTTTCTGGTTAACTATGATAGCTAGAGCAAAAATAACGAAATCCTGTGATCACTCAAAAAAATTGATTTTTTTGAAATTTTTTCATGAAAAACTTTAAAGTCGATTTTCTGGTTAACTATGATAGCTAGAGCAAAAATAACGAAATCCTGTGATCACTCAAAAAAATTGATTTTTTTGAAATTTGTTCATGATAAACTTTAAAGTCGATTTTCTGGTTAACTATGATAGCTAGAGCAAAAATAACGAAATCCTGTGATCACTCAAAAAAATTTATTTTTTTGAAATTTTTTCATGAAAAACTTTAAAGTCGATTTTCTGGTTAACTATGATAGCTAGAGCAAAAATAACGAAATCCTGTGATCACTCAAAAAAATTGATTTTTTTGAAATTTGTTCATGATAAACTTTAAAGTCGATTTTCTGGTTAACTATGATAGCTAAAGCAAAAATAACGAAATCCTGTGATCACTCAAAAAAAATGATTTTTTTTGAAATTT